>JAOUZG010016999.1:1116421-1146111 GCA_026289955.1 Argiope argentata | reverse complement strand
TAATACTTTTATTGTTTATTTATTATTTTTATAACATAATTATTAAATATGCACCACTGTGTATTTGAAAATCCATTACATCCAATAATGCATGTTGTACAGCATCAAATAGTCTCACGAAATCCCCTTCCTTCTAATGAAGGATGCGAATTTGTGACATAAAAATTTGAAGATTATTTGCTGATATTATGAAAATGACTTTTATTTTCCATGCTATTGAGTAAAGGTTTAAAAACTGCACACTTTTTTCCTAAAAATTAATGTTTTAAATGTAAACATAATCGGTTCATTGCATGTGCATAATGTATCATAAATTTACGTATTTCAATGGTATTCATATTTAATTTTATTATTTATTTTGACTGCATTACTTAATAAGCCACAGCCGTGTATACGAAGGTGTTTATCTGAATATTGAGAATGAGCTAAGTGTATAGGTGTATATTAAGTGTATTAAATTGAAATTTGAAAAGAAACTGGAAACTAGCCCATTTTCCTCATTCTGTCTTAATCATCTTAGGAATTTATGAAGTATTCTTTTCAAACTCTTCAAAAACTACATATTGCCAATGATCATCACGATTTAACACAAAATTAAAAATGAGCAACTACAAAGCAATCCCCCGGTCTTTTAAATATGTCCACGTAATCTCATCAATCTTTTGAATCATTTTATATGAAATTCTGATCAAACTTGTCCCGCTCATGCAGAAATTAAAGAATGGTTTCGCTCTTTTATCCGTTACTGAATATTCACAATTATCCGATTTAATGAATAGGAAAGTGCCGCAATTGAACTTAAACAGGTAATCTTGCATTAAAATAAGGACGATTCTTTTTGATAATTTATTTTTAATGTTATAAACGTGCACTGGGTGTCTCCACCCAATTGTCTTGTAGATGAAGTTAACGATAAACTATGCGTTAAGTCAAAGATACACTCGCTAATCTCAACTCGATTCTTTATTCAAGAAATTAAACTTTACATCTGTTTTTATCCACAAGACGAAAGGACTGAAATCTTCCAGATTCAGAAAGATACAGAAATTATAAGAAAATTATAGAAATAACGAAAAATAGCAGCAAGCAAATCATTAAAAATAAATTTTTGGCAACTTGCCTGCAATCAGATACAAACTTCCAACTTTTCGCTATTAGTTCATGGCATTCTACCGCTGAGCCATTCAGTTCCCGCCGGCTTAAAACAAGTTTCTTAACAATATTAATCGCTGTTAAGGCAAAGCAAGTCAACCTACGATAGATTATTTCTTCCTCAAGCGCCAAAAGAAGTTAAATAAGTCATTTATCATTTTGATAAAATTCTTCATTATAATATTATGAATTTTCACTGAATGTTTGTAAATTTAAACTGATGCCAGTATAACAAAATTAATAAGGTCATATAGAGTTTAGCTATATATCCTACATAAAGGTAAAAATGTAGTATTTCTCATTTTCTAGCCTATTCCAATTTGTGGTTTATGATGACACAATTTCAAGTATATCTCTTTCTGAATGTAATGAATTCTTAACACATTCCTATTTTCTAGAAAAAAAGATATGTTCATTAAATTCAATTAATTTTTAAAACTCTCAAATCAATCACAAGAAAACACTCAAACAACTTTTAATTAGAAAATGAAGAATATTCTATTAATTTATTTACAATTTCATAATACAAAAATGTAATAACTGTTTCCATTCAGAAGGAATAATGAAAATTAGTAGAAATTTTGTTCCAAATTATAAGGGAAAGTAAAATTTTTTTTTAAATAGTTAGGAATTAAAATCATGCAAGATAATTTATTTAGGATAGAAACTTGTCTTATTTTTCGAATCCAACGTGACAACAAAAGTAACATAACGTTTTAACCTTAACGTTAAACTTGTAGAGATTTTATTCAAAATATAAATGGAAAGAAAACGTTTTCAAAAATAATTAGAAACTAATAATATATCTAAATAATTCATTTTGGGTGAATACTTTTTTGATTATCTGAATCCAATGAGCCGTCAAACCTGACGTAACCCTAGAATGCACGAAACAAAAAGTAGTGTATAGAAAATTTTACTGCAGGAAGCTTTATTCAAAATATCGATGAAGAGAAACCACGAAAAAAGAAATAACAATATGTTCAGAGAATTCATCTATGATGAAAACTTATCTGACTAAGTTGAATTTGACGTCCAAGTTGATGTAAAGCTACAGCGTGGGATTTAAAACGTAATCTAGGCAGAAATTTTAATAGTAGAAGATTTCTTCCAAATGTAAATTGAAAGAAAACTTTTTCAAAAACAGTTAGTAACTAATAATATGTCCAGAGATTCATTAGGTTAGGATCAAGATTTATGAAGTCCAACGTGATGACAAAACTGACGTAACATTAAAATATGATAATCTAAAAGCAATCCAGGGGAAATTTTACAAGGCTTCCCAAACGTAAATGAAAGGAAGAATTTTGCAAAAACAGTTAGAAATTAATAAAATGTCCAAAGAATTCATTTAGGACGAAAATTTCTCTGACTCCAACATGACGTCATAACTGACATAATACTACAGTGCAGGAATCAAAATGTAATCTAGGCGGAAATTTTAATTTCCAGAAAAATATTAAGTGGAGTGAAGAAAAATGAAAAAAAGAGAAAAGTAGGGGAAAGGTAATTTTTATGACGATATAATTATGACGCAAATATCTGAATCCGGAAATTAATATGGGATGATGAAATTCCGAAAAAAGAAACTCTCTCTAATCAATTGACCTTTGCCTCAATGGAGAAAAAAAAATTTCTTTACCTGTGGAAATGTTTTGGGGTGCTTTCTAGTAGTACAACAAATGAGATGAGGCTCTACGAAGAAATTTAAAAGCATTAGTTTATTTTTCGCATTTGCAATAAATCGTTCCTTGCTGCGGGAATGAAATTAATTTGCGCCGCTTCTTTTGAATTTTATTCAATTATAACAGAATGAAACACTTGGAATAATAAAAAATAAAAAAGGCGGTTAATTGATGAAAAGTTTATTTTGGAATATCGATTTTTTAATGGATTAAAATGGGGAAAAAACAGCTCTTTGAAACTTGCTGTAGAATTGTCAGAAGAAATTTAAAGAATGTCAACTCTTAAAACGTTCGGATCTTAGTAATTCAATAAAATACTTTATTTTTCCGATCATGACAGGCAAGATTTTTTTTATTCTTGAAAAATAAATTCATTCAATAAATTTAAATTGATTAGTGACTGCATTTAAAGTTCGTTTATTCTACGAATAGTTCCCCAGCTTGGAACTCAATTTTCATTTTAAAAAATCTCTCCTTATTATTTTTTAATTCATCTAATTTTTTTTTACATCAAGATATTTTTTCGGTCATTTTCAAAAGGATATTTTTTTTATTCATTTTATTTTCATCCTGAGATTCTTTACACACTTTTTATTTCTTGATTCTGTATTCTTACACTAATGTTTATTTGAAATTTTTGGAAATTGTTAATAAGTTATTCCTGCAATAAATTATAGCTTCGGTTATATAAATTAGTCTAGATACTTAGCAGACATTATAGATTTTTGTAATCTGAATAATTTCTCAGTTTTTAAGCTTTTTATTCTAAAAAAATTGTGCTTTTGTTTAAAGCTATCCAATAAATCTTGAAACACCAAAAAAGCAAATGTAAGTTCTGGAATTTTACTTTATTTATTGTATTTCAACCAACCAATCACTGTACAATTTTCAATGATATAGAAATTGAGAGAGTAAAAGAAATAAACAACCATTTTTATTTAACATATATTATTAACTTTTAATATAAAATAAAAATCCTTTTTTAATAATTCCTTCAAATAGAATTTTCCAGTACATAAATATATCTATAAACAATATTTGTTTGAATAATATAAAATTTCAGGAAGATTTGCTACCAATTTTTAAAAACGTAAACAGAGAGCAATGATAAAAATTATAAAAAGTAGGAATAAATATTCCTTTATATTTGACCTTCACCTTTAATTCCCCATCTAATCAAAACTAAATTTTTTTTTCTTCTAGTTGGTGCAAAAGTTTTTTTGCCATGACAATTTTGTCTGTTTGACATTTAGATTTATCAACTTCAGTAATTTGATTACTTGATTTGTAGTCACTGATCAAAATCTTACAATTTCGATATTTTAATCATTCGCAAGCAATTTTTTATTTGTGTTTTAAATCATTACCATGTTGAAAGGTCAAGATTTTTACCAACAGCAATTTTTGAATGATAGTCACAACATTCTTTTCAAATAAGTAGCCATTTTTTTTCTTATCGTAAATTCTACAAATATCAATTTTTTTGTTCCCTGCTGACGACATGCATTCCTTGGATTCAATATAAAACATTTGCATTTTTAATTATTTTCACTAAATATTAATTTGCGAATTAATTTCCAATTTTCATATTTTTATCAGTTTTTTTGTGTCGAAGATTTAAAATATTTCTATCGCAAAACAAAATAAGATAAATTAAATGATAAGATTTCATTTCTTGCTAGGATACTAACTGACAAACTGCAAAAGTTTTTTCTAACTTTCATGATTAATTTCTTACACAGAAAACCACAATTTAAACCAAAAACTATTCTTAGCTTGCTTTTTCACCAAGATAGTGAGGTGCCTATACAGTAATGGTACGATTTGGAGTTACTTCCAGTTCGAGAAAGAAATAGGCCGACTACGAATGGAGTTGTACCATAACAAATAAGGTTCTTTAGAATACAACCTTCTTTTCGTATAAATGCTGTCACGATAACGATCTTTTAATTTAGTACCAAATGTTTTCAGACAGAAGTTTCTACCTGATCTACAATCCGATATTATCCATATTATCATCATCTCAGAACATGATGTTGTTTTTGGGACGAGGATTTTGGCGTCAACAAAAATCCGTAGGTGAAAAATAAAAATTTTATTATCTGCACGAGCATCTCAAAAAATCAACTTTTAATAACGCTTTGCTTTCGGATTTAAAAACTCTCTGATTAAAAAAAATAAGCTCATGACTATAGTAAATAAAACCCAGAAAAATGTAATTTGTAGCATGAGATTATATGAAATGAAATAAATAGGAAATGTGATTTTTTTTAAACAATAAATGTGAGACAAAGTTTTTTTTATCTTTTGCAATACTAAAGTGACTCATTCAATGAAACAATTAAAATGAATAAAAATATAATTTAACTTGTACGAGTACTTGGTGCTTGACCGTTCAAGAAATGATGTTCGGATATGATACATTGAAATATGCTTAAATAAATTTTAAAAGTTATCCATGCGGACAATATAGCGCTCATTTTTTCTACTAGATGTATATACCTACCTCAATTTTTTATAAAATTTATTATTGCGCCACAATTAAAGAGGATACACTCAAAATCCTTATGTAGATTTACATTTTCTAATAGAAAAAAAATGTATCTCAAGGACCGAATGGACGAAATATAAAATGAAATACTAAATTATTTTTCTTTCTAATAAAATATTTAAATGGTAACACCATCATCAAATAAAATTTGAATGAGTTTGTTCTCAATTTCAAAACGCCCTCAATGAAAAAAATAATGCAGCTTTCAGTCAGGGATAGAATATCCAATTAAACAGATGTCCTAAATTATTATACGGTTCAGTAATTCACACTTGTTCAAGAGTTGGGTGTTAAGCCTTTAAAATAAGATTTGTAAATAAGGAGCCATTCAAGATAATTTCCTTAAATGTCCCGTAGTTATTACCCGCTAATAAATTAAATTTTACTAGGCAGAAAATTATTTAAATGTGTGTAACTTACACATATACACTGAGCTCTGAATACTTAAACCGGCAAATTTCATCTAAGGAATGTTTTATTTAAAATTTGAATGCACTGATTTGTATAAGCTTAAATTTACAAAGTGGAATAATTGGAACTTACTTTCAAGAAATTTTACTTATTTCTTAAATTTCGAAATTATTCATTTGAAAGAAACATTTTAATAAAAACACGTGAATTCAAGAGTTATTTTTTTTCAGTCAACTGTAATTTAATTTTACAAAAATAATCCATCTACAAATTTCTTGCCAAAATCATCAAGAAAAAAATGGAAGAATAATCACAAATACTTCCAGTACGCACTCCTGATTTCTTTATTATTTTAATACAATTTGATTTACTCTACATTTCTGCCTTTGATTTGCACTATAATCAAGGAATTCTTCAGCTTAATAACAATATTCAAAATATAAACATAATTACCCTAACAATTTACAGGTGAAAAAATTTAGTGAATGCCCATCATAAATCACAAATACCAATCTTAAATTGTGTATAAATATCATAAATCATTTATAATTTTTCTGTATCATATAAATTATATTATTTGTAAATTGGAAAATCGTATTTTCAAATTATAATATTTTGCTTTAAATATTTCTGTTAAGTGTTAGTTATTTTTTAGCTTTAAGCGATAAGAGCTGGAAGTAATTATGTTTTATTCTACAGTCTTTATTAAAATGATTCATCTTCATAGTTACAACGTAGAATTACAGTTGTGAAATATTTTTCTTATATCAACATCTTTCTCTTATTTACTATCAAATTGTTATTTTTTATTCTTTTAATGCTTATATTTTCATTTATTTTCGTCCAAAATAATATACTTAGGCACCTACTCTAAAAACTATATGAAAGATAGTAAAAAAATTATTTCTATAGATAATCAGATTACAAGATTCTCATATTCCCTAACCTTATGTTTAAACATTTCATGATATTGGTAACATTTATCAAAAATATTATCAATAATTTCTGCAATAATCTGTTTGAAAATTACATAACGTGCCTATAGCATTTAGAAGTAAATAACAACTCTTATAATCTTGACTCTTTTAGATAGCATTACTGAAATGTCAAGAAACATACTATACTCTGAAAAAAATTATTTGAAACTGTAATCTTTGAAACATGACTTTTTTTCATGTAATCTAAATCTAAGCACTAAACCGCTCTCATTTTATACATGAATCAAAGGATTGCCGGCGTTCTGGCATAAGGATATGGCGTCTTCGCCGTTAACTGAGCGGTCCTGGTTCGGCCGTGGTTGTTCTTCTGTGTTCTATCTGTAAAGTGCGTGAATGTGCCTCCCTGTAAAAAGGGGCTGTGCAAACGAATGTGGCGAGTGAGTAGCAAAAATCGTATTCTTGGCCTACTACAAATGAAAGAGATGCTGATTAGGCTTAAATCGCTGACTATCTCAGGGATATTTTCCATGGCAAGGGCCATAAAGAAACAACAACAACCAAAGTATTATAGATACTTAATATTTAATTTTAAAAACAGGATTCTACATATTAAGGGACGAAATAACCCTTTTCAATGAATTTTTAAATGATAATGATAAATAATCAAAGGTCGATTTGATAAATAATCAAAGATCGATGATGCGCCCTTCTTTTTAAAGAATGAATGATTGTATCAAAAAGAGGGTTACAGAAATGAGTTTAAATGTAAATTGAAGCGAAAGAAATAAATTAATATTTTCGTTTTATTTACCAAATATATTTAATAATTTAAATATATTTAATCAATTTAAAACAATAATGCAACGAATGCACTGATGAAATGGTATTCTGAATTTGGCGATCACACACGACTTTATCCAGTATGCACTTCATTATTTAAGCAAAAGTAATATGTTAAGGATATTTAGTCAGAAAATATAGAACTATATATGCAGAAGTTCAAAGATGTATAGCCATTTTTAAACAAATATCGAATGACATAACACAAATTTTACTATAGATAGGTATCGCATTTCATCAATAAAAGAATAAAAATACGGCATGTTAAAAATATAGCAAATATTTCATGTAGAAATTTTCAAGAAATCCCGGCATTTTTATCAATAAAAGTTTTGACAAGTGTTCTAGAAAATATTTTTCCCTTATTAAAAGAATGAAAATTCTGCCCATTTTAAAGAGAATTTTTTTCCTTGTGAGTTGTACCTCGTATATTCTTTTAATAAAGAAAAGAAACATGAAGAGATAAATTGAAAGTGAGTTCTCAGGAACTTTTTCCACTCAAACATGAAGAATCGGAAGTCCTTTCATCTTTCAAATAAAAGAATATGACAAAATG
Organism: Argiope argentata; assembly: GCA_026289955.1. Classification (NCBI taxonomy): domain Eukaryota; kingdom Metazoa; phylum Arthropoda; class Arachnida; order Araneae; family Araneidae; genus Argiope; species Argiope argentata. The sequence goes on along the minus strand of JAOUZG010016999.1, from coordinate 1,137,978 downwards.
CAGTGGAAAGTTAAAACTTTTATATTCAACTCTAAAATTCATTTCCAATGTCAGTCAAAATCTATTTGCTGTATCTATTTCCTGAAAGCATTTTTATGTAATATCCTTTGCTTTATTCATTCCGATATATTTTGTTCTTTCTTTTTATCTACCTTTATATCTTCAGATTTTGCCAGAGGAAAGGAAGTAAATAAAAAATATGAATGGATGGATAATTTTTAAAAAAAAATACATATTTGCTATATTTTTTCTTTGTTCTTTATAATCTAGAGATGTCTTTTTAAATGTCTATATTTATTACTTGTATATTTGAACAATACTTTTAATTGTTTATTTTTTAGTAAATAGATGCTTTTATTTATTAATGATGAAACCAACTATTACTAAATTCGACAGTTTTCCTCAGGTATTTATGGAAGATTTTTTTTATTTTCCTTTTATTATTTCATTCGATATTTCTAAAGACTTCCGACAGATTCATGATTTTTTTTTCATTTATTCCTTTCCTTTCAGGTTGCCTTCAATATCCCATGTCATCTTACAATTCTATCAAGTCGAAAATAATTTACTTTGAAAATAAATTGGGGAAGAATAAATCTTTTCAAATAAAAACTCTTGTCTTGTTAACACCATTTTATTTTCGTTCTCTTTTTTGTACCACTTCAAGTTGACTATCAGAGATTAGGACACCTTTCTCAACATTACCGTTGGGTGTCACGTCTTGAGCACAAAATGACGTTCTCCGAAAGAAAGAATGAGCAAAAAATTTTGAGCGAGAGAAACGCCATCTATGGGCGTTAGCCTTCAAGCGAAAGTATGTAAATAAGTATGTACAAGCGTTAATATAGGCTTTTAATAAGATTTTTGTGCACTTTAATATCATTAATAAAATACTAGTCATAATATACTAATATGCAATCGGCTTTTGCGAATTATTTTTTATTCGAAAGTTATGAGGTACGGAAACCCTGATAATAATTAATGAATGCCCTATATATCTTGTAAAAATTTGGAATTCTTTTTTAATTGCATCAATTTTTCCTTTTTTAAGTGGTTTACTTCTGAACTTGTCTGTTTTTAAAACAAGAAGAAATATTATATCTTTCTCTATCAAAAAGCGACATCCTGCAAAGACAGCTTTTTCTTCTTATGTATGGCCGATCACCCCCACCACCATTGAAAGAAGCAGTCTCCACAGGATTTATTAGTGGTCTACTAATGTCACTAAGACAGCTATGGAAGGATCCAAGAAAGTATATAGATGCCCCTTGGATTAAAACTACTGTGGCTATCAAAAAAAGAATTCGAGAAAAACATAGAGGTAGAAATTGAAAAATTATTTCTATTGCAATTGTAATTCCCGGAAGATATGACCAGAGAAATAGTGAAAAAATGAAGGGAGGAAAAGAGAAATAAATAATATTTTTATGTCGAAAAGTAGCATAGCTATGGAGTTCCAGAAATGAATATGGTCAAATGAAATTTCGAAAAAGGAGCATCTCCTAATCAAATGATCCATGTCTTGGGAAGAAAATTTTATTTTACCAATTCACATTTTTCCCCGAGTACTTTTTGATTATCTGAAAGAAGAAAACTCTGTTAAGAGAGATGAATAGATTAATTCACTTTTTACTTTTACAGAAAACCCTAACTTGCTAGAATAAAATTAATTTGTACCGCTTCTTTCTAAAATTTATTAGATTAAAAAAGAATGTGATGTACTTGGAATAGTCAGAACTTTGAAAAAAATAGAAAAATGTAGACAAGTCGACTATGCGATTTGAATTGAATGAACTCTAATTTTTTAAAAAATGAATTAAAGTAAGACGGAAAAACCTGGATCTTAGAAATGTTTTGGAATTATAACATTTAGAGACAAAAAAGCAGTTTTACAATCTCAACTCTAAAAACACAGAAAATTAACTAATTCAGTACAATAATTTTCTTTCCATGAAAATTTAGATTTTACTTTTGAAAATTTTAATTGTTGAGTCGATGGATTTTGAATATTTCAGATGTTTGGCGATTATTTCATTAAAATCAGCTGCTGTAAGTCTAACAATTTATTCGTAGATACAGAACATTCAAATATCTTTGCCATATTTGTATTCCATTTGGAAGTGGAAATGGGATCGACTTCGACTTCACAATATGAACCTCAAATGCAAAAGAAGGTTATAAAATTTCATATAATATTCAACTCAGTTATCATTATTTTGCAATCAACTTTGCGAATCTGTTAATTAAAATTCTACTGTTGAATTAACCATTGTTTAACAAGCAATTAATGTCCATTACAATATTATTTCTGAAAATTCCTATTAATCATGTTTTAAAAAGTTCAAAGAAAATTATTAGTGAATTCCGAAATCTTCCACTTAACCTCTAACTTAATAATTTTTTATGTATAAATTAAATATAAATTTGAAATGCAACATTTCGTTAAAATTAATCAAATAAATATAAATTTAGAATAACCTCTTATGAAGATTAATCAAATTATTCTACTTACACACACAAAATTAATTTTCAAGGAATTAAGGGTCATTCAATTTCACATTTGAAATGAATGAATTCAGACTCCCATTACCGTTTTAAATGAATTAAGACTCACTTAAAAGGTTATAAATAGTATTAAAGGTTATAAATAGTATTACTCCTGAGCAAGATATGCTTCGATTGTTCAAAGAAAATCATTCTTTACATCATTTTATGCATATTTAATTGCTTAAAAATTAAATCCTCATCTATATGTCAAAAAATGTAAATCCTTTTTTTAAAATGATGTAAAAATGGGTTTTTTAACCGTGTAGTAAACTCACTCACTTTTTGTCTGGGCATGTAAACTTTAAAGCCTATTTGATGCTAAGAACTTGATACTTGAATGGACCAAATTCCTTCCTGGGCAAGATCTGCTTCCATTGGTCAAAGCAAATCATCCTTTACAACATTTTATGCAGATATTAATAGTATTTTTCTCATTATAAATATTAATTTTGTGTGTACACCTACATATATTTTACATATATTTTTTTATGTTTTATGTATTTGTATTTTAAATATCTTGCTACCGAACATTTCGCACTGTATAATCTTAATCACTCTATTTTTTCCGTGAGCACATAAGCAATTTATTTCTTTGTCATTCATTGATTTAATTAAAGTTACTTTATCACTCTAACCTACAACTATTGTATTGCTTTAAAATGGCTTATTACTCTAACTAAATTAAATTTAAATGTGAATCGAGTTTCAACTCAGGATCCTGTAAAAGATAGTAACAAAAAAATACTGATTCTGTGGATAAAATATTTCTTGATATTTCATAAATTAAATCATTGAATGCCATCTAATATTTAAAAAAACAATAAATTCTACTTATTTTTATTATTGATTCAGTTAAAATACTCAGCAGATAAAAGAGAACAACTTTATTATTGTTTGAGATTAAAAACATGTTTTTAGAGTTGTGAATGTAATAAATGCAAAATCTAGAAATAAAATTTGTCACGCGAGATTTGCAGAGAAATTTAAATCAATATCTGTAATTGTGTTTAGTAAATATTCTGTTCAGATATATGTAGGAACAATAACTTTGGGAAAAAACAAGCCAGATAATCAAAATTATTAATTTAATCTTTTATCTATATTATAGATGTGACAGGAAATGAAAATGCCTTGAAAGAATGAATTAATTGTCAGTCAGTCTGCCCGTATATATGTGTGTGTATATGATATTCGAAAAGTCAAATTTATAAGAGAACAAAGAAAATAAATTTGATTTGTGTTCTTTAAATAGTAAATCTATTTCAAATTTCAAACTAAATTAATCAATCCAACATCATATTACATACTATATATTGTACAAACCTTAATTAATTACAAAAACTGTTTTTAAAGTTTTGCATATTTAAAGAGATTTATACGCATACAATCTTGAACAGAATGAATTTATCATTAAACAAACGTATTCATAATTTTGGTGAGGAAATATTTCTCTCTCAAAAAGATAAGTAACCTTTTTCTATAGAGAGTATTGAATATTAACCCTTTGCACTCGACGGTGTGTCTTGGGCACCATTCAAGACGGTGCATCATTTTGACGTTTTATTTTTTTATTTTTCAATTTTGATTATTTAAAACACCAACAGAATGGTAAAAAGACGGAGAAATTCAATTTTAAACACACACACACACACAAACAAATTTTGAGCAATAAACAAGTCCTTGTATATTGAATATCTATGCATCGAAATACTTTTCAATGTGCAAAGGGTTAAAATAAACCGTTTGCATTATTTCCAAAATTAAGAAAGCAATTTTTTTCACGAAACAAACTGCAACAAAAAATCTAATTACTAAATAATTTTAATCTGAAAGAATGATTAATGATATAAAGGAAGAAAAATTCAGCGGAAGAATAAACTAAAAGATGATATTAAATAAAAAAAATAATAGCGAAGGTCGACAACTCAATATCAAGCTGGAGACTTTCAATGCCTCTTCCACTCTTACCTTCGAATGAGACAGAAATTGATAGAACGTGTTAAGAAAACATTTTGATAATTAAAACAAGAGCCCCGGATTGTAAAATTCAGACACACACAGGATGAGTTGTTGGAATCCCATCTTCAAATTATTTTAAGCACAATTAACGAGTTACTTACCTGAAAAGAATATAGCTTCCAAGACAGCTATTAATCAAATTACAGGACCTCAGATCCTTTATTTGACAACGCTAAGCTCAAGGAAATTGCATGGAAACTGTAAAGGAGAAGGATTATTTTCCCCTTACATTAATTTGTTTAATTACAAGAATGAATTAAAGAGTCAAGAATTCGAAACTTGGCTTAACTCTAGCTCTTCAGCCTAATGCTCGTACATGGTTTAAAGCTGAAAGATTCGCGAAGCACTCGCAAATCATTTGTAGAAATTGCTTTTTACCATAATCCTTGAATCATTACTTATCAAACACTTTTTACTAGATATTATTTTTTCAGATGTGGAAAATTATATGATTTCAAGATAGTTTTTTTGTATATGATAGTGGTACAATAATATAATTTTTATACCATTTTTAAATCTTAAATCTTTTTATCCGAATCTAATTATAAGACTTCATCAAAATATATTTTATTATTGATATCGTTAAGAATCCATTTAATCCCTGATGCGTTTGTGAATTGTAGTTAATTCCGGTATCAAATTACAAAACATTTGAAGGATTTGGAAACACATAAATTTAGAACACGAACATGATAAAATTCAAATATTATCTTTTTAGGATTCCTAGTATCATTGTTCATACAATTTCTACCCATAATTTTAATAAATAAGTTTTTTTTAAGATTTTTATAATACTCTTCGTTGTTGTAAATAAAATAAAAATGCATGTTTTATTCACTGTTTCATCAAATCGTATAATTTCATTATCTTTTCTGACAATTAAACTACAAAACAGATTTTCATTTATCAGAAATTTGATAGAATGTTCAATTTAAAATATGTTTTTGATTTCAAAATCTTTGTATGGAGATTTTTTAAATTCATTTGATAAATTTGGTACAATATAACGCTTTCTCACACCTACATCAATTTCAGAAAAACAACGAAGTAAAAAATTTGTTTTTTGCTTTTCTTTCTAATTACAAATTTTAAGTTTCATTTTAATTTTGCTCATTGGTGTTTTATAATCATTGCAATTAGGTTTCTTCTCTTTTAATAGTTTTGGCTTAAAAAACTGCAAAATTTATTATTTTGAAAATTTTGGCAATTATTTCTTATTAAATGGTATTTTTAAAATCTTTCCTGATGATCTGATTGGATAGAAGAATTCCATGTGGCTGTTTTCTATCTTCATTTTCAGATTTGGTATTTAGTACTATAAGCAGCTACTATTTTTTTAACAATTGATAAAATTGCATGCAATTTTTTTATTGGCTCCTGCTTTTATATTATTATCTTCGGAAAAATTTCCCAATACGAACAATTATTAAATTTTATTTATCTATTGGACGAATTTTATTTTTCAAAATAAATTTCTACTTTTTTAAAGTTATAATTAATATTTAACATTTATTAATTATATTTCAAGTACTTGCATAAGGATTTATTACTGTTTGGTGAACGTTTTTTTTATTATTATTTTTTTACCTTTCCGTTATTTTATGACTCGAAATATTTTCATGCAATTGCATTTCTGTTACACCGGGAGTTCCTATTCAGTGCATGTTTCAAACTGTGTAATATCTCTAAACTGCCAAATATTATTATTATTAATTATAATAATAATAATAATAATTTACTTAAAATATTAATTTAAAAATAAAATTTAATTAATATTTTTTTACTTAAAATATAAAATTTGATGCCTATATTAGGAGAGGCATCAAATTAGTGATTACTATTGATATCAATGTAATTAGGACATTGATTTCAATAGTTTTTTTAATTTTCTTAGAACATAGTCATAATTTAAATTCTTTACACCCTTACGATAAAATTTTGATTTATAAAATTAGTGAAAACAGTTTTATCTCCTATTTGAATATAGAAATGCAATTATGCTCATATTTGGATATGCAAAATACTATTATGTCTAAAAAAATATTAAAGTGCTGTTTAAATTATATAAAATTCTTTATTCATAAGTTTTATTATAAAAATTTATTTTACGGACTTTTATTTTAAAAAATTAGAAAAAAAATCAATTTAAATTTTTCCTTACTTTTTATAAATAATATTAACGACAGAAATAGAAATGATCAAAATTTGTATTTGTCCGAGTTAGTACCGTACAGTTATGTAGATTGCAAATACTTTTTCAGTTTTAAAACTTTCTAATTATTAAAATTATTATTATCTAAATTATTTCATTTTTAAGAAAACAATAACAGCAAAATTTATAAATTCATATATTACTACAGTATTTTAATTTTAAAATCAACATGCTAAAAGAAATTTTTGGGAATCTAAATTAAATATTTAACAAAATGGCTTTTTTTTTATCCGCTTCAAATATTTACTCCTTCTTGTCCCTTTTGTAGCTGTTGCGACGAAATGCCTGGTATGTAAAAACTGTTTTTAATAATGTATAAATATTTTGTTTGCAAGATACTTTGTATTGTAGTAAACAATACAATTAAAAACATTTTTTTGTTTAAATACTTCATAACTGCACTTGATAGAACTAAATTATTAAATTCCTTCAAGTGGAAGAATTGAACGAAATAAATAATTGATTTTTTTTTTTGTTCTAAATATTTTGTTCAAAAGCATTGAAATGTCTTTTTTCTAAAAAAAAGTAACAGAAAACAGTAATTACTTTTTGTATAAAGTTCACTTTTCCTTAAATTAATAGTTCGAGATGTCATTCCTTCTGAAAGAAAATGTGTGGGGGAGGATTTTTGCCCTTCTGGTTTGTAGCTGAGAAACAACACCACTATGCAAAAGTAATTGCTCGTGTGAGGAGGATGTTACATGGCTGATGAGGCTTCTACCTCAAATGAATCGCAGAACTTCAAATTTAAATATCCAAGTAAATAAAATGGTGAATGATGTCTGTGGGGTAATACGTCGCATTCCTATTTTCAAAAATATGTTTACTGTAATTAAATTATAATGTCTAAACAATTTTAATTTAATGAGCATATAGAATTTCCTACATCAAAAAGTCTAAAAAATCATTTACAGATGTTTAATTTTAAAATGAATGACCTCTTGGATAAGTATTATCTAAGTATTATAAGCATATTATTTCCTCTTTGTTTAGTTGCATTAAAGCCACCTTTTAAAGCAACACTAGAGCTGTTTGAGGGCGGATCTCGTAATTTTGAACCAGGCATAGATGACGAGGATGACACTTGAGCTGGAGCCCCTTCTCCAAACCACCACCCCACACCAGCAGGAGGAACACGAAAAATATAAATTTTACTTCAAAAGGAGTTAAAATAATTCATCATTTTTAAAAATTAATTTTTATATTGAATTTGAAAAATGAGAAATGTCTTTTAAAAAATTACTTATAAAATAAGAATTATATTTCTGTTATTAAATTTTGTTTGTCTTTTATAAAAAAATATGATAAAAAAAGATAATGAGAAGTCAAAAATGCCATGGCGAATAATAGTCAATTTTCACAAAAAAAAATGTGTTGCATGCCAAAGCTTTATTATCATGATTACCATGGATAAGCTTTGAATAAAATTTTTGTGTGGAAAAATGTTCATATAATAGGTGTTAAAACATAAGTTCATTTTCTTTTTCTTAAAAAGGAACAAAATAAGAAAAAAATCTACTGTTGAACTCTTTTTCTAAACACTTATCAATTGATTAAAATATTACCTTTCGGTAAAATTTCGATTTTCATTATTTAAAAAATGATTGAACGAATTGTTTGTATTAGAAGACAGCAATTTTGATTATTTAAGTAAAATGTTGCAAAATTTTAGAAGCTATTAAAATTTGAGCTCGATTAGTCTATCGTAACTCAATTTTCTATTTCGCTCAAGTTGATTTATAATATGAGTAAATAAGTTGTTTTAGAGAAAGAAAAATCTCGAACTAAATTTCTTGCTACTCTAAAACGCGAAGGAAAAATTTATGATTAAAATTGTTAAACGTCAATAAACATGTTTTTTCACTTCTTTTCCTATTCAGATTGCAAAGGAATTTTAACAATAAAATCACTAAAAGAAATAACCCTCTTTTTCTAACATTTTCACTTAATTCATATTCAACGAATCATCAAAACTGGATGTACAAATATTCGAAGAAAATAAAAATTTCATGAAAAGTAATAAGTTTAAAGTGGGAATTCAGAGCAAAATGTTTATCTTTTAGTAAAGTAATTTTTATGAAATTGTATAGAAACATTAGATAAAATCTGTTCTTATAGTTCTTTAAACAGCTACACATATTGCACTTAAGGCAGGTAAAGAAAATTTGAAGAATAAAGAATATATTAGTAACTTAAATTATTAATAATGTTGTGGAAAATGTATTATGCAATATTGAAAGTTCAGATGTAAGCGCACCTGAGTACATCATGTCAAAAAGCGGAGTAAATCTATGTAAAAATAAATTAAAAGAGAACGCAATTTTTAGTGTGAAGTATTATAGTATTATCAATCTCTAATGTTGCTTCCTAGCACAGTTATTTTCATCACAGGAAAAATCATGTTATGATCAACTCTATTGGAAGATAACCAGAAGTCAGATGAGAATCTCCAGTTTTGGCGATGAATTTGGCAAAAAATGAATGATACTAGTTTCTTCAAGAATTTTGGCGATATATTCAATAGGAGCTGAGAAAGCCTGATTGATGAAGAACCGTCTCTTATAGGCTCCGTAAACCATAAAAAGCCGGTATTTCTATCCGAAGACATCAGTGACTTGATATAGAATCGTACAGCGAGACAACGGCGAAATATTTGGATCAGTCAAGAGAAGCTCAAACATTGAATAGAGCTTAAGAGATTGGTTAATTGAACCGTGCGCCAAATCTAGAGATTTATTATAGAAGCGGCGTCGAATCTTGTGGGGAGTAGCCAATCATAAAGTAGTAAGTCGAGAGTTGGGTAGAACTAAAACTAGGAGACAGTGGGAAATAAAGGGCATTCGGAGAGACCGTAGAAAATGGCTACACAGATTCCCTTCCCTTTTTGTCTGGCCAATTTGTGTGCTGTGGTTATTGTTCCCTAATGATTACTTCTAGCGGATTGCTGTTTGATCTAATTGTGCTGATGTATTTATATATATTTTGTTGTCTGTGTATATTTTTTATGTGTTTTACCATCTGTATATTCCTACTTTCGTATTAATAAACGTCGATATTTGCTACAGAGACCCATCGACTACAGATACATCATCACTAGAAGCAAACCCGTTGACTTCATAGACTTAGTGGAGAAATTTTCGTAACAATAGCATGGTATCTAATATAGGGGAATCTGATAACTAAGCAAATAAACAACTATTAAAAGAGAGCTCTAAACACAGAGCCTTTCATTGCATATTGCGGGATATATTCTTTACCATAGCTTATCATTTTGAAGAGGATCAAAAATTCATTTTTGATCCTCTCAGAGGTGGGCTTCTTAGAATATTCGCATAAACTGGTATTCTATCACAAAAATATGCATCAGTTCCGGTTGATGGAAAATATGCATGATTACAGTTCCGGATATGATCAATTTCTAACATTTAAATTCAGCTACCTCTTCGTTTTCCAATTCAACAGCAAGATACCCACCTCAATTAATAATAGCATATAAATAAAAACCCTTTTTTCAATGTGGACTTTGCAAACAGGGATTTTTAATTATTCAGAAAGATTTTAATGAGTTAAAAGAGTTGACATTCAAAAAAAATTTCGAGATTTGCATTTGCATAAAAAAAGAAAATTCGTAAATGCATAGTATTCTTGGTATTCAGATTGATCCATTGCTTTCAAAAAACTGAATTTTGAGCTGTAATCGTGAGAGAAAAAATCTTTAAAAAACTAGAATTTTTTAAAAAATGAAATCTGCTGAATCTTAAATAATATTTTAATAGTGATATTCTTATTGTTTCTTATTGTCATTATTAGAATAACACATTTTACATAAATAGTTACTATATAAGTTTTAGATAATCGCTTATATCAATTGAGCTTAAAATTGTATGGACTAAAACTTTTTAAATAATTCTTATATGAAAGTAGATAATATATATTTTTTTCATTTTCTTTTTTTTTCTTGAATTTTCATTTATTTATTTTTACAATTTGGTTAGTGCTTGAAACTTAATTTAAGGAAAATATGCGTCTTTTTACAAAAATAAATTTTATGGGGCCTTAAATGGAATAAAATGGATTATTTCTCTGCCCACCATCGACAGAGAAATGGTGAAATTTACCAAGAAAAGCATCTACTGATGAAACTTTCACTATTTAAAATTCCTTAATTTATTTCGATACCATTGTTTATGTAATGCAGTTATTTATTATTATTTAACAACATGTCTTAGAAGCGGAAAGATGTATATCTGATGATGTATAAAAAATATTTCAACCAAAAAATTCCAAAGTTTAAATAAAAACAGGAAATAAGTTCTTTTTTTCCTACCACTAATATAGCTAACAGCATTCAATTACAATTATCAAGTATATTTTTGAAGCTCATATATTTATTTTACATGTTTTCCATATGTTGATGAAACTTAATTGAAAATTATGTTTGACTGGATAAAAGTTTTGCTAAAAAGAGACATCAACATATTTTTTAAGTATTTTACTTTTTTATTGAAAAGCAAAGCATCCTGCAAAGAGAGATCACAGGATTCAAGAAACAGTTCACTAGATTGATGCCTTCAATCACTGAAGGCTCTTGGAATACCTTTTCTATGGAGTTCAAGTACCAGCTGAATAATTAAGTGTTTCAGCATCTAATATTAACGGCTCTTTATCAACTGGTTATTCAAGAGCCATTCAGATCTTGGACAGTCAGCTCCTTTGATTCGAATAGATGAGCTTCGTAGAGCTTCTAGAACCATCTGGTTTGAGGACATGCATTAGAGTAATCTAAATTCAGAGAACACTAAGGAGTTGGATATCAAGAAGGCTTGTAAGGTAGCGCAGCACGAGATGCATATCTGCAAATGATGTCATATCTGGCAGCGATGAAATTATTTCTTTTTCTCGTTTGAATAACTCTTGATGCATTTCGATTCAAATGCAGAAAATCCTTTTTTTAATTTATCATATTTTATCTTTTAAATTAATTAATGATGGTAAAAGTCTATATTCCTCTATAGCTATATTTGGGAGGGGGGATCATGGAAAGGAATTGAACATAATTGTTCAACTCAAAGCACACTAACACTCACTAATTTTTATTTCCTTTTTGAAACTAACATTTCAAATACTAATTTAACCGAGTTTTTGGAAACAATATTCAATAAAATCGCAGACAAAAATCATTCTTCTTTTATTTCACAAACTTTTTCTTTGCAAAAGGTTTCTGCAAGTATTTTACGCGAACGAATATCATAATTTAAGATAAAAGTACAAAATTTGTTCTCTAGTCTTGAATTGTCTGATAAAGCTAAAACAAGTGAAAATTCTGTTTGATGAGATTTTAAACATTCAAGTGAAACTCCAGGAAAAAATTATACCAATAATTTCTATCTTTTGAGATATTTCCAACTCATTACATAGACTTCACTTTTCACTTATTTTGAATGATCGCATTTTAATCTTGTTCGTAACAATTCTTTCAATAAAATACTTTTTAATTTCGTATTTTGATAGATATATGGCTTTAATTGACTTTACCTCTATTCTATTCTTTGAGTATTACAACTGCTGATTTGCTTCACCTTCGTATCAAAAATTTCAGCACAAATTTAAAATAAAAAAATGTTTGTTAAATTAATCTAATAACTTAATGACTGAACTGTATTCATAAAATATAGAAACACTTAGAATCGGAATATTTTCGTGTAATATTGAATGAATTTGATCATTTTCCTTATATCTTAAAGAGTCTTGATTGATTCATTGATTCAATAAAAAGTTTTGTGAATTTCAATAACCTAATGAAAGTGAAGTATTTTTTATACTATCTGACCACACCTAGTTATAAAAGCTCTGTACTAATGAGCTTTCGGTTTCTGTTTCAAAAGATTGCTTTCTGTAGGATGTAAAATAGTCTTTCAATCCGCCCTCCTCCCACAGCCTAACTGAAAAATAAACTGGCCCCAAAACGGTTCATTAATGTGAAACTTGTACGGTCAGATTGGGGTGGATTAATCCTTTGCACTCCAAATAATAATTAGATGCTATATTATTCACCTAATACAAAGATTTGTTTATTGCTATGAAAAATAAACATACATAATTCTTTTAAGTCGAATTTCTTTGAAAAATTAATCTGCATCTCTTAACCATTATGTAGGTGTTTTTAGCAGTTAAATTAGAAAATAAATAAATAAAGCGTCAAAAGGGTGTAAAATCTTGAATGGTGAGTCACAGGTACCATCGGAGTGCAAGGGGTTAATAGATTGAGGATTAAATAGAGATATTACATTTTTATGTTAAAAGTTTTATTGGTTGCATAAAAAACGAGATGAAATGTTTAAATACGTATAATCGAGAAAAACGAATCAATCCTTGTTTAGTTTTGACCTTAACTAAGCCTTATTTGCAAATAACCATTTAGAATTTTTAAAACACTTTTAAAATCCGTTTACATGATAGGCAAAAAAATAATCTTTGTTACTTGCTATTTCGAGACGGAGGTTTCAAATAACAATGAAAGTATTTTGAATTTCAGTAAAAAAGGAGTGCATTGTTGTTCAGTGTATCTAAAGATTATTTTTAAAAATTATTCAAATCAGAATGAAAAGTTGTACGGCAAATATAAATAATTGATGTTCCTTAAGTATAAAGGCTTATCTTAGAAGTATACAAGTAGAACTGACTCAACAGAGATTTTGAAATATGATTCGAATAAAAAAAATGTTACGAAGTCTTCCAACATTAAAATAGACAACAAACGCATCCAATCGAAATTCTTCCATAAATAACTCGCATAACTTATGGAATAAGGTAAAGAAAAAATATTGTTTAAAGAAGATAAGTTAAAATATTTATATTTTACATGTAAACAATAAAACGTACAAAATCAAAATTGCATTTCCAGATTGAGACAAGAAAAATAAAAGAAAAGAAATTCATGGATTGTTTTCCCTTTTTTCGTCTACATTCCTTATTTCCTCCCTAAGAGAAGGAAAATATAAAATATAAACAGAAATGAACAAAACACAAAATAACTTAAATAAAGCAAAGGTTATAATAGCAGAAGTACATTTAGAAAAGTAAAACGGGAAAGTAATAACTGAAATATTTTTCCTGACAGAGGCAATAGATTTTAGAGTTGGTATATAAAAATAAGAGTTCCATAATTTGTCAATGCTACTTTATTTACAGTATGAGAAGACATTGCTTCTTCATTTTTGAGCTGAAAACAGTTGCGCCGGATTCGTTTTTGGTTTATTTATTAATACAAATTTCAGTTCAAGGTTTTGAATGAAAAATTACAAGTTAATAAATAATCTGATGAAAGACAACGGAATATTTTTTCACTCAAAAATAAAATATAAGTGTGTATGCACAAAAGTGAAAAATTTCAAAACTGAAAAATGTTTAATAAAAAATGCATTAATAAAACCATGCAAGTGCATTCATCTCTCTTAACATATTTTTGTCATTACTTAGAATAGAATAATAACAATGTTTGGCTATATCTGATTACCATAAAGTAGATTTCAAAATAATTATTTTAACCATTTTCTTTTTCAAAAGGAAATTAACATAAATCTGATATTTTACATTTCCTACTATTAGTTATCTCGGTATTTTTGCAACTAATAAAATTTATATATTTATACCTTCTTTATTATTATTTAATTTCAACATCATTATTTCAGCATTTTCATGCTTGTAGAAATGCAAGTGTGCCTGCATTGCCTTCAATAAAGTACATTTTATTGTAAAGGGAGTTAAAAACGCTTTTCCTTTCAGGCTGCAGCGCCACAAAAATATTGTTATGATACAAAATTAGAAACATATTTGTAATAAAATTTATTACTATCTTTTGCTTTCATATGATTGTTAAAAATGACGGTAGATATACAAATTTGTTCATTATTTTTTCAGATTTATTTCGATCTGTTTATTATCGCATTAACATTTAAATACTGAATTTCTTAAGCGTTAAGCATTCTTTATTAAAACCGTTCTTTAATTCTCAATCCCCTAGCCATCCCTTTCAAAAGGGCAAAAAAAATTGTTAAATTACTTTTATAGGAAAGTTTTAATTCTTAATATATCACTATAAATTTCAAATATGCTCTTATCGATATATGTGAATAATAAAGGGTGTTCAATAAAAGTTACCCTTGTCCCCCCACAGATGGCATCATGACGAAACAAGATCTACACTTGCTCAGGTGATAGTTGAGTTCCAAGAGTTACAATGGTAGCAATTTAATTCGTATAGTGAAAGCCGTTGTTGAGTGGTATGTGAAGAGAATGGCGAGTAGGCTGAAAACTTACTCCAACGTTGAAATACGCGGGAAAGTACGTTTTTTGTGGGCAAAGCGTTTAACAAATACGGAGATGGATCTTTAAACATTGGCAGTGTGCGGGCCACATGCAATGACACGTTCAGCCAGTGTGAAATGGTGCCAGTAGATCGAAGACGGTCGCACGGACGTAATCGCTGTGACAACAAGGGTGAGAACATCAGACATGGTGTAGTAGTTGGAAGATGTTCAACAATGACAGAATGACCATCACACGTGACTAGGGAATATCCGGTGGCAGTGCTCGTTCCATTTTCCTACGAGACCAGGTTCAGACAGATATTCTAAGCTGGCTACAGGACAAAGGAGCGATTCTGTATAGTAAAGGTTTCGAACTATTAGTGCTATGTTTCGACAAATGTCTCCATTAACTGTGAGATTATGTAGAGGAATAGTGTGCTAGTAAGTGTATCATATTGCATTGCAGCGGACTTGTCAATAAAGTATTTATGTCCTACTTATTTGAGGGTAACTTACTTTTTGAACGCCTCTAATACATACGATTATTATTTCCCAAAAAATTCAGCTTCATTAATATCATTTCATTTTTTTAAAGATTTCTAGTAACATGTTTAAAACCAAGATAGAAAACATAATATTATTATGTTGTTTTGAACCTACTATACATATCAAACATAAAACGCATAAAAAATATTAAAAAATATTTCAGATATCAAAAGAATTTTGTGTCCCTAGACTTTTCAAGGCCAAGAAAATTTCTTAAATATAATGTTGAAAAGCATGGATTAAAAAACTGCGTAGCAATTACACATTACACACATGTAATAATCGAAAGTAACAGAGTGTTTCCTTTTTTAAACACATGCTTTAAATTGTGAATGTGAGGTATTTCTAATTTTAGTCGTCTTTAATAAATGCGCCATGGGTCAATTCAATAAAACTTTTATATTCAAGTATTGCATATGTACTCTGTTTCCAATTATTAATTATCTAAAATACCTGATCAATAGAATTACAATTTTTTTAAGCATAAAAATTCTTATTACTTTCTGATCCCCATTCTGAAAACATAGATCACTCTTTATCGGCTTAGGGTAGATTTGAGTTAGATAGTTCGAATACTGATTCCCATTAACGTTAAGATTATTCTTGGAATATTTTCTTCTCTCCATTGAAATTCTCGAAGAGTCAAAAATAGAGGTATTAGGAAGAATCGTTTTAAATCAAATTTGGCTTGAAACATATTTGAAAGGAGCAGACTGTCTTGAATTGCAACACATGAGTTTCGTATTAGATTCAGTATGAATACCTTCAATTTTGCTCCGATTTGCCTGGCCAGATGAGATATCTCTGTCTGAAATTTTGATTAAGGTCAAGTTTTTTTGGGGGGAGGGGGAGTACATTACGTTTTAAAATTCTAACTCTGTATCAACTTGTTTAGAAATCATAATATATATTATCTTTTATATTTACATTAATAATAAAATAAAGATAATGCACGAAATGGATTTGATTATTATAAATATAAATCAACACTAAAAAACAAAAGTAAATTTTTAAAAAAAAATTAATTTGAGTTAATCTAGCAGCTAGTTTAATCTTTCTGGTAATATCTCAAAACATAGAGTAATATCGCTCTAACATAGAGTCGAATCGCTTGAAAGAATTTCCGAAACTATACCGAAACTTTGAAGTTTCTCAATATTCTAGAACCCAGTAAGACAGAAAAAAATATTCAACATATTTTTTTAGAAAAAATTTACTTCCATACGTCTTATGAAGTGGAACGATATATTTCGTCTTTGATCTGCTAAAACGGCGTTAAACTTCGAAAAAAAAGACTTGGAACGCTCAGGTCGTATTTTTATTTTCATTTTATAACAGAATATAAACAAGCAAATATTTATACAATTTTGATACCAAACATGTACTTTCCTCCATCAAAAAGGAATCTGGAACTGCAATTTTCTGTGATATCATATGATATCAAACTGACTCTAGCAAACATTTTGGCATCATACATTCTTCATATATCCACATGCATTTTAACTGTTCTTTCAAAAAGCTATATTTCTTTGAAATACTTTAAAAATTTTATATATGACTTATATAATTTTGAAACAAATGCAACTAATTTTTGGTTTTAAATAAAGGGAATCTGTGAGGCAGACAGTTAAATGGACGTCGCATTATGCTTCTTGAAATCTGTCAGAGTCTCTCTTTATAGTCATAAGCTCTCGGGTCGGCGTTTCAATCCCCTCCGCCCAAACTATTTGGAGCATTGGTTTAAAAAATTCAATTTCGGTTCTATGAAAGCTAGTTTCATCCGCGAACAGCTCTGACATAACGTTTTCGATTTTGGCCTCCATCTCTCAGGAAAGGTTTCTCTTCATATCTTAGTCTCTTTTTCTGCCTTCTCTCTCTTCTTTTTTCATTTATTTTTTTCAAATCTTTTTTGCAATTTCAATCAAAAGAACTCTCTTATACCCTCCTCTGACTTCGTGCCGAGAGATCCTATCTTCCTTTTTTATTTTTTTTTATCTAGGGTTACATTGGTAAAGCCGAATGAAAGCAAACATTTGAAGCAGTTTGTCAGTAAACCAATCTACTAGTTTGCAGATTCCTATGGGACTATCTGTTGATATCATCTAATGTAGTTATCTATGTAAAAAAGTCTCGACAAAGAAAAAAAATATTTTTTAGCCTTTATTTTATGATCTTTCGTATAAAAGGTAGAAAAATTGTGTTTACGCATCAGTTTATTTTAGAAGATTACAAATAAAAAAAAGAGTGGAAATAAACCCTGAAATTTATCTTATCTAGTAGTGAATTTATTTTATAGTTAAGTCTCGAATGAATTCTTTTTTTTACACATGATTGGCAAAGTTACGTGTTTTTCGCTGCTATAAAAATTTATATTATTAATTGCTTCACTATTTTTTTACAACTCTACTTAAACTTATTTCATGCAGTTATGAATAAATGTATGATTTAGAAATGTGAGGCTACGATTTGCAGGAACGCTAAGTGTATTTCGGTTTATAGTTATTATATGTTATACGAAATAAATACAGTAAGAAATTGTTTGGAGTATTCGTTGGTTTTTGGCTAGAAATGCACAAGAATGAAACGATAAGAAAATACCTAAATTGAGACAATTTTACAACTTTTACAATTAACAATGTATAAATTTCTTGATAACTATCATAATCCAATTGTCTCTATAACTAATTTTACATTTAGCAGAAAAGTATAATTTACATTAATATTTTATATGCTTAAAAAAACAATGCTGATCGAGTTATTATAAAAAAAGGACTTTACCATATAAATTAAAAACAGTCGAAATCCCCCGCCAAAGTATAAGAAAAAAAAGAATTATAAAGACATATAAAAAATGTACACATTAGTATCAGCTCTTTACTTTAAAGAAAGGTATACAAAGATATTCAAAGTATAGTAATGGGAATGCTTGAACTTCACAAAACCTCAAAAGTTTGAAAAAGTGTTCAAATTTTCATTAGAAAAAGATCTTGTTTATAACCCACATAATTTAAACCCCATTCTGTAACTTTCAAACATTTATCTCTGTAACGCTTGGAGTTATAGTGTGAATGATGTAAGATTTTTATGAAGAACAAAGTTTTTAAAAAATACAGTTAAAGATCTCCACTAAATAAAAAAATGAACTCCTAATGACTAACGCAATTTAAAATGCCCCATAAAGATAAATCTGACCATCTCTTTTCTTACTTTTGTAAGAGTTACTTATTTGCTTATATAAAATTATTTTTCTTTGAATTTTTGTTTTCGGACAAAGAATACTTTTGGAGTCATTAATTGATTTATTTCAAATTATTGGCAATCCACTTGACATGTAACTTCCACTTCTTAAATTAAAACTATTTAAAATTGTTAACTTAACTTTATAACTCTTATCAAGCTAAGTTTCTGGTTTAAATTACCTAGCTTCGTTATTTACATTTACAGAGATTGCTGTATCGGTGTACCTTAATATATTAAAATATTCATTTGTATTTTGTGTTTTTCTATGCAGATGCTTACACAGTAATTGTTGACGATATAACTATTTCAAAATAAATATTATCATGGCTACTTTGTGAGACTGAGTTCTTGTTACCATACCATTTGAAAACCTGCTGAAGGAGTTTGTTCCTTATTATTTGCGCCAAGAATCATTGATTTCGGTTTTTGATAATGTAACAATGAAAAATATTGCAATGATAGCATTTTCCATATCTGGTAAATTGCCTTTGTTACTATGAATTATAATTCCTTAGTAGCTTTCTAATACATCGATATAATTACGGCTTAATTTTCCCTTTCCATTTAAAACTTTTATACATTATTTTAATTTAGCTTTTGAGAGAAAGTTTTAACTTTTTTCTATATATTCCCAATGCATTCTACCTTTTCCAGAGTTTATACCATAAATATCCTTTTCTATATTACATACAAAAATTATATATAAACTTTACTGTATTATGTATATAAAATCTCAGAAATATAACAAAATTTTATAATTTTGAAGTCAATTTCTTTTTCAAAATGCTTCAAATAAAATATATTATATTCAGTGTAACTTTTTTTCTCTCAAATGCTTTCAGGGAGAAATGGTAATCAGTTTGGGACAAAAGTAAGATATTTTTCCACCAAAGTAATAAGAAAATTGATGTTTTCAGTATGTTCGATGGTAATGCATAGGAATATAAAATTTCAAAAGTCTACTACATCAGGAAATAAGAGAAGATCTATTGATATTTCATCCTTTTAAACATCAAACAATTCAAGTGATATGCTAGACAGAATGAAGAAATAAAAAGAAATCTAGTCTATCGCAACATTTTTAGTTGAATATGGATAGCCCACGTGTGTTTTCTTTCCTAACAAAAGCAATTCAAAAATTCGATTGGAAGTTTAGTGTTCATGATTTTAAAATCCATTTCAGTCTGTCAAAATATATTCACTAAATCTATTTTTTAAAGAATTTTACTATACATTTTTTTCTTCGTTTATTTTCTGCTAATTTCTTTTTATTGCAATTTTCCTCTTGAACTTTTTTCCCTTCCTTCGAGTAATATACCCATTGTGACAAAAATTCAGGAAATGCAGCATAAGAGGATCTTTTATTACATATCATTTGTTCTCTAATTTAAAGATACAATTTTCAAAGCTATATAATAGATATAAAACCTAAATGTAAACATATTTTTACTTTATTTAAGAAAATATACGTTTGTTTTATTGATTAATGATGCCATCCTTTTTATAGTTTTTTTTGCCATATAAGTATTTGAAGAAATGTTTTCATTAACTTTTTTTATTATAGAATAATAAAAACTTATCTATTATATATTTATTCATTCCCAAAATTTCATTATCTCATTTTGAGAAATTTGAGAGAGGGGCTTAAAAATCATCTTTCAGGCATAATCTTAAAACTGTTTGCTAAATAAAAAGGATTAATAAGAAATATTTATTGTTTTATAAATCCTTTATTACTTTCTCATATAGGCGGTATAGAGAAAGTATAGTAAACCTCAAAAAAATTTGAATTCGTGGTTTTGATAAATCTCAAAGTTTTATACTTCCCCCAGTTCGAAAAACATATTTTTGCAAAATGTCCGTCTATCTGACTATGACAAAGAGAACCCCGAAACGCTTTTAAATAGAAAGATGAAATTTGGTATATGGTCTTTAAATTGAATTTTCATATTTTTATCAAATTTTGAATAAAATATATTCAAAGGAAGTCCATCTGTGTAGGGAATATAAGTTAACGTGGTATCTAGAAAAGAAAGATAACTATATAGATAGGGTTCAATTCATCTTTAATTCAGACTGTCAAATTTTGAGCCAAACCCAAAAAGGGATTGATCACCTGTCGGTCCGTAAATTCAGAAACATGCAAACTCAAAAACGCACTGACTTAAGTGCGTGAAATTCTGACATCGGATTTTATGACAATAGGTGTAATTTTATATCAAAGTTTTGTTTTAAGCAGTTGGAGAAGACGCTTCTAAAAGACAAGTTCTATTTTTGGAACCTATTAACAGCATGCGATGGGTTCACAACTAAATGATTCGCCAAGGTTGATATGATAAATTTAGTAAAAATGATATATTCACTCAAAATTTTAGTATGTATTTTAATAATAATTTAATGAATAATACCTTTAAAGTGCTATGCAAGTTGTTCTCTGACCTGATAGATTTATTATTGGGTATACATGAAAGACCATCCCCTCTGCATTTTTCACAAGATTTAAGAAAAAGTCATTCAGTGCATGTTAAATGATTCGTAATCAGAATGATATTATTGCCATAAATTCTGAACTTTCATTCTGATTGCACTGGAAATATTATGCAGTACTAAATGTCTTACATATGCCAAGCAATAAGTCCTGTCTATTTATACTTAATGTATACCCAATAATAAATCTATCAGGT
>JAOUZG010016999.1:1088766-1111421 GCA_026289955.1 Argiope argentata | reverse complement strand
ATATATAATTTAAATCTTATTTGATTTCCAAAGTTGTATCTTAATTCCGGACATATTAACTTCATTCTACACTATTCTCTTATTTTCTAATCCAATTCTCCCTTTTTTTATTTGATTTATACTACAGAAGCTCTAAAGTTCCCACACTCCGATTAAAGGGATAAAAGTCCGTCATGTTTGAAAAGTCTTTTAAAAGACACCTAGATTTCCCTATCCTAAAAATCTACGCATGTACAGAAATCCCCATCAGAATCTCACAATGTATAATAACTGGGCAAAACATTTCTTTTTCTCTCTTGTGTTGTAATGTAGACTTATCTCGTGGTTTCTTGATTGTTCATAGATTCAGCCTTTTGCCTCCCATGATGGAATAACAGGGAAGTTTAAAAATCTAATGTGTCTTTATCTTCGAATAAAATTAGACAAATATGTAACTGTCGAATATCTTTTTAATAGTGGATTTATTATTATGAATTATTCTGATCAGAAAACTCATGATTAACTATTGATGATTTGGAAATTAATATTCATCTCGTAAACATACAAAACGATCAAAAGACAAATTCTATTATACAGAAATTCTACTCGCAGGAAATCTTTGAAAATGTCTTATTAGACACCTCCCTCTTATCCAATCACCTCCTTCCTCAAATTCAAATAACATTGGTTTTGAAATATCCATTTCAATTTAAGATAGCTTCATCTAAAAGTAGTTTTGACACGGCGTTTTCGATTTTTGTTCACCAACTTTGAAGAAAATTATCTCTCTCTCTTCAAATTTCAATCTCCTTTTTATCTTTTCTACCTCCTTTTCCAAAACCTTTTTTTTTTAGTCTTCATCAAAAGGACACACTTTTTTCCCTTTTTTATGTTTGCGCCAAGACGTATTAACTTCTCTCTTCATTTCGCGATCTAGGGATGCACGGATAAAGTCCGGTTAAGGCAAATATTTGAAATCTGTGGGCAGGAAATCATTCTTCCGGTTATTACGTTTCTTTGTTGATATCATGTGATTTGGTTGTATCTCAAAAATAACGCAGAAAAATCCACATTATATGTATATTTTTTTAACTTTCAACACATAAGAAGGCGAAAAGTTCTGTTTGTAGATGAAACTATCTGAAAACGCTGGAGAATCGAGAAAAAAACATATGAAGAATAGTACATTCTGTAAAATTTTTGTTCGCTGAACTTATTCATCTTAAGATATCTTTGATTGGCTATAAAAATATTTTCGATCTAATAGCCTCCACTAGAAATTAATTTCATTCTGCTATATATTCTATCTTAGTTAAAGATTATTTTAGATTCTATACATAATTACGTCATCATTTGGAATTATAACACAAAATTTATTTATAGTATTGTAGAAACATTTGAAAACAACCAGTTAGAGTGGTTTCCTAAAAAGATTATCGTATATTCCCTTATTCTGTACTTTATTATTAACAGCATATCATTAGACATTAATAAGAAAGAGCCTATTGGCGTGTGATCACTGGAAGTTAGTCCTTGGAATGTGATTTCTATATTCGAAGTAAAAAAATATATTTGTATTTTAGATGTCTTTATTTCGCTCCGACATATTGAAATTAAAATTTAACATAAAACTATAATTATAATCGACAGATTATTTGTCAAATTTTTCTTATGTAATTTACTACATTTTTTTATTGACGTCGATTTCTGGGAGAGAGGAGGTAATGTAACAGCTTACTGTGAAATAGAAAGAAATCCTTAAAAGGCTGAATACCATGTGCGACCTAAATTCGCTCAAATGTCAAAAAATCATAATAAAAAATTAAAGATTGAAAAAATTGTGGTTTGTGGGAATGTGTTCAGACAGCCTTTGGATTTTGTTATTTCCATCAAAAAATGTATTATAAAATGACCGATAGATGGCGCTTACAAGTGATGCCAAAACGGTTTATGTCAATCAGAAAAACAGAGCGCAATAACCTTATAGTACATCTCATTTTAAAGCAAAAGAGGCTGAACATGACTGCCATCACAAGGTATTAAGAAAGTGAGGCGCGTAACTACTACTATTACAGCTGCGTGTAACATGTCGGCATCGATGCCACCAATGACCAATTGAATGGCATCTTTCAGTTCCATCAAAGTGGCTCGAGAGCCCTGGTAGACACGAGACCTTAGGCATCCCCACACACATAAATCCGCTGGAGTAAGATCTGACGATCGTGAGGGCCACCATTCTTACACCCTTGGCTTATTTCTCTATCCTCAGTGAATCTGTCAAGGAAGAACGTCTCAATGGAATTAGCAAAGTGGGGAGGGGCACCATCTTGAATGAAGGTGACTGAAAATAACATACTTGTTTACTGCAAAACAGGCATTACGTGGACCCGCAAAAGCCTAAGATAGCATTCTGCAGTGACGGAAAAAGGCTCCCCTTTAAAGAAACGGCTGCCATATTTCTCATGACCCTTTGGACAAGACGGATGCGTTCAGCGCTGACCGATGATCCGCCATTTCGTGGACGATCCTCTAATCTTCCCGTTTTCTCATATTCAATGAAACTGAAGTTTTCTTCGACTTATTTCTTTCACCGGCCGTAACTGTCGCCATGATTTAGTCGTGGATTAATCGTTCTCATAGAACAGTTTAACCGCTATTGCTCGATCCGGTAGCGATAGTATGCTTCTGGCATAGATTGACAGATCCATTTACAGCTCCTTGTTTTATAGCTATGCTGATTTGCATAAACCTTATTCATTATGACGTGTTAGTGCCATCTATCGCTTTTAAATACATTTTTAATGGAAATAGCATAATCCAAAGGTTCTATGTTCATATTAAAGTGAACCGCAATTTTTTTCAAGCATTACTTTTTTATGATTTTTTGAAGTCTGAGCGAATTTTTTCCGCATCCAATACTTCCCACTTTATTAAATATAAAGCAAAGTAATCAGGAGAATTTATTGGCATCTCCCATAGAACTGCCAAACCAATTAAAAGTGAATGCATTTTGTTCAAAATTTTATAAAACTCTACAAATTTAGTCTTAAATCAATATAGCTCAAATTTAGCCTTAAATCAATATAGATCAACTGGCTAAAAGCGTTTTACAGTTATGTTCATATGCAAACAATATAATTTGAAACATTTGTTTTTCAGATTCAATTTGATTTAAAATGGTAAAAACATTTTTTAAACTTTTTTAGCAATATTTGGGAAAATGCAATATTTTTTTTCCTTCGTATATGAAAAATTTGAAAAGGGATAAGATAGTTTTTAAATCTATGTAATAAAATGATTAACTCGGAAAAATAATTTATTTACAATAAGTTGGCATATTTGATTTTGGATTCTTTAATTTCTTTTAGTTTAAAGGATTTAATATTGTCTTTTCTTAACGACAATAGGCTTATTATATTGATATAAAAATCCTCTTATTGTACGTTGATTTGTTGTCGACGTCAATCAAATGTCGAGGATGACATCAAAGATGGCTTTCCATTCTCCAAACAATTACACGATCAACAAAAATGTTACAAAAGTTTTATTGCTATTTAGGAATTTGGTGGAATCGATTCGCGAAAGTGATTTCCTTCAATTCTAAAGCCATGATTAATTGACAGAATTCTAGCATATAATTTATAAACTTATTTCTATTGAAGATCTCATCACTCGTATATGCGTTGTTATTTCTCAACAAAATCTTAAAATATTTGAAACTTCAGCCACTTTCTCCATCACCACCTAAAAATCACATTAGATTATTATTGGTGAGTTTAATATTCAGTTATAATAGCAAACCTTTCTGTAAAGAAATCATTTATTTACAATACTGTCAATAAATCATTTAAATTTTATCTCTGTCTCTTATGTAAGGGCCTTAATAGGACATTTGTTCCTTGAACTTCCCTTAAAGAAATTTGCTATTATGTTCTAACACTGCTTACAGTTTGGTCCCTCACATACCATAAATATATTAATTTTTTTAGGGGAGGGGAGATTTTAAACTAGTTTTATTCAATTAATATTGAACTAAAAGCATCTTGTTAATGAATATTTCAAAGTAGAATATGCTTTACAAATGAATTCCACTCTTTGAGTTTTATACATTTAAAAACACAACATTTCAGATATACTGGATCAGGGGAGTGCCTCTTCCCCGTGTTCTGGGGGTCCTGAGTTCGAGTCCCGGTTCGGTCATACGTCATCTGTCCTATCAGTGAGGTGTGTAAATCCCCCCCACCGTAGAAAGGGGCTGTGTAAACGAATGTGATGCATTAGTAAGACGTGCTTTTTGTTCTAGATGGCTCTACTCTTAAACAAGAGACTCGCCCTAAGCTTAAAATCGCTGAGTGTGTCAGCGGGCTTATTTATGGCAAGTGCCATTATCAACAACAGCAAAATACAGCATTTTCAAATATAGGTTAAATAGCAACATGTTCCTTTAAATCTTTTTTCGAAATCATCCAAATGTATTCTTTTTGCTGTAAAGTATCAAGCGAAAATACCCCTTGCTTGAAACTGCAGCACGCTATTCATTATTTACCGCTCAACATATTATTTATTAATTTAATAGCCAGCAAATTGAAGTATAGTAAAGCGTTTATGTTTTTCTACAGAATAGTAAATGCTATGAGAGAAAATATTTCATTGCTATTTACAAAAATAAGATTTTTCTTCGCAACATATTATGCATTTATATGAATACAGAAAAAAATCCGTTTAAAAAGAAAAATCGAAAACGTGTCTACTGCAAATGTGTCTAGACGAAAATCGAGAACCGAGTTCGCTCATACACCAAATATGAAATGTGCATTATGAAAATGTGATGGTGAAGTCGAGATTTTTATACACGATTCTAAAATCCATTTCCGGTGTCAGTCAAAACATATTCGCTATCTATATTTCCGGAAAGCGTTTTTTGTTTTTTTAACTTATTTATTATTTTGGGATTTTGCTTGCGTCCTTCATTTTAATACTTCTTTTATTCTGAGTAGAATAACGCAAATCCAAAACAAAATTTAAAAAAAGGGTGAAACAAAGTTTTATATAATTTTCGCGATTTTTCCTTTCCAAATAAAGAAATATTTATTTCATTGCTTCCATCGAAAATAAAATATTTTTAAGCTATATATTTTTTTCTTTAAGCATAAATCAATAATATATGTTTTAATTGCATCACACAACTTTTAAACTTTTTTTTATAAAAAAGTAGGTTCTATTATTTTAGTTTAACCTTTTTTACTATAGGCCCACCCTAAATGGCCTTGCTTACTCTATACTGACAACCCGGTTTCGGTCTCATACGACAGGTACAGAATAAGAAACGACTAAAGATGTCCTCATTTTACATCCTACACACCACTTTTGAAACAAAATCTGGCCCACCAATTTAGAGTTTATACTATGGGTCAAGTCTAGTTAACACTGAACGGATTAAAATTGAAAAAAAAAACACGATTCGATCATGGCTTCGTACTTTCTTAAATATTATGCTTATAAAAATTAATGCTGAAACTGTTAAAAATTCCTATATTTTAAAATACAACAACAATTTTGGCTTTATAAAATACAAACAAATAAACTTTCGGGCTTATGCTTAGCCGTAAGTGTATCTGATAAACATGGTACCACAAAATAGAAACTGTTTCATTCTAAAAAAATCGAGTTGCTTATTTGCATCATGTTTTAGAACAATTCTATCTACTGACAAGTTTCTTGATTGTATATTTGGCTGGATAAAGAATAAAAAAATTATATTTATATACTTTTATTTACAAACTTGCAATCGATCAAAGCAAATCCTGTTGATACTGCATCGTTCAGTGGTATCTGGGTGGTTGATTGTACATGTTTACACCTGCCTGCATGTCAATATGATCTTTCTAAAACAAAACCTTCAAGAGAAATGAAATACGACAGGTATTTCTTTGCATCAAAACTCAGATACTTATTTACCGACAAATTTTGCTAATGTATACCAAGAAGACTTAAATAAATGAGTTTCCTACATCAAATCCCATATATAACATATATCCCGAATATACCAACCAATTTTCTAACTGTACACCTAGTCTCATATCACTCTAAAACAGAACGAAAAATGAGTTTCTTACGTTAAATTCTCATTTATGTATTGTTACAAACAAGAAATTTTGCTTCCCAGCACGAATAGTGTCATCATAAGAAAGACCGTTTCACGATCAGCCCTGTTGCATGCTGAGTGGGTGCCGCGTCATTGATTTCAGAGCTTGGTGGCTTTAACGGCAAAATGGACGTTGCTGGAAACTTCGAGAATTTTAACGATCAGTCGAATAGAAACCGAGATGCACTCTGATTCTCCCAAAAGGTTCTTGACCCGCTTCCCGGGAGCTATAAAAGGCCGGCAGTCTGAAACTGCAGAGTGAATTGAACTGGAAGAGGAGTTGGAGTAGAAGATAAGTAACGAGTCTTCGAGAGGATATCCAACGTTGTATGCATCTCAAGAGAGTGTTGAACTGCTGTATGCCAATTCCTGTTGTCTACTATGGAAGGTGCATCGTGTCGTGTTTGGAGCAGCCAGTCGTGTGGTAGTGAGTCGGCAGCTAAAGCGACGAGACAGTGAGAACTTCAGTTTTTTGGAGAGATCTTAGAGCGAAGCTCCTAGGATCCCCTCGTCTGCTGGATTCTGTCTGCCCGCTTTGTGTGGTGTGATCGATTTCTGCTAATAGGTTACTCTCTGTTGTAATATGCTGTTGTGTGTTCGTCTCGGTTGTACATATTTGCCATCTGTGTATTTGTTGGATTTGTGTTAGTGTTTTCCTTATCAAATAAACATCGTTATTGTTTTCGACTGACGCTTGCTGATTGTCTTCGCGCCATACACTCACTACAAACGAACCTGGTGAACCGTAACAATATGTATTGGTAAATTTTCTAACTATATACAGTTGCATCCCGACGCCATCATTCTAAAACAGAAAGAGCCAAAGAAATGAAATATGACATGCGTTTCTTATATCAAAATGTATGCATTTATTTACCGACCAATTTTTTAACTAAATGTCGACACGATCACTTTAAAACAGAACTAGCGAAAGGAATGAAATGTGACAAGTATTCCTTTTATTTTAGATTCCGAAATTGCTGATTTAAATTAAATTTGTGACATCTCCCAAAAAGAAGAGTTGATTTCTGAAGATTCGAACGTACATTCCACTCACTTTTCTATTCAACGAGCCATACATCAAAAAAGGGCATTCGAGGGTAAAACACTTCAAGCTATTCATATTTTTCTCTTTATATTTCGAATTTCTGTTCTGGGCAGTGTTCCAAACCAGCGTTTAGCTCAAACAATTTCTTTCAGATGGAAATAGCTCAAAACTGGTTTTCTGTGTATTAATATTATATATATATATATATATATATATATATATATATATATAAAAATTAAAAATTCATAAATTTAAGACTACAAATCCACATATATCAGCAGACTGATAAACAGTTTACCGTCATTTTGCGATTTTTACCCATTTTTTATTTATTTTTGAAGGCGCAATTTAAAAATAAACTTCGGAATCGAAAAGATTCATCTTAAGCCTTTAACTTGGTTTTCCTTCTTCAAAAAAAAACACTTTCTGCACTTGTCGCACACAAACAGAGTATCTTTTCTGAAAAAAAGCGGTTTCATTTACTGAAAATTAATTTTTCATTCATAATTGAATTTTTGCCTCTTAATTCAGAAAAATCTGAAAGAAAAAAATAAAAGAAATATAAACTGAAATTCTAGAAAAATTGTTCATCATACACATTCGAAATATAAATAAGCATATTTCTCTAATATTACTTTAAATTTTTTTTGTTTCTTCTAAATTTAATCATTAGAAAGCATCTGGGGTTGGATAATCCTATTTAAAAAGTAACTAAGGTTTCATTTTTTTTCTGTTTAGTATCTTTATATCATGTACACCCAGGATGACTTAACACAGCACATCGGATCACTTAACAAAGCTAAAATATAATAATAATTTCAAAATTCATACTGATTCCACTTTATATTATCAACAGAAGAACCGGTTTGTTCATAAAATATGGAATATCCGGTATTCACATAATGCTAAAAGAAGAAAATAAATTCCTATAGTTTGTTACTTCAACCTAATACAGCATTTAAATATTAAATTAGCCAAAATCTGCAATTTTAAAATTAAGCTTGCCATGCAAGGGAAAGTATTACATGGCATTGGCGTACAATAGCCGCCATTAATTGGCGAAAAATCAATTTTTGCAGGAATTTTGCATTTTGTTGAACCTATCGTGTTATCCTTGACGAGTTATTTAGTTATAAATCCCTGGTATGTTTTAATAAAATCCAAAAATCAAATTTATGTTTTAGATATGTTTTTCTTGACCTACTGAAACAAAAATTTGATACAAAACTGCAGGTATAGTCATAAAATCCCATGCCAATTTTGACAAATTTCAGTCATTGCGTTTTTGACATTTACATGTTTCTGAAATTACAGACTGACAGACTGTCACTCAAAGTGTGAATTCCACTCAAAACTTGGCAGGCGTTTATACAATAGATTTTTAAAATGTGTATCGAATTTCATACGTTTATCTTCATTTTGTAATTATCGTGCTAATTGATGTTTGAACATCCGGGTAGATAGACTTCCCCTGATTATATTTTATTTAAAATTTGATAGAAATCTGCAAATTTAGTGTAACGACCTTATACCAAATTTCATCCTCCTAGCTGGAAGGGTTTTTTATGTTTTTTTATCACAGACATTTGGACAATCTCTAAAAATATGTTTTTCTAACTCAAGGAAGTCTAAAACGATGCGATTCGTCATAAATCTCGAGTCCGAATTTTTTGACAATTACTTTACTTTCTCTGTACATGAGAAAGTAAAAGCAATTCGGAATAGAATTTTTAAGCAAATATCCATTTTGTGACAATAGAATTTTAAAAATGTCATGAAGTTTTGGAAAAAAGATACATTAACTCTTTGCGGTCGGCAAAATAATTCGATGCATAATTATTCACCTATTGCATGGACCTGTTTATTACACCAAAAAATAAATGCATGCAACTGCTTTAAGTTGAGTTTTCCTGAAAAATAAATCTGCATCATTTTAAAATTCTGTAGATGTTTTTAACAATTAAATATTTAAAAAAGGAATAAATAAAATGTCAAATTGATGCACCTTCTTGAATGGTGGCTGAGAGTAGACATACGACCGAAAGGGTTAAAACTTTTATCTTACCATGCTTAAATGGGAGGCAAAAGCGTATATTTTTAGCAGTTTGGATTCAACTTCAGGCAAATAGTTTTATTGGAATGGAAACATCTATTTTAAACATATATTGTGGTGGTGCCATCAAATAATCTCTGCTTTGTAAATTTCACTCACATTAGAAAAAAAGGATAAAACGGTTTGAAATATCTAAATACCTATCAAAATTTTATTTCTAACATTTCGACACAATGCCCCAAATAGAAACAAAATATATGCTTGTAGCAGTGTTTTATTAGTAAAATTATGCATTTAGCAAATTTCCTTCAAGAAACCATCATTACTATTTTATATGATTAAAGGAGAAAAAAATTGTATGTATTTAAAAGGGTCGATCGGGAAAGAAATATATACATTTAAAGATATATTGTAAATAAAATTTACTTATTTAACAAATTTCATTCATTTTGATAGAAATGTCTAAAATACTTAATATGTTTAAGAGGGGAAAGAAACTTCTTACCTTAAAAAAATATCAACCCTTACTACTCGATTTATTTACTGTACGAAGAAAATTTGTTTTTTAAATTTTCTATCAATAGAGAAAAAGGTATCTACTACAGGTGGGTTTACACTAACCACCAATAGGCGTAGAAAGGCTAAAAATTATTGTTCGATCAATAATAAGTTCTTGACCAGACGGGTCAACAGCATGCTGATCCATAGTATAATTTTCGTATTGCGCATGTAGAATTTGGTAAGGGATGGGGTTTAGGATGAAAAAATTCATCACTTATCATCGATTAATTCCGGCATTTTTTGCTCTTTGTTCTTTCTGATGCGAAGTTGTTTATCATTGTTTGCCATTTTTTTTCTCTATAGTTTTCTAAATTTCGGAATATTGGCCTTTCTCTACAAGGTTTCTTTGTGTAAATATCCACCACATCCATTTAATATGATACGCAGTGAAAAAGAAAAATTCCGGAACACCAAAACGACAATTTATAGCCAAGCATGGAATGCCTCAATCTACCTTATGAAATTGTGACAGACATAAAAAAGTCCTTTTTAATTCATGGTATTGGCCTTCTTATAACCTTTCGAGTGTAAATTCACCTTACTACTATATACTATTGTCACAAATATCAGTAAAATTTAAAAATATATATTAAAGCTTATAGATATGTTAAAATAGCAGGTATATATTTTTGCTTTAAACAGTCTCTCTAGTGCCACCTGTTTTCCAAATGGAAGTTGAAAATAGATACTTCAAGCAGATTTCAGCAAATTTACACATTTCACAAACATCAGTACTTAAAGAAACATCAAAACGTCTTAATACGCTCAAATTGAAATATATGAAATTCAATTATCTAAAAGCGTAAAAATGTAAATCATGAAAAATTGAAACAATGATGTAAAGTATGGTACAATGCTAAAAGGTGTAGCTAATATTCATATATGACAATAGAAAACCTATATTTTTATTTTTTAAAAACTAAAAAGGTTGATTTTTTAGAAAACATTTCGCCCGAACTAAGGAGAGGTTTCTGAAAAAAATGTAAGACACTACAAAGAAAACAGTGGACCTTCTAAGAGAATGTATAAAACAGACATAGGACTGTTACAAAATAAACAAAAAGATTTTGGTTCTCCCATCAGCAAATGAAATTTTTAAAGGCCATAATATTGTGAAATGAGGGACTTTGAAAATAATCATGGCAAAATATTCAAAAAATTCTTTCTTGCTATCTTCCAATCCATATAGGAAGAAACTTTTTTAAAAATCCATACATTCTTCTTTCTTCATTTCATATCAAAGTGATACAACGCTTCCATTAAGAACAGAAACGATATCTGTGAAATGTGCAATATCGATGCCATCAAAGTGGTACTGACAAAAATATTTTTTTTCACAGAACCGCAATCTTTTTGTTTGAATAGGGAGAGATTTCTTTCATATGCGCACATGTATGTGTTAAAATTTTACAGATATGTTATGTTACTTCCATGTACAATTTGTTGCATCTTAGAAAAGATCATTTTATGATCAGCTTTAACGGATGTTGATTGGATGGCGGATTAGTGACCCTTGGGTTTGACGACAAACTTAATGACCATTTAGCCATTTGGAGAAGAATTTGGTGACAAAAAGTTGATACAGAAATCTTCAAAAAATTTGGCGATAGAACAAATAGGAGTTAGGATATGCTTGACTGTTCGAGGACCTTCTCAGTCTTGCTTCGGAAAGTATAAAAGGTTGGTAGTTCGAGCCAAAAGCTGTAGTGCATTTGTTATAGAGTTGACTAGCGAGTCAACAAATCATTTAAACAGAGCTCAAGCGATAAGATGAATTGAACTCTGTGAGGATTATTAGAGTTTATTATAGAAACAGAATCGAATTGTGGGTGGAGTAGCCAGAAATATAGTAGTGAGTCGGTAGGTGTAGAGCTAAAGTTAGGAGACAGTGAAGAATAGCAGACGTTTTGAGAGATCGTAGGGCGAAGCTAAGTAGATTCCCTCCTGCTGAGTTCTGTCTGGCTGTTTTGTGAATGTGGTGGATGTTTACTACCTATTAGTCCTTCGCTACTGTTTGTTTTAAGTGCCGTGCTTTGTCGTCTGTGCATTCGTGTCTTTGTATAAATAAACGTTGGTATTCGTGATTGAGAACCACTGATTGTGTTTCACCATGTATCTTCTATAATGAACTCGATTGAGTTTTAAAGGAGTTTTGAGTATTTTTGTCACAATATATTTCCTTGAAAATGAAACAAGATTTTTGAAGGAGAAATGATGATAAATCTGACCATTATCAAAATTAAATTTATTAGCAACATTTTATATACTTTGTTCTATATTTCTTAAGTATGATCTATTTATTTCTAAAAAGATATTAATATCATCAATAAAATTTGTACAGAAAAATTATATTAAGCTAAAGAGAGAATATATATCTTAAATATATTCTCTTTAAGAAAATCATATGTATCCTCTCAAATAAAATCATAATTTCATACGATTATCGATAAAGTGAATAATTTCTCTTTTGGTTTAAAATTACGATTTCGATTTCAGTTCTTCATACATTTAAATAATATTCATAAATTTCCAAAGTTAGGGCAAAAGTTATCATTTTTATAAATATATCGATTAGTAAATACATCGAAGATTCCTTTAAATATATTTTTTGTGGGAATTTCTAAGATTCATAGAAATTCTATACCACTTTTTTTATCACTAGAAAAATCGGTCGCAACTGATATGTGCCTTCAGTAGCATAAACTCCCAAACATAAAAATGATAAAGTTGAAAACAGGAAAGCAGAAGTAGAGGAAATTATGACCCGTAATTTATGCATGGCTTATAACCGAGGTTCAGTTGGTTGAAGAAATATCCATTCCTACCTTGCAATGAAAGGAAACTGAAAATCTTTCAATCTATATTTTCTTAGCAATATCTTCTTCAGTTGAACATTGATAATTCTCGCATTTTGACTTTCTCGTATACGATGTACAGAGGAGGCATAGTAACCATAAAAAAAATTCAGCTCTTTTCATGAATCTCCAAGTTTTAGACATCCATAGATTCCAAAAACACGTCTTTGATATTATTCCTGCCTGTCTGAGAGCACGATAGCTCAAAAATGCTTTTGAAGTTTGGTATATTTATTTTGTATATTTCCATCAATTTTAAACAAGATACATTCGGAGGAAATCTGTCTGCCTGGCTGTTCCAGTATAAATGAACTCGATAATTCCAAAACGCGAAGAGTTATGAATAAAATTTGGTGAACTGACATTTATCATAAATATTCTTAATACATTTTGAGCCAAATACCAAATTGGTACCAATTAATACTATCAAATAGTTTACTGTCAGTATTTTCGCGTGCATAAAAACGCAATAATTTGTAAATACAATTACTTATATAAATGAATTTCAACACGTTATCTTCTGACTACAATTATAGTTCCGTCTAAACGCTCGTATCATTCGGTGGATAAAACAGGCTTCCCAAATGCATAGCGTCACAATAAATTCAGTAAAAAGGCTAAATTCGCGCCATAGATCTATATTTCGTGACTATCGTTCACAAATGCTTTGTAAGAAATTCACAACCTTACTAAATGCCAACAATTTTATGTATGCAGAAGGTGTTTTAAAATGTATTAAAGAGTATGCAAGAAAGCCTCGGGAAGAATCCTTGGACTGCTTGTGTCTTATGAGATTTAAGAAGGTGCACAATAGTACAAATTCATTCTAAATTCAAATAAATTCAAAATTTCTATGCATGATCGCAGACATTTAACAAAATCTTGTCTAAATCTCTTTTCCTTAGTTGTATTTTAAAAAATTGGAAGAGAATTAACTAAAAGTAAAATAAATATTATCAATTAGTGATTAAAAAACACATTTTTAAAGCAATTCTCTACGGAAAAAGACTCGAACATATTTCAAATTCTTCAGATTGTAAAGAATTTGACCCGGTAATTTCAAGAACGACCGATAGATGTCAGCAGAGTATAGATTTAGATTTAAAAATATGTTTGATATTCCGGTTGTGTTGCCGACTGAGCCTCCTCGAAAGTTGACGTAATGTTTATGTTGCGTATCGTTGTGTTAGCAATGAAAAGCATTGATGCCTTGTGATAATATTATATCTAGCGAATTAGAACGATAGCCATGGAAGTTGGATTACAAATGTTGTATTGCATAAATTTCCTTTTTGATTACATGTTTGTGAATGTTTCTATGTTGTGTGTTTTGTCTGATTATGATGGTCATAAATAAACAAATTTAAAAAGACAAATTTGGAATAGTCACTCGACTACATTTTGATGACATCACAAGATGAACGCGCACGATCCTGAGATATGTCGCCATCGGTCTTCTACTCTCTTTATTTCTATTCCAAAAATATTTCAAATTAAAACTCAAGTAATTAATCTCCCGTGATTTATTTAATACAGAAAGTTCGTTTTCGTAATGCGTATAACTTTGTCAACATTATGCTTCTGTAAAGTACGTTAACTTAAGCTTTTCCAATAAGTGATATCTGATATTTGCGGCAATCATTCTGAACATCTTCCTATGAAAACATATGCAGATGCATGTTTCCAACGAAGTTTTTTTTCCCCATTTACTGGATATGGCGGCATACTTTTATCTCGCACTTTTATTTTTCCGTATATGTACTATACAGAAAGTACACAAATGGCAAAAAAATCGAACCTGACATTTTGACGAATAGCCACTTCTTAGATACCCTTGAGTTCGAGAAACACATTTTTTTTAAATGTTCGTCTGTGAAAAAGATATCTTTAAAATGCGTGTACTTAACAGCTAAAATGTGGTATACGATCTTAAAAATATTTTCAAATTTCTATCAAGTTTTGAATAAAATCTATTTAAAAGAACTCCCTCTGTCCGACTTTTAGGATACCAATTAACATGATTATTATGAAGCGAAGGGGGTTTACTTGGTAAAATTCGGTTCCCAGATTTAACATCTAATACTTAGACCACTGTCAAATTTTAAGCCAAATGTAAAAGCTGATGGACTATATGTCGACCTGTATTTTCAGAAAAATATTAACTCGATAGTTCAAAAAAGTAATGATTTAGATATATCAAATTCGGTGTGGTATTTTATGACTGAAATTTCAATTGAAAAGAACAGATGTAAAACAAAAATTCGAATTTTGGATGCTATTAACGCATGTCATGGATTAATCACCAAAAATCACTAATAGATTCAATAAATGATAAATTCTCGACAAATGTTAATATTTTATAACATGTATAATAAGACCATGTAAGAAGTTCTCTGGCATGAAAAGTTTATTAAAAAGTATACGAGAAAGTTTTGGAGAGACTATTCCCGTTTGTTCTTGAAAAGTATGAGTCAGATAGAGTTGTTTAAGCAATGTTTCGTGCCTTTAAGTGAGATATCTGTCTGTGACGGTCGGGCAATTTTTATAGGATACCGTATGAACTGTGAAAAATAAACAATGCATTCTGACATTGAATGAATGAAAATTAATATCTCAAACTTCTTAGTTTGAAAAGTTAGTTTTATATGCGCTTTTAGCAGCAAAATTAAAATCGAGAACAGTTACTTTCTTCAATAACTAAAATACAGTAGATATCAAATTGTTTACTAAAACTCATATTTACTTCTTTTCATTCAAAGATTTAGCCTAACAGGAAAATTAGAATAAAAATTATATTTATGATTCTCGAAGAAATACGTGCCCAGAAAAGAAGCAAGCAAAGGGCATTCTAAGTGCAGAAAAAGTCAATTTCTATGACTTTATATTTTAATGGGCATCTGAATGATCTTCAGATTCCCTCAGAATTTCATATAATCTCTTCTGACCTCTTCTGACTCTCCTCCTAGTAAACAAGAAATGTTTGAAAAAAATATTTCAATTTCGTTGCTATTTGATCTCGTTTCATTGCTAGTTCTGATGCAGCATTTTCGATTTGGACCTCCAAACTTTCAGGAAAGCTCTCTCTCTCTTTTCATATCTCAATTTCCTTCTTTTTCTTCTTCCTCTCTATCTAGTTTTCTAGATAACTTTTTCTCGATCTCCATCAGGAAGGCCTCCCCTTCCCTTATTTACTTTTGTACGGAGAGATACAATATTTTCATTGTGCTTCTTACTACAGAAGAACATTGATAAATTCGAGTTAGCAAATACTTGAAACCGATGACCAGGAAATCTATCTATCCGTTATCAGGCTCTTTCAAGACAACACGTGGTATGGTTATTACGTATAGAAAATACTCTTTTTGGTTTTTATTTTTAGAAATATAAATATAAAAGGCAAAAATGTTGTACTGACTCTTAAAACTATGCAAAGTGTTTGAAACAAATGGGAAAGGACAACAGTAAAATTCTGCTAAACATCCAATTCTATTCTTGGTGTAGAAAGAATGCTTCTATTTTCATGATCTAGAGTAAAAATTGTATTTTTTGTTATATATGTGAAAATTTCCTTTTATTTTTTTATGCAGTTTATCGTAATTATAGGATTAGAGGATTTTTTTTCTTTTAGATTTTAGATGAGAGTACTTACTGAACAAGAAAAAAACTTGAGATTTTGAAAGCTAAATTGCAAAAAATTCTATGTGGCTAAATGTAATTATATTTAGTCTACATAATATTTCGATCATGCCATTTTGTAGATAATTTAAAATGAAATCGCCAGAAACTACTGACGACTCTCTATGGCGTGAGATTTTTATTCCTTGTATGTTGAAATAAGCACTCCAGCTTTTCCAAGTGTCAGGAATGACATTTTGTTTGGCTATATTCAAATTTATCATTCCCCTATTTCAGGACCTTGCGAGCGTATTATTACCAGAGAAGAGAAAATAAAAGGTGGAAACGCTCAGAAACAATTCTGAAAATAAGCCACAAACGGTTACTCAGCCCCTCCGGATGGCCAACGGAAAAACTTGAACAACCGGAACACCCCCAACAGAGGCATTGGCAGGAACTGTGGTTGAGTCCTAAGGACCAGCATCAGCCACTATACAACCCTTCCCAATGGAAATACGTCCCGTCATCGATGGAAGGACCTAGACCCCCCCACCTTTTTGTGTACCCAGAAGGGTGTAGAGAGCCAACCACCATGTCGGAAGATTCCCATCCTCAATTACGAGGTGCCACCTCCCCCTGATGAACATCATAAATAAAATGAAAACTAAACACCCCTTTCAAAACGAATAGAAACTTTACCCTCTATCAGTTGCGTTATTCAAAAAATCGTGGTTTCAAATCAGAAATTAAAAATTCCAAGAACAACCTTCCAACTTCTGAAGCGTGTTATTATATAGATCAGTATATGATTAATTACAATTAACCCTTTCGCTACGGCTGCCCCGTCCACCGAAGTACCGTCACTGAACGGAACCTCGCGCCGGAAAAATGCACAGTGCGCATGGTTTCTTTATATATGTTGTTCTAAGTGTTAAATAGGAACTGTGCTGAATAAATCAATCAATGCTCTAATGTAATAAGTATATTTACTATATTATAATACATTATTTTATATATTGACATTATTTTATTTATTGACATATATTGACATTAACTATATGTCAATAAAATCAACGGAAAATGCTCTGCCGATAACGAAAAAGGTTGTCATCGACTCCAGATGGCACATGTACAGATATTTTTGATGCCGCATGTATGCGGCGGTCGTACCTAGCAGTCGTAGCGTGGATGCCGCGTATATGCGGCGCTCGTACCTAACAGTCGTTGCGTGGATGCCGCATATATGCGGCGCTCGGGATGAAAGGGTTAAACAAAATAAAACGGTGAATTGGATAAAAAAAATTATTTAGTTTTAGAATTTTGAGCAACTATTTCTTCGAACTTCAGGAACTAAAAATCGAAAAGTCCTCAACTCTGAGATAATATATTTCCACTTTTTTCCTCAAAAATTCGAAAAAAGTCAAATAGCAGAAAGATTGTATCTTGCTTATAAAACAAATTACAAAGATTATTTTTCTTAAATATTGGTATTAATTATTCTACACAATACTGCATTAAACTAGAATTTTCAGGTGGCAAGTTTTCTTGTTATAATATACTTTATGTAAATATGCCAGTAAAATAAGAAAATTTTCCAAAGATAATTTTTTAAGTGCGTCAAAAAAAATTTACCTAAACAGTGAAATTATATTTTTGAACAGAATTCATTTAAATATTGGTAGCATTATATTGATTTATGCTTTGTTTTACCAATGATGCTCTTCGAAACCCAAATAGTTCAAATTCAAAATATGTTCATTTTATAATAAAATATAAAGCATGTAAGAAACTTTAAAATTGAGAATTTCTTAACAGCAAGCAACTTATAATCTTCAGAAAAATTAAACAGAACGTTGTTCTATGGTGTGGCGCTTTACTTTTTCTAAATTTAAACAATCAGTTATCTAAGGCATTTTTTCATTTGAGTTGCCAAATCTGAGCTTCTCTTTATTATTGGTGGCAAATTCAAATCCTTCGTTAGCCTTTCGTGACGGGCGTTTCATAAATGCATCATCATAGAACCTTTCTCACCGCTAGGCATACCACCCATGCATTTCTGGATATCAAACTCAAGGGAAGGTGATGCATTTGTTCATTTTGAGTTGAAATTATTTTAATTGCCACTAGATAGCTCCCTGTGAACATTACTTTTGAAATAAATATAGTTCCTGTATCCTGACCTTTAATTTGCTCATTTTAACCTTACTTTGGCATTTTATTCATCAGTTAAGGGGGGGGGGGTAATATAAATTAAGAGAGAAGAATTATGTAACTTTTCTCTTGATCGAATCATTCTCCTTTCTTCTTTTTTTTTCTGTTATTGTGTAACAACAGTCTTTTTGGGTTTTACTGCCAGTTCTGTTGTATTTTGCGTACCTTTAATACATATTTCGTACTCTTCTCTTTTTATTAAGGACAGCCTTGGTTTCTGTTTATTATGGTAAGAAAAGCAACTATGGGAAGAAGAATACACAGTATTATGACCTAAATATCTTAAAACAGATGCGAATTGCATTATGCCCAAACTCGCAATTTGAGGATTTGTAACCGAATAACATATCCATTAGGCAAACGTAACACTTCTGAGGGATGTTATCTGGCTTATAAATCTTTCGCCACATATTCTCCCACCAGTGAGTAGGTAGTTATACGGACGATACAATTGTGCCAAGCGTATGGTGAGTGCGTATGAGAGTTGGAGGTGATATTGGCTGTTGTATTTTAATGTAACTCGCTACATTTGCTTCCGATAGAAGGCGCCCCTACAGCTGCACAAATCTGTGTATGAAGGTTTCTTATTCACTATTAAAGAAGATGCGGATTGGCCTAGGCCCAAATTCGCGATCTAAGGGTTTGTAGCCAAGTAATATATCCATTTGTCAAAAGTGTCCCTTCAGCCCGAGTAGTGCTATTGGCTAATAAAGCTTTCACCACAATCCCTAGCCTAGTTCCAACGACCTGCGAATCTTCAGACGGGCTACGAGTTCCTCCGTTTTACACCTCTTTGGGTCCCTCTGATGCCTGGACACTTTACCAACAATTTGCGGAAATACTTCGGACGCGTCCACGGATATGAAAGCCCCCCAAGAAACTGCAGGAGGGATAAAACGGGGGAACGCGTGGTTCGTCTGAAGATTCGACGGGTCGTTGGAACTAGGCTTAAAACGGCAACAAAACCGACGGTGTTGGGGTTTAAATTTTATTTACTGTGATTTGTGGGTGTGTGATTTTTTTAAAGTTAAGCTTCAATGCAAAATCCCCGTTTTGTTGGATGATTTTTTTTCGAGTATGCCCCATCTCATGCATGCGTCTAATTTAGTAGCTTTCTATCCCGAAACGATTACTTTTGAGGCACTATTTAGAGTAACATAATTGAGAAATGACAACTGTCGCTATGTGGACTGATTTAACAGTAGATTTGTTAGAATCTCTGTTTCTCATAGAACTTCTGAATTCGCATAAAGTTATATTTCTCCAAATTCATAGCCA
This sequence comes from Argiope argentata, assembly GCA_026289955.1. Taxonomy (NCBI): domain Eukaryota; kingdom Metazoa; phylum Arthropoda; class Arachnida; order Araneae; family Araneidae; genus Argiope; species Argiope argentata. The sequence continues at coordinate 1,091,676 of JAOUZG010016999.1, read as the reverse complement.
AACTAGAAAAAAAACGGAGCCATTTTTACGAATAGATTGCCATAAGAAAAATTCCTCGTGCATTTTCCAACAAACTCTTCACAAATTTCAACTTTATAAGATTCGTATAAATCTGCTTCTCCAAATGCCTCATCCACTTTCACTGTCTTCCGAGAAGTTCGTAACCGAAGATATAAACCTCCAGAGGCATAAACTGCCAAAAAGGGAAATAATAAAATTGAAAACAGGGTGGCAAGCGTAGAAATGAGATAGACTTTTATGTGGCACCGATATCCGAAGCTCAGTTGGTTGAAGAAATGCCATTGTTACAGCGCAACCAAAAGAGATGGGAACCCTTTTTCGTCTATCGGATTTCCTAATCAGTCTATTCTTCAGTCGAACGTAGACAATTCACGCTTCCTTGTGCCTTTATGGCGTCTATGGTTATGACGCATCTTGAGATGAATGCAGGGGTGCGGAGCATCAAACGAATGCTAAGTTTTTGTATCTGGCAACAATCGTTAGAAAGGGGATCAGGGAAGGAAAAAAATATTTGGTAAGTGGTGTTTCCCGTATTTCGTCAAATATTCAAATATCCCTTTCTTCATTTTATTGGTTTGCGTTTCTTTTTCAAATAAGTACAGAAAAGTCATATCAAAGCTGTCTTTTTTTCTTTCTAAATTGCAACTTCTTAGGAACACACAAAAAAAAGACCCTTGAATATTTCTTTTTAGTAAAATCTTGTTCTTTTATTCTAAATTTCTGACAATAGAAAAAAAAAAGGAAAATCAAATTTTTAAGCTTATAATTTAAAGCATTGAAGGAAGAAAATTTTATGAGTGTGACATATGAAGACAAAGCATAAAATATGTTTTATATATTAGAAAGATTGACAATTTTTAATTGATAAATATTAAAGAAATTTCATTTAAATTTTTTGATAAATATTCAAATAAACGGCACTACTAGGATTGAAAAAAATGGAAATAATTAGATTAATTTCCGAAATTATTTGAGTAAAGTATTATATTAAAAATTCACAAATGCATCAATTTTCAAAATTCTAGCATAACAGGGACTAAAAATTCGTTTATATAATTCTATCTTCGCAACCAGGGAAAAAATTATTTAAAATAAAAGTGAATAAATATATTGTTATCGGTTTTGGTAATGCAGAAATCGAAAAAAGACAATAGATTGATATATATTATAACACAATTCAGAACAAATTGCTTTTCAAACTCCATGAATATAATATAATCCATAAATATATCTAAATTAAACAGTGATTAATTTCAAAAAATATATCTTAGTTTAACCCATAGTAATTTCAATCTAAAACATTATCTTATTTCCTGATCCCATTCCACTTTTTCAATTTATTTAATTCAACAGAAGCTGTGTAAAATTGCTGAATTGATTAAAAGCCAACAAGTTCCAAAACTTCGATAAAATACTGTTCACCGAAGCACATTCCTTTAAAAGATCCCTACTATTCCCTTACTTGTGATTGACATGTGACAAAAATCCCTATTAAAATCTCACAGTATATATTCACAGGAATAAAAGTTTCATTTTCTTTTCCTCTTTTCGTTTCGTGTCGTTCTATGTTTTGCTCGTTGCTTCTGCTTGTACATAATACGTGTCTCCCGTGATGCAATAAAGGGAACTTAAAAGTTGGAAAGTCTCTCCTCTGTCTTTAAAGCTGCCTTCTGCTTCAAACAAAAATTATGTGTTATATATGTGTGTGTTAAGTTTCAACAAAAGTTATATTATATAAATATAAATATTATGTAAATCATAGGAATCAGGATAGTTTTCGAATCTGTTAAAATTTGGCTATAATCTCTCTCCAATGGATAATCTTTTTTCACCTTCTTCCCCCCACTGTAAGGAATATTGGATAAAAAAAGAAAATTCAATTTCTTTTCTATTAAGTTAGCTTCATCCACGAGTATCTGATATAACATTTCCGATTTTGGCCTCCAACTCTGAGAAAAGGTCTCTCTTCGCATTTCTATCTCCTTCTTCCTTCAGTTTCTTTCTTTCACTTTCTCCTCTTCTATTTTCTTTAGTCGAATTTTTTTTCAATCTCTACTAAAAAGATTTTTTTTATTTCTTTTCTTTTGACTTTTGTGCCGAGAATACCTATCTTTATTTCTTGAATCCAGGATCGCTAAGTTCGAGTTAAAGCAAATATTTGAAACCTATGGCCTAGAAATCAATTTTGTGGGTTATTAGAATCCATTGAGACGCTTTTATTGGCTTCATGTAAAGCGTTTACTTCTGCAAATTTTTTACAACAAAATCTATTTCTTTTTTATGTTCAGTCTGGGTTCCAATGTGTAAGAGATAGAAGATAATATTTGGGTGCCAAGTTATCTCAAAAAGATCGACACGCATACTAGAAAATTTGAAAAACATATGTTTTACATGATAATGTTATCTGTTAAACGAGATCTGCACTCTCTTTTAAAAAAACAATTACGTTAATAAACTATTACGTCCCATGCTGAATTCATTCAGCATTTGATTCAGAAATTTAATACTACAGAGTTAGTTGATAAAAATGAGAGTTGTGGATTTTTGAAACCTTAAAATATGTAACCTTAAAAGTGTTTCAAACCTTAAAAAGTGTATTAAACGCTATTTTTTTACCCATATTGAAACTTCCCAGCTCTATTGAGCGCTGTATCAGATATTTTAGACTGTTCATTTTGGAATAAAATCGCCAAAAAAAATACCCAGTTTGGCTCCATTCTGTAATTGTAATTTTAGTTGGAAATTAAAAGTGTTGAATTTGTCCGTGTTTCCATATAAATATTTGCTTTCCATTTTGACTCCGAAATTAAATATGCATAAAAATATATATCTACAGTAGTTAATAACCATTTCAGTGATTATATGTTGTTACCATTATATATATATATA
>JAOUZG010016999.1:1057959-1082651 GCA_026289955.1 Argiope argentata | reverse complement strand
AATGTTTTGGCCAATTCATTTCAGCAACATTTTAACAATATTTTGAGCCAATATAGTTTCCACATCATAATTTATTCTGACCATAAAACCTAAATACTAATCTGTTTGTCTTTGGCCTTACTCGGGGAGACCCTGCTGTCCTCGCATCGTCCCGGCCTCCAGAATGCTTTAAAGCGAGACTCTCGTCCAATATGTCCTTCGAATCGTGCGGTACACGAAATTATGCAGCGATATCCATTTCGGCGAAACACGGCGGCTCAGGCTTCAGGGCTCTTGAATAACCAGCGGGTAAACAGCCACTAATCTTGGATATTGGAGCCCTCTGCTAATCAGTAATCAGTTGGATTGGCTCTCCGAAGGAAGGCGGCTCTAATAGCTTACAAATATTAAGGAGCGATCGATTTGTGAATGCATCCGATGAGTCTCGAATTGAGAGAATCCTATACTCCTTTTGCATGATTCGAGATGTTTGAGGAATTGTAAAAAAGAGGAACTGATAAAGAAAGCATACAATAAACAATTAGGAATATAATACATTATACATTATAATACATTAAAGCAACGTTATTTGTATATAGTAAAGTGGAGGATAGAAGAAATATATTGAAAATTTTTCTAGATGATTCATCTCCAAAATAAACCCTTATAAAGCTCTTATTTACATACATACAAGTTTTAAAAAAGCTGTAATAAATGAAGTTGTACGATCTGGTGTGGGTTTAGTTTCAACTATATTAACGTCCCCTTGTAAAGCAACACTAAGGATATTTTCTGACGGACCTCGTAGTTTTGAATCATGGTTATATGATGAGGATGACTCCTGAGTTCCCCCGCCCTTAACACACAATGCCATTCCAACGGGATGTCATTTGGCTCTGACAGATTTGACGAACAACGGACCCCCTTACACGACGGTTCGGTGGAATCGGGCCTCGTGCCTGATGACCTACAGTTCACGATCCGAGACCAGACCTTACCACCAAGCCCCCGCGACCCTCTATCTGGTATGGGAGACAAAAGCTAATTCAGTCTTAAACATTACTTGTATAAGCCCTTTAACGGTCACAAGCTGTGTTCTTTCAAAATATGTATTTTACCCTATAATTAGAGAAAAGAATAACTAGCATATCAAAGATAAACAACGTGGGAAAAAAACCAAAACCAATCTCCTGAGCCCTAATATTAAAAAGAATATTGCATTTAGAGAGCGCTAATGCTGCTACTACTAAAACACAAATGAATTGAACTAAATTAGCAATACAAACTAAACTTAAAGTAAAAATCAAGATCAAAAGGGAAAAAAATACAATTAATCTGGTCTGAAGACTTTTTCAAGGGTCACCCTCAGGTTGGGATTCAAACTAGCGATTTTTTTTTTCAGTGAGGGATCTGACACTTTTGTCAAAAAGTTGACCCCTTGCGACCCGAAAATCCCAGGAAATTGAGGTTTTAGAGATAAATTAGTATCACAGAAATACAAGAACTTGAATCCAAATAGATTTCACAAATTGCTTAAATCAAACAAAAAACCGTAAAACCTAAATCAAAATATATCAGTATTAAAAGCACAAAAAAAACAGGCAAAAAATTTAAAGTTTTTTTTAACTAAATAGAATTAGAGAGACATGCTCAAACCCTCACACAGAAACAAAACACAGTAATTAGAAAAAGAAATCCAACACATACCAAATTAAGAAGAACTCTAAAAGTTTGAAGCTTATCACCTAACAGGTATAAATTTCCCCTCGTCACACCACCGGTAATTTCGCCGCGTTTGAAACTTTAACTTTGGTCAGAATACATTGTCATAATAAGTACTTGAAGCGTCATCTATTAAGTTAAAGTTAAGGTTCAAAGTGGATAAACTGGAAGGTTTGTTTTAATTTTGAAAATTAGTTAAACATTTTCTTATTAAAGTTTGTATTGCATTGCAACATATAAACTTTAATAAGAAAAAGTTAATAACATTTTTAAATTATAATAAATATTAATTTATTTAAAAGTATTATAATACGGTATAAATTTTTATGTCATTGGTTATCCTAATTTATTGTTAAATTTGTATTTGACAATTGAATAGAATGCACTGTTGATATGCACTGTTTTGATTTCTTTAAAAGTATTGCATTGCAATATACAAACTTTTCTAATAAAAAGTTTAACTAATTTTCAAAACTAAAACAAACCTTTCAGTTTATCCACTTTGAACCTTGACCTTAACCTTAATTTAATAGGTGGCCCTTCAAGTACTTATTATGACCATATATTCGGACCAAACTTAAGACGTAAAACGCGGCAAAATTACCGTTGGTGTGATAAGGTGAAATTTATACAGTTAGGTGACAAGCTTTAAACTTTTAGAGTTCTTAATTTGGTATGTGTTTGGATTTCGTTTTCTAATTACTGTGTTTTGTTTATGTGTGAGGGTTTGAGCATATCTCTCTAATTCTATTTAGATAAAAAAAAACCTTTAAAAAATTGTTTTGCATATTTTTTGTATGCTTTTAATACTGATATATTTTGATTTAGGTTTTACGGTTTTTTGTTTGATTTAAACAATTTGTGTATATTTAGATTCAAATTTGTTCTTGTATTTCTGTGATACTAATTTATCTCTAAGACCTCAATTTCCCGGGATTTTTGGGTTACGAGGGGTCAATTTTTTGACAAAAGTGTCAGATCCCTCACAGAAAAAAATCCCTGGTTTGAATCCCTGCCTGAGGGTGACCCTTGGAAAAGCCTTCAGACCGGATTTATTGTATTTTTTTCCTTTTGATCTTGATTTTTACTTTAAACTTAATTCTTATTGCTAATTTAGAGAACAGAATATCATTTATGATCAAAAAACGTATTTTTTTAGGAAGTTGTTTTTAACAGAAATTGTAATATATTTACCACCGGCCAGTACAAGCAATGACTTTTTACCGACTTATTCAATAGAAAAAATATGAAATGCAAATAATTTCACACAAATAAATATGCATTTTTGGAAAACTATTTATAATTAATTATTTGATAATCTAAAATATATCAATTACACATGAAATAAGTAGTAAAAACACATTCAATTGTTTTTAATTATTCTAAAAAAGGAGCTGCACACACTATGGCCGTCGCACTTTTGTTAGCTTCTGATTTGCTTCGATTCTGCAATGTTTGCAAGATATTTTAAGGTATTCATAAGATATTTGCCACGGCCTTAAAAAAGGTTAAAAGCAGAAATTTTAAATTAAAAACAAGATAAAATTGTTAATAATAGGATGAATATTTTTCAAGGTATGTTTCTTCAGTAAAAAAGCTTTTAAAATGTAGAATATGATTTTTATTTAATGATAGTCATAAAAACTATATATACAGTTATCTAACTTTCGGAATCATGATATCTTCATCATAATACCTAAAAAATGAAAAGGTCTAGTTAAAATATTATCTTAAAGGTGCATCTCCTTATAATAATGGATTGTTTGGGCGAAACTCTCAGTGTTTGGAGCATATCATATGTTTAAAGTAGATTTTCCAATAGTTTAAAGTGTAAAAATGATCGATATTCTTAGAAATTGTTAGGGAGATACTAGATACTCATTTCAATAAGAATGATGAACAGGTTTCAATAATATCCAAAAAAAGAAAGAAATTCAATTAAATCCAATCCAATTAAAGAAATTCAATAGATCTAAAATATATAAAGATAAGATTTTCATTCCAAGAAATTCATTTTTTAAGAAATGGTTTCGTCTATTAAGAAATCAGACATCGAAACAAAACGATATTAGATTCAATACTTCAAATAGGCAGCAGTCAAATTATAAATATCAAAGTACCGGAGAAAGTAAAAAGGAAAAACTTCGATATAAAAAAATAAAGAACATTATTCTTCGAAATTGGCTTTCTGGCTTTCGTTAAGTATCCATCCTTTTTTAACAATCAATTAATTTATCTCCTTGCTAAATAATTAACATTATAAATTATAGTGTTTATTAAATATCATATTAAACCTAGTTAATAAGATTTTTTCAACTTTCAGTAACAATTACATTGAGCTATATAAATACGAATTAAAAAAAACAAATATCAAATATTTATAACAAATAACTATGTTTTTAAGCAAACCTTATTTAACCGAAGAAAACATTAATGGTATGGCTCAAATTTTATTATTTTTCTACTTTAAAATGTATCTACATTCATTCATTTATTTTAATAAATGAAGGATCATTTTGTGGAGATAAGTTTTTTTTTCCCATTTCTTTATTATTCCATCAATGATTTATTCACAAAGTAGTACAAAACATGAAAAATACTCATAAAAATTATTAATGGATCAGAAGGAGCTTATTCGTACTTCAAGTTAAATTTTGAGCAAGTTTTTCTGCTGTTATTATCTTAATTTATCTGATGAGGAAATAATACTAGATAATAATGACAGCTCTTTTATCAAAACAATGTGGACATCAAAAAAGGAAAATTTATTTTTTGGTTTGTGTATGTGTATGAAAGAATTATATTTTTAATAGTATTGAAAATTTTAATATTAATTAAACTCTTTTTAATATTATTTAGGTTTGCATATTCTGTACCTCTTATGTATTACACATTCTAAAGTCATTAAGCATATAATTTTTTATAGAATTGAAAAGTAATTTTGCTTTCATCATTCACTATTTATGCTCAGTAAAATAAATATATTTCATTTTAGCAAATAAACTTTCAGCAATTCAGTTTGCTGTCAATTTAAATTTATTTTATAAGAAATCAGTGAAAAATAAAATATAATTATAGTCATTAAATTCAAATCGTAAGAGGACCCAAGCTTTTGCTTCCATTGCATATCACATTTCACACGAAACAAACAGAAAAAAAAGAAGTAAAGACAAGACATTACAGCCCGCGCCTTTTACAAAAAAGCATATCTTCTCATTATACTTACAATCGTAATATATCATGGGATACATACCTAATCAAGCATCGCCATCTATTATCCAAAAGAGCAAATACAGTAATGCAACCGTTACAAAGATAGAATATTAAAATATAATTATATTATTATTATAAAATAGGATATTAAAATTAATTTTATATTAAAATGTATATATAATAAAGATGCAATATAAGAATTAGTTTATTAAAAATAAATTTAAAAATAAGCTGTTCATAATAAGTGATTTATTAGAACTGTTTACATATTTTGACAGATTTATTTATTTTAGAGGGGGAAAATGAAGATTATTTTTTTAATTTGTTATCAGTCTTATTTTATAAGTAATATACTCCAGGTTTTGGTTAATAAAGGTTTTTAAAAAAAAAAAAACAAGATGTGAGTTTTGAATTCTTATATAGAAAAAAATATCTTAAACAAATAAATGATTGTAGTTTGGAAATGATTCTTCTAACGAATCGCTTACTATGAATAGCTCGCTTTTAAAATTTACTTTTAATAAACGAATTTTTACTGAATAACCATTAAGGCTTAAATTCATAAGTATGCAATGGGGGAAAATATTTTAAATCCATACATTGTTTACCAGGGAAGCTACTTAAAATTTGGGATGAGAGATTTTTGGTATGATGGGTGGTTCTCACCACTCTGTTAATATAAATATGGCGTGGAGTCAACCCCTAGCGATGACGGGGCATGCCTCCTACGGGAAATGGGTCTACAATGGTTAGTGCTGACCCTTAAGACTAAACAGTAATTTTCATCAATTCTTTCGAGTTCCAACAATTCTGTATTTCAGTATGGTTTGGGGCAGGTCTGAGTAACTATTTAAGATCAAGATATGTTTCCATTTTTCATTGAGTTACTGGTGTTTAGTGTAGTTATATTAACATCCCGCTTTTAAAGCAACACTATGGCTACTGTGGGATCGACCTTAATTTTGAACCGAGGTCAAATAACGAGAACGGCTTCTTACCTGGCTCCCCCTTACACACACCACACCAGCCGGAGAACGCCAGAGGGATTTAGAATGCAACAAACCCGTTAACACGACAGCTCTTCGGTAGAATCGGGTTTCAAAGCTAAAACCCTCCGGTTCCAAAGACGATACCTTACCACCAGCCTACCTAGATCCCGAGTTGCTGGTGTAAATAAAATAGGCAGAATAGCATTACTGATCGTACCTATATTAAGAAATCTTTTTGATTATGCCGCATTTGCAGTATTTGTTAAATTATGAAAATATATTTCTATAAATAGTTGAGACACGTCATTTCTTGAATTTATAAGAGAATTGATATTTATATTTATTGACAATACAAAAAAGTGTTTCTTGTTGGGGGTTTTTGTTGTTGTTGTTGTTTAATGTATTTCGGTTTGTGCTGTGAATACTGACATTTTTTTCTGTATTTCTTTGACTAATTTTTAGTATTGTTAACCTTTTATTGCTGCTGAATCATCTCCTTTTCAAAATATATTATTGTATGTAAAGCACTTAAAATGGTATTTGTATTATATAAAATGATTATATTCTTGCAAAAATCATTTATAAATTTTGATATATTTTGTTGCAACTTATAAATAACTGCATAAAAATATTAAATCTGTGTTGTTATTAGAAAAGTTAGCTTTAGTTTATATTCTGAAGGGCAGTAAGAAAAAAGGTATTTATTGATATCATCTTGTGTAGGACAAAAATTAACTTTTTGATTTAACAGCTGCAAATAACATGTTACATTTGATATAATAACGAATTTGATGAAAGCCTTTAACTAGCATTGTTATTAATTCGCAATAGTTAATAACTAATTGATTGTTATTAATTAGCTATGTCGCATTGTTTTTAATTAAGCATAGTAACAATAACTATGTAGAAAATATTTAAAAATTATCTTCTTTTAGAATCAAGGAAATTAAAAAAGATGTTTCACCCTCTAATTTTTTTCAGTATTAAAGCAAAAGAATTCTTAATTATTTTTATAACAGAACTTTCAAATGATTACAAACAGAACAAACAATTATGTACAAACAGAAACTTTCAAATGATTCTCTAAATCTATGTAACTATATTATTCCAACATGTCAAAACATAAACCAGAACTCATTATTGTATTCAAAAACAACGTTTTTTTTCTAAGCCTTTTATTAAAATTCTTATTCTCTCACACAAATAAATGGCTGAAGAAACTGTCCAGCTAATCATAAGCTAAACAGGAATTAGAGACAAGTCTTCTTAATAATCAAAACAAAAGCTTTAAATTTAATTAAAGTCTTTAAACACGACAAAACCGTCTCAGAATTAAAAAAGAGAATTAGAGAAAATGTCACTATTTTATTTGGAAATGTCATTCCGCAAAGAATCTTTTATTCCTGTGAGAAAATTAATCCTAGGATGAGACGGTGAGGGAAAAAATGGCGGATAATACAAGTAATCTATCCTCAGCGAAAAAGTTTTAAGCTACTGTAACAGTTTTCAAAAACTTTTAATTTAATTCAACGCAGAAGAATTTATTTTTCTTGACAAAGAACATGCGGAAAGGTGAGAAAATTGCTGCTCTCTGGAAAATTCTAGACCGAAAAAAAAACTTCTGTCAAATTGAACTTCTCTTATTTGCTAAAAGCTAAAATAGAAATAGAAGAGTCTGTTCTATTTTAATTCCATTTTTTAAGGCACACTCACTTCAGCAGTTCTACGTGAGTATTAATCATTAATTGCTCTCTGGAAGAAAAAAAAACTTAGAAAAGTCTCTTTGTTCTAAGAAATGCATTTAGTTAATCACATATCTGTTCTTTTAGTTGTTGATTCGAAATTTAAGAATGCATTTTTATAAATGGGGAGGTTTCTTATAATTGAATGAAATTCTTTCTGCTTATGCTTCTTTTAAAAATAATGAATTGAGAGCATGCCGGGAAATTTTAATCTTCAACCTTTCAAAAAATGTGTGCATTTTAAATTTCAGTTCTTAATTCTTTTTTAGTTGTTCAGAAGTTAATAGAAACGTGTAATTTTAAATATTTTTTTATTTAGGTTTGTGAAATTTCAAAATGGAACTTAGTCATTCTTCAAAACAAAAATCTCTAAATTTTGAAATATAAATTAGGAAGACTTTTTTCAAATTAAAATTAAGCAAGCTTAAAATATTATCATGTTTTGATGTTTTGAGATCAGAGGTCTGAATTTACGTTTAATTGTTTTAATATAAGAGCCGAAAGAAGTTATTCTTAGGAACTCTACTCACAAATGAACTTAATAAATTTTTGCGTTCACTAGCACATATGAACGCTGGTATTAAATGCATTTCTTAACCAAAATTAAAATTTTAAACCTCTTTATATTGAAATAAAAAGTAATGTCGTCCGTTTGGTAATGATTCCATACAATTAAACTCCTTAGTTATGTATCTCCTTCGCAAAGCAGAAAAATAATAGGAATTATGTAATTTTTTTATAAAATAAAAGTGATGGCATTCCTTTTACTCATCAGAAATTATTTCAAACTAACCTGTTATGTTTTAAACATCTTTAATAAGCAAATGTTTCCATTTTCACATATAAACATAGATTTCTGCATAGAACAACATATATTAATGTATCACATAATACTATTTATGCAATTAGACATAAATTCAAAAATTTAAAACTCAATAATTTATGTAAAGACATCGTAGTATTTTAGAATTCCTTAGTTAATTACATTTCAAATTATTTAAAAAAAATCCTTTGATTTTTACAAAATTCGGGTTTTTTAATGGAGTAATTTATACTCGGTCGAGAACTTTCAAGATTTTATTCAGTATTTTTCTATTAGCCTGGCAAGCGAAAAATCGCCAAAGAAAATTGGCGGAATTTTACATCATTTGGCGATTTTTCACTTGCATCCAGCTAACTGAAAAGTATCTCTTATTCTACTAGCCATGCTCTCTTATAGTATGTGTTGCTAAAGTTTATTAGTAATACTTAGATTTCACATTTAATCACAACATATTCAGAGATATTTTATTTTCATTTATCAACCCACGATGACACGTTCATTCAAAAAGAGAAAAACATAAAGACAAAGTTATTTGTGATAATACAAAGAATTTTGATAATGATGTCGTGTCCGCTTTTTACAGTGGAAAGAGGGGTGCAGTAGTTTCTGAGGGTATGAACCCCTGAGCACCCGAGGTGCAGAAGTCAGACTTCTAGCTCAAATGAAGATGAAACACACACACATACGCTTGCACAGCCCCTTTTTACAGGGGGGCACATTCACACATCTCACAGATAGCACACAGAAGAACAACCATGCCCGAACCGGGACTCGAACCCGGGACCTCCAGAACACGAGGCAGACGCGCTACCTCTGTGCCAGCAAGCCGGCAAGAATTTTGATAAGAATGATAAATACAAACATGAGAAACTATCAATCAAAGAAAGCAATCATTATGAAATTCAATTAAGAGTAAATATTTCCTGAACCAAAACTATTAAAAGATACATTGTATTCACAGAACGCTAATGCTGTTACAACTAAAACTCAAGTGAACTTGACCAAATTAGAGATTAATATCAATTTAAATATTAAGTTAAATACAAAAGTGAACCAAAGGGAAATAAACGATGTATACGGCCTAAAAACTTTTTCAAGGGTCACCTCCAAAAAATGGATTCAAACCAAGAATTTTTTCTATAAAGAGTTTGATTTTGGTCCAAAATACTGACCCCTCGTGAGCCGAAAATCCTCAAGAAATTAAGGGTTTTCTTAGATTTAAATTGTTGAAATAAAATTCCTCTTATTATTATTAAGAAATGTATTGTTTTGTTTTTTTTTTTTTTTTTGACGGACGGGTATGATAAAACGGTTGTTTGTTTGTTTGTTTGTTTAGTTTTATTTTATTCCATTTTGTTATGGTATTGCTTAGATATAAATTTTTTAAATAATATTTTGCTTTCCATTATTGTGTAATTTATTGTCTTTTATTTTAAGATACTAATTATAATTTCCAAAATATCAATTTCTTGGGATTTTCGAGTCGCAAAGGGTCAATATTTTTGGACGAAAGTGAGATCCATCACAGAAATAATTTCTGGCGTGAATCCTTGTTTGAAGGTGACCTTGAAAAAGTCTTTAGGCCTTGATTCATCTTTGCATTTCTTTTTTACATTAAACTAAATATTTAATTTACTGCCTGCTTTCTGGCACAGAGGTAACGCGTCTTCCTCGTGTTCTGTGAGTCCCGGTTCGGGCATGGTTGTTCTTCTGTGTTCTATCTGTGAGATGTGTGAATTTTCCCCCCTGTAAAAAATGGCTGTGCAAGCGTGTGGGTAGGTGTTTCATCCTCATATGAGCTAGAAGTCTGACTTCTGCCCTCGGGTGCTCAGGGGTCCATACCCTCAGAAACTACTACACCCCTCTTTCCGTGGTAAAAAGCGGACACAACATCATCATTTAATTTATTAATTTTTTTTTACTTATTTCTAAATATAGACATGACTTATAATCAAAATTTAGTCAAAAAGTATTCAATCAAAATACAAAGTGAGTAACCCAAAATGCAGTTCTTGGTACCTAGTAAAATACAGTAGCAGGTGCATGAATGTTGAGTTCATATTCACATAAAATATCAAAAGTTATTTGCTCCGGGTAATGTCAACCTGATCGTCTATCGAATGTCCGAAATATTTGCTGAATATCCTCATTTCTCACTTCTGCTGACAAATGGTGACATTCCTCATGCACTTATGGTGAATGTCGAATAAAGATGTATTTGTTATGCTAAAAGAAACTCGAAGCGGTATAAATCCTTCTTTATTATATATGTTCATATTAAAATGTGCCAAAGCAGCAGATGTAAAGAATTTGTTGAACCTAAATCATTGATGTAAGATAGTGTAATAAAAAAAGAATTTTTGTAGATGTTACTTTTTTTAGTTTATAAATAATTTATATTCAAAATATGCTCACATCGAAATATGGTAAACAAGCAGATGTAAGTAATTTATGGAACCTAAATCACTATTGTAGGATAGTGGTGATAGAAAAAGAATTTCTGTAGATGTTACCTTTTATTAAGTTTATAAATAATGTGCATTTATAATATGCGTACATCGAAATATAGCAAACGGACAGATGTAAATAATTTATTGAACTTAACTTAATATTTTAAGATACTGTAATAAAGTGAAAAAATGTTTGATGTTGCCATTTTTTTAGTTTATAAATAAGTTATATTCATAATACGTTCATATCGAAATATAGCAAACAGGCAGATGTATGTAATTTGTTGAACCTAAATCATTATTGTTAGATAGTGTAATAAAAAAATGAATTTTTTGTAGATGTTGCCATTTTTTTTTTATTTTAAAAGAACTTTCAGTCTCGAGACATTTTTTCATTTCCTAATCTAGCATTTTTATTAGCATTTATCCTCAGCATAATACATCTTTGAATAATGAATATGCTAACAAGCAGAAATAACAGAACATCTAATAAATTACCATTGATAACATTTCTTTCTTTCTTTTTGTATTATTTAAGACGGCTGGATTTAGTGGCTTGTCTATGTCTTTCGATATTCTGAATGCTGGACAATATCATGAAAGTGTCGTAACAAGGCTTTGGAGTACGTTCTGCTAATATGTAGTGAGCAAAACTTTTTAATTGATTTTAAATAAAATGGTTAAAAATTAGCCAAACATTTTAACATAACCTAAATAATCTCTAAGCAAAAATTAGTCTTATTTTAAACAACAAAATAGCATTTATAAAGGTAGAAAAAGAAAAGTATTTTTAAAGCAGTAATAAGAGTGTTTTAAACACAATTTTTTATAGCCTTTTAAAACAAAGTAATAAAAAGTATTTTGTAAGTTATATTTACAAATTAAAAATGATGCATGCATTAAAAAACTGCAAATCTAAATTTAGCTATTGAAGATTATTTTTAAAAACATGCGTTTAAGGTTATTTTTAGCACTCTAATTATTTCTCTGATTAAAAGGAACCCAACTTCAAATAGCTTTTATTAGTTGAAAGAGCTCCTTTTAAAAGTTCATTAAAGATGAAGAAAGTAATATATTAAAAATTCATCATTTATAAAAATATTTCTTTATTCAAATAAAAAATTATCTTGTTGAAATGATTATGTGGAAAAAAATTTATTCGCACTATTTCAAACTATCAAATTCTTATAAATGAAGAAAAAATACTCAACACGGTACTTACAAAAACCTAGAAATTGCATTCAAATTAGTTTTATATTCATTAGTATTATATCTATGGCATTCAAACGGAATATAATTATCTTATTTTTTATAATAAATATTAGAAAAAACTTTCTTTGTTTTGTTCATTTATTCTTTTTTGAACTCCAATGATACTTTATATCTGAATAAACTTATAGGACTATATCATGACTCCAAATTAAAAAAATGGAAAAAAAAAATTTATACGTTATATTAAACAGAATAAATAACAATTACGAAATTTTAATAAATAAAATAATGATATTTATTGCCAAAAAATTAAAACAGTAATATTTTAATATTTTCTATAAACTCACTTAAATCATTAAAAAATAGTTTTCAAAAAGAAACCGGTTATTGCTTTTAATTGAATATATTGAATAAAATTTAAGTACTCGCTCTAATTAAGAACTTAAAAAGTGATATATAAAAAGTGGTATTTATTTAACAGAAAAAACTCAGAAATTTTTTATTGCTTCTCTTTGAAAAAGTAACTTTAAACTAAGCAAAATAAATTGCGATTACAAATGATAGTTCATCATTACGTTAAATTTAGAAAAAAATTGAATTAACGAGGAATTAAACAAGCTCCAGAATAATAATAGGATTTAACGCACTTCTTAAAAAGCAGGCTTAACGTAGAAGTCACTTAATGTATACATAGTAACATTCCTGTAAAGCTACAAGTAAATTTTTGAATGGAAACGAAAATGTTTATAATACGCTGTCTTAATATTAATAACAATTCAAATTATTAGTTCAATAGGAATTTAAGAACTTCTGTGATTTGGAAACATTTAAATTATCCTATCAAAAATCTATTGACCCCAATCTACTTCAAAATCTTTTTTTTTTCATAAATAACACCCTGAGCAGAAAGGGGTCCCACTTTCCCAACAGCTAATGAGTCCCTTTACGCAAATGGACTCTCAGGATATAAGTGTACACATAAAGAAAGGGAGGAACACTGTAGAAAAGATTTTTTTAAAATTTCCCGCATCTTTATTAAAAGCAAGTAGATAGAAATTTTATGCTACAACCACAAATGTCTTGTGTGAAAGGTCTAACTCAATAATCACTCTAATTTTTATGATTTTCAAAGCCAAAGAGAGTCTGAAGGAATATAACCCAGGAAAAGCTTGATTCTTATAAGAAACAGTTAAAACATGTTCTTTTTCTTATGTGTTCTTTATGTTTTATTTTTCTCTCTTCTTATTTTTCCTTTTTTTCATCATTTCGCGGCTTACTGTCTTGAAACTGATGACTGTAATAACAGTAAGATCGCATACATTTGAAAGAGAGTTTAAAACATAAGTATGTTCGTGTTGTTAATTTTCTAAAAATAGCGTAACACATACTTTTATTTTGAATACATGGGGTAGGGGAGGTATAGATTCTAGCTTGTTTCTACATACCTTTGCGTATGGCATTTGCCATAGACAAGCCCGCTGATGAATTTAGTGTTTTTAAATTGAGATTTAGCAGATCTTGTTTTTGTAGCTCCATCTGGTGCCAAAAGTATATCTTAACTTCTAGCGCGTCACAGCCCTTTTCACAGGGCGGATTTCATTCACTTAGTCACAGATCTTAATTTGGACCTGAATCAGAGAATGATCATTTCTGATCTAGTACCACCAGTGGTGTTGCCTCTGTTTGCAAGATTTTGTGCCTACGACAAATTCTACATACATATGCAGCCACCATATACACGCAAAGGCTTCGGCAGGCGGGGTTTGAACTCACAACCAAGAATAATTATTGTGAATAATATTAAAAATATTTATTTTAATAATATTTAAAAATTTACAATTGGGAACTTTTTATAATGTCGAATAATTTTGCATGTTGGGTTTAGTTTAGTTAACAAGACTAGGAATATTTTGGGACGGACCTCGTTATTTTGAACCCCGATCAGATGGCGAGGAAGACACCTGAGCTGGCACCCCTCTCCTCACACCAGCGGGAGGACGTTTCTTCCTGACGGATTTAACGTGTAACAGACCCGCTTACACGATGGTTCGGTGGAATCGGATCTCAAACTGAAACTTTACGACTCACGAGCCGAGATCTTACCACCAGGACACCGCGGTCCTTCCATGTTGGAGAGAAATGCGTTTAGCTACTATTGCAGTTTTATTTTCCTTCCTCTTCACTGCTTCTTTCCTCAACGCCTTTCGCAAATATTGATCCAATAAAATATGCATCATATTCCTCAAAGGGATATTATTTTAGTCGTTAATTTTAAAATTAATCCTGTTATTTTTTTTATATTTGATTATAAACATTTAGAATAGGTCTTTATTTTTCATTATCAAACTTAGTTCACACAGAAAACTTTTCAGCGTATGTTTTAAAGAGCGATTTTCCCCCCTTTTTTTTATTCCCTTTCATAAAATCCAAACGTGCTTCTTGTTGCAATTTGTATACAGTCCAACTGACTGGAAGGTAATAAAACTCCAGTCGTTATCTCCAAAAGGCTGCTTTGGAAGAGGGCATTTTCGAATAGAAATAGGAAACGGCTTTTCTCTTCCTCGAGTAGGCACCCGAAAATTGAAAGGCCGCCCGATAAAGAGCCGGAAAGTTCATTAAAAAAGAAATGGAAAGGTTACCTTTCTAATTTCGTCTATAGTAGTATTCGTTTTACCCGCGGTGCTCATTTCAAAAAAAAAATCTTTTTTTTTTCTTTTTTGCAATAGATATTCACATCCAATACGATTTCTCCTTCTATGCGTTTCCCTTTTTTTTTCTCTCTCTCTCTCCTTCTGGATATTTTTCCTTATAGTTAATTTGGGCTCGTGTTTAAAAAGAGAAATAGAGAGAAAGCTCGTTCTGATAAGTCTCCCATTTTTCCGTTCACAGTTAGATTTTTTTTCTATGTATTTTTGGGTTATTATTCCGTTTCGGGTAGGTGCTTGTTATCGAGTGTAAAAATAACATGGGCATATGTTATTTTTTTCATATAATATTTATCGTTAAAGAACACATGAAGAAAAAAATCTTGCTCTTAAAAACTTATTTGTGCAAATAAAAATGTGCATCATTACAGGTTTTTTCCCCAATATCAAATGCCTTTTTTGCGTAAAAAAAACAATAAAATAGTCCTAATTAAAATTATCTGGGAAAATAATGTTTTTCGTTTGGTAGTTTTTCTCCTGTGAGCTTGTATCTAATTATGAAATAAAACTCCAAAAATGAAAGAACCGTGAAATTAGTATTTCTCTAAAACACAGCTTTCATAAATAATTATTTAAAGCTTAACACTTTAATTAAGGAGAGTATTTTCGAGAGAATGTAAGTTTAGATACGCTGTTAATTATAAATGTATTTTTTCGCGAGTCCCCGCAGAAAGCAAAACAGAGTTAACGAATGCAGAGCTTAGCAAAGAGGTATAGATAATACAGATTCAAAATCCAATGCTCTTTTTCATCTACTTCTTACAGATATTCACATGATGAAAGTGAAAAAAATGGAGTAAAAAATACAGCTTTTTTTTTCTTTGCAAAAATAAATTTTTATACATTTTTCTAATGATACACAAAGCAAGACAGAATTTTATGAATATAGAATTTAACAAAAAGGTATAAATAATTCAGATTTGCCATACAGGGTTTTTTATCTATTTTTTACAGATATTCACCTGATAAAAGTGAATAAAAAGTTACCTGACATTTTTTTTTCATTTCAAAAATAAAATGTTTGGCATTATTTTACTATTATAGATATTCAAAAGAGGAGAGTGAATAAAGTAAGTAAAAAAATCCCCCCACACCTTTTTTTCTTTTCAAAAATAAAATGTTCAGCATTATTTTATTATTGCAGATATTCACATGATGAAAATGTAAAAAGAGCGTAAAAAATTACTTCTCGTTCCTTTTTTTTTTTTTTTTGCAAAAATAAAATTTTAGACGTTATTGTATTATTTCAAATATTCACATGATGAAAATGAAGAAAGTACATAAAAAAATTGCAACACAGCTTTTTTTTTTCAAAAACAAAAGTTAGCCATTTTTTTATCATTATTTATGATGGATTTTGTCATCGGCAAGTTTATTTAAAATTTTCCCTTCCTTTTACGCGATGTATTTTTTATCCGGTACAACATAATACGTTATCATCCCGAAAGTTGTTGAGAGAGTGACAAAGTTATTTTTCCATTTTCATATGCATATATATTAAACTTGTTTATAAAAATAAAACACCGTTAAATTATTTAATATGGACTCTACAATTATTATTAGTAGCGAAATTCAAGTCTGATTTACCCATTAATGATGAAAATCATAAGATTTGCTCTGTAATTTTCCCGTTAAATTAGATAATTTGTATGTAAATAAGTTTAAGAATATTTTCATTGAAATACAGAAACTTTCAAAACTGAGATAGAAGATTCCAAAGGGGGGATGATTTTTCATAGAATATATCATAAATCTTGATTAATCAGATAAAAATCCTCAAAATATTTATGCAGTTTGTGACTCAGAAATAGCAAAAAATATATTATATATAATTTTTTTAAAACATTTATTTCACATAATTACAGACAAATCTGTGGTATAGAGTTCAGTACTAGAAAAAAATGAAGTGAAATTATTGCAGAATTTGCTATGAATGGCATCGCATTGTCCTTTTACATCTAAGAAGAATTTGCTATTGGAATGTGCTCAAAGATACTAGGAGTGGTGCTGGTGGGGGATTCCATGATCTGTGACATAAATTAACTTTTTTATTCCCACTAATATCACATAAATGGAGCATTAGAGTCATAAGAATCCATTCACATCAGAATTCCAGAGAAATGAAGTCAGCGACAGTATGGTAGCCATATAGCTTCGACTCTCTCAATCCAATTCTCTAAAGGATGAAGTAGATACCAACGCAAAATTATATTGACATACTGGCCAGTGAATTAGAAACCTAGGATCAATATTTTATTGGACCACCTTTTGCACGGATAACTTCTCTGATTCGTTTGGGTATCGAGTCTGCAAGTTTCTGGAGTGCATACACATCCGAAGAATACCATGCATTGACTATGCAGCTTTTTAGATCGTGCAAATTAGATGGAAGAGGAGAGTATTGTCGGATGCGTCTTTCCACCATATCCCACACATTTTCTATGAGGTTAAGATCCGGGTGAAGAAGGTGGCCAGGGAAGGTGTTGGAAATCAGACTGATGCTCAGCAAACCAATTTTGAACACTTCTGGCACAATGTTTAGTTGCATTATCGGCCATGAAGTATAAAATGCAACATTGCAGGGTGATCCAGGATAAAAATGCAACTTTGCAGGGTGCACATTGATCCAACAGTATATCTAAGTATCGCATGACTGTTTTTTTACCCTCGAGAAATACCAGGGCATCACTTCCATCCCAGAAGAACATGCTCCATATCATGATATTCCCTCTATACCCTTGTACAGTGCGAGTAGGGCAAGATGGATTTATGGCTTCGTTGGGTTCTCGCCAAATTCGACGTCTTCCATCAGTGCAAAATAAGGTATAGCGTGATTAATCCGACCACTTACCCGTTTCAAATATTCACATGTCCAGTGTCTTTTTTCTCGACACTACTACAAATGAATTTTTTCGAGTCGGGCAGAAATGAGTGGTTTTTTTATAGGCACTCGACTATGCATTCCTATCCCCTACAACTCTCTGAATATGTTTCGAGCTGAAAACTATTGGCAAGAGCCTTGGTTGACGATTTGTGTCAGTTGAATTACAGTAGAGTCCCTGTTCTGCCGTACAATTCGTCGGACACTCTTGGAAAACTGTGCTCGAACCGCAGGTACGTCTTCTAGAAAAGGGCTGTTCTGATTTCAACTTTTGAAAATCTTTGATATGGCTGCCTTTGAGAACCCGGTTAGATCTATCGTCTTCGAAATCATGACACCTGCTAAATGGTCACTAATAATAAGTCCTTTTCCAAATGGCGAAAAATCTGTCATTTTTCCCATTTTACTTCATTCATCGAGAAAAGGACTCTTACACCTTACTCATACTAGAACTTTAACCGCATATAACCCAGGTCATAGCAAAAAGTTTGCATATTTCATCCCTAGCCCGCATTCAAATGCAAATCTCAAATGTTTCTAATTCATTGGCCAGTGAATGTATCTTCATTTATGATTTATATATTCTGTTGATATGTGACTGGCCTTCTATGTACGATTATTTCCATTGTTTAAACTTCGGTTCCAATACCTTTATGGCAATTTTTGGTTACTCTTGATCCTTTCTATATTATCGTGAGCTTGCAGGAGCTGCGATGGCCTGATGGTAGCGTTAGTTGGGAAGTCAATGTATTAGCCTTTGGATTAGAGCAGAAATTAACAACATAATGATTATTTCACTATCACATATAATAAAATAACAATTTTGATTGACATTCTACTTACTGAGAAATGAAAGAGCATAATTTTGATAACATCTTCTTTCTGCGTCATCAAATATGCAGGATTTTTATCGCTGGCCTTACACAATGTATAAAAGCCTTCCTACTTTTTCAAAAAGAATAAAATGTATCAAAACTTAAAATTTATGGGGAGAAAAATTCTCTTTGTGATGAGAAAATCAGATTGGCGTTTGATACTTGTAAGTTTTATAAAGAAACTTATTTTAAAAAACTATAAAAAAACATGGGAAGTAGTTTCTAGCGAGTAATAAGAAAGGCTTTATTTAACATTTTCTTAAAGGGGACAAAATAAATTACTAAACATATTTTAAAAAGTTCCTCTTTTTATAAAAAGAAAACTCAAATTGTTATTTAACAAACCGCTTAAAAAACAAAATGTTACTTAAACGAAGATTTGTTGTTTATTGAAGGTAAGTAACTTGATTCCCGGGCAATTTTTTAAATGCAGAATGAATGATATTTACTAAAGCACAACTTCATAATTTTTTTATATTCCCCTGACACACTTCAATAACTCAGATAAAAATGCGTGATGACAGAAATTAAATTTTTAAAAGTTAACATCAGCTTTTCATTTAAACAAGATCGAAGAGACGTGTACTTGAGCTAAGTAAGAAGTTTCTATGATCCCTTAAGTCATTAATAATTATATTTCCGTGCAAGATGAATTTTAAATATTTTCTTCTTAGAAGAAGAATGGATTTTCTTGAAAAAAATCAAACTTCTTTCATGGCATTCCTTTTTTTTATTATAGTCAACAATTTTAGGGTTTGAAAAATTGATTGGTTACTTAAAAATCAATTATGATCAACGCTCAGATAAAAAGAAATTTTATTAGTTTTGTAAAGAATTTTCATTAAAAAGTAGTTGAAGTAGTATTAGCGTAAAAAATAATAATAATTTATTTTGACTATATAATACAAATGAAAGTTATGTGATGACATTGCTGAAGTTTTACTTTCTCGTATGTGAAATCTATGGAAAATTTTGTCAAAAATATACAAACTCGAGGTTTTAACAAATCTAACGTTTTAAACCTCTTTAAATTCGAAAAATATTTTTTAGAAAACTGTCATGTCAATCTACGAAAAATATACTTAAAATCGTTTGAAGTAGAAGGATATAATTTGTTCTTTACGTCAAATCCGCATAGAATTCTATAGAATTTTGAGCAAAATCTAATCAGTGGAAGTCTGTCCTTGTATTCGAATCTGTAGATTTCTATCAACTTTAGAGAAAAATCTATTCAGATGAAATCAGTCAATACTAGTACTCGAATACATAGATTTCTATTCTATCGAATTTTGAGCAAAATCTACTCTGAGGAAGTCTGTATTTTCGAGAATTTGAATAAATAGATATCTATCGAATTTTGAGCAAAATCTATTCAGATAAAGTCCGCCTGTTCGAGTATTCAAAACATAGATTTCTATCGAATTTTGTGCAAAATCAATTGAGTTGAAATTTTCGATCGAATTTTGAGCAAAATATATTCAAAGGAAGTCTGTCTGTTCGAGTGTTCAAATCTCTAGATTTCTATCAAATTTTGAACAAAATCTACTCAGAGGAATTCAGTTTTTTCTGAGTATTCGAAACATAGGTTTCTATCGAATTTCGAGCAAAATCTATTCAGAAGAACTCTGAATTGTCTCTGTCTGTCTGATTATTCCAATACATAAATTTTTAATGAATTTTGAGCAGTCTATTCGAAGGAAATCTGTTTGTTCGAATATTCGATTACAAGTTAGCGTGATAACTACAAACTCTGAAAGCTAGACAGCTAAAATTGGTACAGAGATTTAGTATTTATAGTCTATAGACGAACCAAATTTTGAGCCAAAACCAACAGGAAGTTGAGCGCCGGTCTATACTCACAGAAACATGTAAACGAGATAACTAAAAAACGGAACTAATTAAATAAACGAAATTTGCGACTACATTTGCCATACAAAATTGTATGGCAAATTTCATTCTTGAATTATTATATCATGTTGCACTAAAATTTGTATAATTTAAAATTAATTTTTACAAAAGATTACAATTGGTAACTTTACAAAAGATTGATTACAATTGGTAACGTTACTTTTCTAGCATTTAAATGTGATGGTTATAAATTTAATTTCAGGTTCATGGTCATTACTTAATTATATATAAAATTCTTTAAGGAAGATACTAGAAAATATTCTTTGTTAAAGTTTTTTTAACACTTCGCCCACACGTTCAGATTTTTTTTTACATAGAGTTAAACATTTTAAAAATTATAGAATTTATTAAATTTTTAAACTTTATAAAGTTAGTTAAAAAATCAAATTTATTGGAAGTAAGGATTAAAAATATCAACGTGTGAGCAAGCGTTAAAAAATAATAATGCTTTGTTTTTTAGCTATGTGAAAACTAGGTGGTTTTCATTAAATTTAGATTCCAAAGTGACGTTAATAGGTTAGTCATACGAACAAATTTGCATTTATTATAAGAAAGCCTTTTGCAATTTCTCAATATATTTTTTTATTTTGATACTTACTGCTTTATTAACTTTTGATATTTTCAGTCCTCAATAAATGTTAGACTAAAATATAACCATTTCAAATTATTCTTAAAATAAATTATTCCTAAAATATATTAAAATGGTATAAAAAATTAAGTGAAACAAAAGACTCTGGTTTTTAGATTTATCTTCTATTGCACTTAGCAACAGGTTTACTGGTCTTGATTAACCTTGAAAATTGTTTGGCCTCTATTTTAAAGGAATTAAAGATCTAGATGGAAGTTTTACACTGAGAATGTACTCTTTTTCTCTCTGCGGGGCTATGAATTGTTTTAACAGTTATATTTCCATGTTTGAGTGAAAAAAAATGCTGTTCCTTAGTTCTCCAAAAATATAAGTGAAAAATTAAAAGATGGCAAACTATTTTAGTACAGAATTATTCACTCAAACTTTTAACTATCGAAATTTTAAAAATGTGCAGCACTCAAACTCAATTACGTATGTCGTTTGAGGAATACTTACGTCTCTTGGTTTATCTAAACTTTTCATTACTTAATGAATAAATTGATGAAATGCTAATTCTTAGCTATAAAGTTATTACTATTAACGATTTCATTAATAAAAAAATGCAATCTGAATTTTTAACTGTATTTTGCTTTCTTTGTGATATATTTTCTCAGTATTATATACTTCTTTCAAGGCAAAAATAAAATAATCACCGATGGGGTTTAAGTTAAGTTTAAGTCTAACTAAATGGATTATAATACTCACAAAAATTTAAATGTCAATTCTTATAATTCTTGTATTTACCAATCCCTCAAACACTAGGCAAAATTCTAAAAATTATTCCCTCTCAGAAGAATTCGCCTTTACTGAAGAAAGTCCACACAAGCCAGATATGCACAAACTCTAGTTAAGCAGATTCAAGTCTAATAATATAGGAAATAGTTTGGTTTCATTACCAATCCTAAGATTTCTGAGGTTAATATGACAACTGCTTTTTCAAACTGCATTTTAAATATCAAGGAAATCTTGAAAAAAAAGTGGGGAGGAAACATTTTTCTGGCATTTTTCCTTTTAAAAGATTTTTTTATTTAATCTTTTATATTTTTACTTTCAAATTTAGAAATTTAAATCATGAAAACTCTTAATTGAGAATTTTGTTTACCTCATTTGTTAAAAGTGGTTTGGCAAATAAAAGTTATTCGACAATTTTCCAGGGGTTTTTCTTGTGATTAGTATGTTATTGAAAATTACTACTGAATCAAATCTCAATTAATCAAAAAAAGCAATAGATAAAATTTTAATACTTTTTTAATAAAAAGAATATTTAAGTGTGTAAAATCAAAAATACATCCGTGTACAACAAAAATTCAGAAAAAAATTAAGTAAATAAATAAAAATTCTATATGCTTACAAAAATTAAAATGGTCGAATAGTTTAAAACCATTGCTAAGAAACACAATTAAGGATAGATGATACTTTTGTAAAATCAATTTATTATATTTTAATGCGTTTTGTAAATATTACAATAATGTCTTCTTAGATAAATTGTTTTTTAACCACGAATGAAAATTTTCAATGGATTTAGTTCAAATATAATAAAACAGTTATAAGACGATTCTTGATTAATTCTTTAAAAACCATGAAATTGCTTCCTGAAACTATATTATTAGTGATGAGTTTGCGATATTATATAATTCATCAGCAAATTATATTTAAACAAAGTTCATTCAAAAAGAATCATAGTTGAAAATTCACCTAAAATTCATTAAAAATCCCATTTGTAATAAAAGAACATTTTTTAGTTGTTACATACACTACATCTATGACATGCTATTTATAATCAATCATTTTAAATTGAAAATGTTACCCTTACATTTTATATCTGCTTTATATTATTATGATACATTAGAATAATTAATGAGGATTCTTGTGCCAATCGTTGCCATATCGTTTTTATTATTTGAATATCTAGATAAAATATCGTGCTGCCATCTAGTAAGAAAATGATAAACTAATTGCAAATTGATCAAAATTGAAGCTTGCTCAAGAAAAATAGTATCATTTTATTTATTTTATGCCACTTTATAATCTTTTCTCTCTTCTTCACTCTTTTATTTTGGCCTAGTTTTGTCTCTACACATATTGCTTCCCATATATATGGAAAATCTCAAATTTTAAAAAAAGAAAGTATATTCCAACTTCGCTAGAGGCTTTGAATAATGGCTTAAAGGCGATAATAAAAAAAATTTTAGTAAATACTAATTGCAAATAATTTGCCTGGAAAAAATATTTTATTGTTTATAAATATGTATCATTTTATTAAATAAGCATGGGTAGGGGGCAATAAATATGTAAAGCTATGGTTTTAATTGAGCATGAGGAGTTAAATACTCCTGACTTTGTTGCGAAGGGAGGAGTGTGAAAAATAATTATTCCTCTTATATTAAATTTTAAAATCTATATTAAAAAATGATACAATGTTCAAGGTGTCATTTATATTTATTTAACTGCTAATGAGGAATGGGGAGAAGGTAAAGGAATAATGTTAAACTAGAAATGCCTTTTACTCTCTTCATGTCAGTGGAAGTATATTTCCAGAGCACAAAGCTAATATTATATAAGATTCAATTCTTAAACTGTTTCTTATAAGAGCTTCAAGAATTTTTAGGTCAAATGTTTATTCATTTTTTAACTGAGCATTAAATACCCATACATAAAAAATGTACAAAGATCATTGAAAAGATAATTCCTCATCAAATGAGTTCTCTAAAGAGGAAATGTTTTACGCTTACAAACAATAAATTTCAAATTTTAAAAATCTAGAATAATTGAATTTTTTCAATTCAACTCTTAATCGTACTTTATGCAAACGATAAAAATGTTTCATCACATAAATAAATAAAAAATAAATATAGTTTATAAAAAAATTAATTCATCAATTTGTAATCTCAAAACCAGAAGTCATACTTATAGAATGATCCCAATTTAGTTGACTTACAAAAACATTCCTTATATTTAAATTTAATGCTAAAACCTTATGACTAAAATTTTATCTTTAAATAATAAACAACGCCATTTTCAAGAAAATATCAATAAATATTTTAATTTAATATTTCTTAAAAGATGTTGCTTGTGGTTTTTAAAATATTTTCACATGTTCGTTCAGTTTTAGAATCTGTTGTGTGAGGAATTTTTTGTCGTTGTTTATTTCCCTCATTCATGACCAATTTTTATCTGTCTAAAAACATATTAATTTTTTAAGATTAGTGCGAAGAACGAAAGGATGATAATAGTGAAATAAATTGTGGAACAACAAAACAAAACAAATTATCTTTTAATGCATACATTTTATCAAATATTATAATAAGAAGTAGAAAAATTAACAAAGATATAACTTAGAAATATAAGCAAATAAGTAATTAATTTCATAATAAAAATTTAAACAGGTAATTACACAATGTTTTATGTTCAAATTGTTGTCCACAAAGCAGGAAATAAGAAAATTAATAGTAGAATACAGAAATGAATAGCAGAAATTACTTGTTAGGTAGCAGGTGAAATTAAATATATATGTTTTTTTTTGTTGTTCCACAATTTATTTCACTATTATCATCCTTTCGTTCTT
>JAOUZG010016999.1:1036281-1054492 GCA_026289955.1 Argiope argentata | reverse complement strand
ATATATATATATATATATATATATATGTTACAGATTTCGAATCCAGCCGTCAGAACTAAAAATCTGAAATGTATACTCCATTTGAAAATATTAAATGCATGCTTCCCTAAGCGCCAAATGTATACTCCATTGGGTGATTAGTTTTACAAAACTAAACTCCGAACGTCTCATTTTGTAAAAATCGTGGGAAGCATACTCTCACTCTTTGTTATTGTTAATTAATACTTAAAACTTAATACTACAAGATACCCAAATGAAATATTACTTGTGGATTGATATTGCAACCATTAGGCTTTTATATAAACTCTCATGTCTTATTTAATCATTTCGTGCCTTCAATACGATCTTTTATTGACTTTGATTCTTATTTTTGTTCTACTTTTGTTGTAAATCATTCATTTAATGATAGATAATAGTTACTATCATGCATTTATCCCTAATTCGTGCAGTTTTAATTCGAAGAATTGTTATGGAGAGTCTCCTTTTGAATTCATCTTCGGGTTTCAATCATTTATAAGAAAATATAAAAATGAATTGCATATAACGTGCGTGAAATTATAATGAGAAGACTTACTCATTTGGCAACCAAAAAATAAATAAGATTTGGCTTTCCCATAGATTATCTCGTATCACGAATGAATTAGTCGTTCAAAATTAAACAAGGAAACTTTAAATTTGTGACAATGAATTTTAAACCAGTATTTTATTTTGAAGAAACCACCTACTATGGCCATTATTTTCATACGAAATATCAGTTGTGATTCATTAAAATTTTGTACTAGTCTGACCTAGTAAATTAGAAACAGTTAAGGAATAGTTAGGAAATAAATAAGGAAACATTTTTTTAAAATTTTTTATTTGTATTTTATATTTTCCTTTTTGTGCATCAAAACCTACTGGGAAAATAATCGATAAACTTTAATCAGGAGGACATGGAGGTAATCCAGAACAAAAAAATGTGAAACAAGGTCAAAAATAAAATATCAAATGGTCATAGTAAAATTTAAAAAAAGAATAAGAGATTAAAATGAAATCTGCTATGCATATTTCAATGTATCATGTCAGAACATCATTTCTTGAACGGCCAAGCACCACGTGCTCGTGCAAGTTAAATTATATTTTTATTCATTCTAATCGTTTCATTGAATAAGTCACTTTAGTACTAGATCGAAAAAACTTTGTTTTGCATTTATGGTTTTAAAAAATATCACATTTCCTATTTATTTCATTCCATATAATCACTCTGACATTTTTCTAGGTGTTACTTGTTGTAATAATTAACTTTTTTAATCAGTGCTTTTGTAAATGCAATAGCAACATGTTATTAAAAGCTGATTTTTTTAGATGGTCGTGCAGATAATAAAATTTCAACATTTCACCCAAGGAATTTTTGTTGACTGCACAAATCTCATCCCAAAAACAACATCATGTTCTGACATGATAATACGTAATAATAAATAATAAAATCAAAAAGTATCAAAATTTTGGTTTCGAGATTATCGTTTTTCAAATTAGTCTGAAAAGCTGTCAAAAATAACAAATGGGAAAAAGAATATTTTACTGAAATTCAAATACAATGAAACATTTAGGGTTATAAATTTAGAGAGTTATAGACAGTGGTTATATTCCAATAGTTAAATTTACCGTCGTTTGAAACTCAATTCCTTCTAGCAGAGTTGTAGGTCTCATTCGTGCAGTTTCCTTAAAAAAT
The DNA here is from genome assembly GCA_026289955.1 of Argiope argentata. Lineage (NCBI taxonomy): Eukaryota > Metazoa > Arthropoda > Arachnida > Araneae > Araneidae > Argiope > Argiope argentata. The sequence continues at coordinate 1,052,781 of JAOUZG010016999.1, read as the reverse complement.
TTTGAACTGACTGAAATTAATAATAAATTTCTTGTATAAGTATTAAATTGCAATCATTTGCAGTTTTTCTTTTCAATTTAAATTTTTTTTTACTGCAAACCCCTGATGCTGTCGTAAACAGCGTCACCAGTAAATATTTATAAGGAAAGCGGTAAAATTGGGAAAATGGAAATACTAGCTCCTCTTTTTATAAAGGTCGTCAAAACAGTACAAATGTAATCACTTTCCTCCACTCATAAAGAAATCCTGTTTGTCTCAGAGTATGATCCATTTCCTTCTTTTATCCGCCATTTTCACTTATCAGAGGACAAATTTGCTCTTGTGGAAAAGTTGTCAATCCCGTCCACTTTGCGACATTCTGCCCTTTAACTGTTTTTTCGCACTTCAGAAAACCTTCATCTTCGCTAGAATGTCTTTTGTACAGCAAAAGAATCCTTAATAGTTCGTCATTAAAAAAAAGGATCCTGAATATGATTACATTTTTAACTGATCTTGGGGAATTGCTCCAACTATATTCACTCTATCAATTTTTAAGTATAATATTTTACTAATTGCAGCATTTTATTCATAGCATATTCTTAAGCCTCTTTTAGCGCCTTATTTTTTCTGATTAATCATGCAAACGTTAACGATAGTATTTATAGAGAAATCCAATATATACCCATCTTTTAATGATATTTTAATACAAAATGCTCAGTTAAGTAAGCAATATAGCTTGTGATTAAGCAAACAAATATTTTTTAAATGCTTAGAAAAAAATTATTATGAATGTAATTGAAACATTAATTGTTATTTGTTAAATATTCGTTATGCTGAACAGTGTCTATGAATCTGCTAGGTAGAGTATACTTTAAATCTGCTGTTTTACGCTTTTATTTTTATTATTATACACAGATAATGATTAAACACAATGTCGTGAAGAAAATAGTTATTTTTAACAAAAATTATTTATTTACTTTGCAAAATGGGAAAATCTTCCTGGTCTGGAATCTCTAAGTTAAAACATCGTAAAATGACAAAGTTTTTTACTTGATTCGTCCGTCTTGTTTTCTTCTGGCTTGATTCCCCCAGCCACTAAATTTTGGGCTCACTGATTTCTATATCGTAAAACTTACAAAAAGAATGCCATTCTAAGAATATTGTCATGTTAGTAAAAGTGAAAATTCTATTTTCTATTAAATATCACCTTCAGGTGCACCTCTAAATGAGAATGAGTTGCTTCCGGCATGGTGGTTGGACCCTGGAGAATACGGAAATAGGTGTGGGCGACTCCTCCCATCGATGACGGGAGATGTATTTCCTGCAGGAATGGTTGTACCGTAGCCGGTGATGGCCCTTAGGATTCAACCAATATTCCCGCCATTGTTGCTGTTGTAACGGTCCAGTCATTCAGTTTCATGGTTTAAATTTGCGTGCCTTCGGGTGGGTCGGAGAGTCTGGTATGACCTTCGATTAAATATCCAACATAAGCATTTTGTATACTATGATGTCGAAATCGGCAAAATTACAGGAAATAAAAGTTTGATGAAAGACTAAAATTATTTTGAATTTTAATACAATATTAAAAATTATTGTAACAAACTGTCCTTTTTGAACAGTTTTTTAACAGTTTTGAACGGTTTTGTTGCAAACTGTTCAAAACTGTATTTGGAAATTTTAGCGATATTAAAGAGAAAAATGTATGCAAGTAAAATTGGCATTACATAAAATCAGAATTCTTGAATTTTAAAATTGTTTTTGCTTCATTTGCTGCTTGTGACGAGAAAAATAAAAAAAAAATCAGCCAATTAAAATTTTTAAAAAGTGCTTTTTGGGGACGCATGCTTATTGAGACGTAACAAAATCGCACCTATATACCGAGACATAATTTCGTCCATTTCTAAGCACCAAGTTACTGTACGAGATCTAACGGATCTGTACAGCGTTTCGTTTTGTCAGTAATACATACAGTCATTATACAAAAGTACGGAAATTATGTTAGACAAATACGTTATCATATTAAAGTTTATGAGTCTGTGGTTTAGTCGGCATTTACTATAAATCATATTTTATAATTTCCTTCTCATAGCTTTGCTTACTTATTGTTTTTTATTATTATTACTCACGTATCCTATTTAAATTCTTTCTTCTCAAATTTCTTTATGGCTTTTTTACAAGAGGCATCAAAGGAATATCAATGCTAGTCTGGGAGAAAAAAATGCGTTATCATCATTACTCATATATTTACTGATGAAAAGTCGGAAGTGGGCTCGCTGAATGAATTCCAACGTTTAACTATCTTGATTGCTTTCATGAAAGGAAATTTAGAGATAGCAGATTTCTTCGCTAGATTTTCATGATTTATAAATGTTTTCTTTGCAGATAAGCTTCGCAAAGATCCTAAACGGCGTGTATGAATAATTTTGAGATAAGAGAAACGATTTTGAACCGTATCCGATCTAAAGTTCAGACGCCCACGTAATCATTTGCCATTTTTTAAATTAGATAAAGCAGAAAAAATTTCCTTGTGAAAATCGTTGCTGTTTCATATTTAAAGTATGTTAACATTTAAAGTATTGTAAAACTACAGTTTCAAAGTGACCAAATTTTCTGAACTTTAACCTGAGAGGCTATGAAATATAAATTGTTGTTGAGTTAGTTATATTAAAGTCTCGTTTTTTTAAAGAAAAAAAAAGGCTACTTTGGGACGGACTTGGTAATTTTGAACCCCGTTCAGATGACGAGGTAACCCCTCATTACAAAACTATGAGTCCGCTATTAATAGCGCAATTGTTGTTTCAATAAGATAATTGTTTTTGCATTTTCCAGAAGCTGCCATTTTCTTCTATTCTCGGGTTCGAGTCTCGACTCTGGCCGGGTTGTTCTTCTATGTACTATCTATGAGGTGTATGAATGTGCCCCTTTGTAAAAAGGGACTGTACAAGCGAATGTGGTGAGTGCGTAGCTAAGACGTACTCTTCACCCTAGTTGGTGTACTTAAAACAAAAGACGCACCCTCGGCTTAAAATCACTGACTGTGTCAGCGAGTTTGTCCATGGCAAGTGCCATTAGTAACAACAGCAACAACAAAATCAGAAAAGCCATATGTAGAAATTGGAATGTTTAAACTCATTTGTATGTGTGCCCAAGTGTATCTTGTTAGATAGTGTACTTGCAATAATAGAATACTTCTTATGTCCTCAGAATTTATTTTGCCAAAAATTTAATTGATTAATTCGCTTATTTAAATTGTATTATTCTTTAATAAAAAATATTATGTTTCATGAAATATCACATACAGACGGTCATAATTATTTAATATAATTGTTCCAATCATAGCTTCAAATCATTGCAACTCCAATTTTGTTGATAAAAATCAGAAAAACAGCCTGTATAAAAAATAAAAATGATATTACTTTATGAGACAGAAGAAGGCACAAAAAAATGAATGAGGTCTAGAAGTTAAATTTTGTGACAGAAAATGAAACTTCCAAGTAGATTATTCAATTTCTAATTCGACTAATTTTTTTCTAACATTTACCTTGACTGATTAAATTTGCTTATTGATAGAATCCCATTGCCTAATTTTCATCTAAATATCTGCAATCGTAGATTGTCGTATATCATAAAAATATATTTTTATTCAGTCAAATCGATGCTCTTCAAATTTGTCACATTCAGCGGTCCACTGTTAAATTCATGAATTCCTCAGACCAACGCATAATGGTCATTCATTCTGGTAATTTCGAAATAAACATCCAATTTATAAATATTTATTGAAAAATTAATTTAATATTATTCAAGATGTTAAATTTCTTCATAACTTCTAATACTAAATTTTTAACTTCTAATCTTCATAACTTCTATTTGATTCTTTGAAATGAGTTAAAATTACTCTTTCACTATAATGTGTTTTTTCACTTTTTAAAATATACTTACTATAGGAAAAGTGCAGTAATCGTCAAAATATTCGGACTCTAGATTTTGAACGAAGTCTACGCTTTAGATCTCCCAGAGTACAAAATCCCAATTTTGGGGGAAACTTTCGTCTGTCTGACAAAGATAACTCAAACACGCTTTCAACTAGACGAGTTCGGCATACTGACTTTGTACCTTTTTTTTTTCATGTACATTTCTATTAAATTTTGGGCAAAATATTTTGAGATAAAGACTGTCTGTCCAGATGTTCGAATATTATTTAACGCAATATCTAGAAAAGGAAGAAACCTAAATAGATGAAATTCGAGACACAGAATTTGCATCTATAGTATATGAAACTTTTCAAATATTGAACAAAATTCAACAAGGGATTAACCGTCTGTCCTTCTGTATTTTCAGGAAACTGGATGAAAGATATATGCTAAGGCTGTATGAAATTTATTATTTCATTCATCAGTAATAAATCATCTATCTCATTCATCAATATTAAAGTATGCAGAAAACTTCATTACTAATGTCATAATAATATCAAAATCGATTGTATCCCTTCAAAAAAAATCGAAATGCATTTTTAAAAAATTTTAGGTCGGGAGAGCCTGGTTGTTAGGGTTTTTACATCCCTTGGGTTGCGAGTTCGAACCCCCCGGCTGAAGACTCTCCACGTGTGCAGTTACTGGCGCACGTATAAATCTGTCGGGGTCACAAAGTCCACCGACGGGAGTAATACCACTGAGGGTGCTGGTTCAGAGGTGATCGTTCCCTAATTCATTTCTAAATCATGATCTGTGGATGAATGAATTAAATGTATGAATGAAGTTTACGCCATAAAAAGAGTTGCACACGTGTTAGTGGCTAAATCGTACTCTTGGCTCTAGATGAAAAACAAGAAGCTCTTATTCGGCATAAATCGCTGACAGATAACTGTCAGCGGAATTGTAAAGGGCCAAAACTAACAATAACAACAAAAAATTTTCTATAATTTTTGCAAAGAAAACGCACATTTAGAGATCGCTATGGATTTTCAAAACTTAAATGGTCGAAAATATAACAAAGTGAAATTCATTCACGCCCTTGAGCCACTACAAATGCTCAGCGGCCATTTAATGCGGGGTACATTCACTTTTTGAAAGAGAAATAAAGGATGTGACTTCATTACGCAGAAACGTGCCATCAGATATCAACCGGCACGCGCAGTTGCTTTTCTCACGTGATTTCGTTTCACTTCTCGATTAATGAGTAAAAGATTTCACCTTCCAGCGATACCATCACGTAGACAGGACATTGACAATAGACTACTTATTAAAGAGGAAATTTATACAAAAAAAATAGCCATGAATGTTTCAACTTGGAAATGCCTTATTTTTACCGACGTTTTCTGATAAGGAAATGGCTGATTTAATCAGATAAGACCCAATCAAAAGAATACTGGATACTTTACTTTGGGGCATATTTTTTAATAGAAAAGATAACGTGTAGGAGTTCCAAAACATGTAACTCACAGGAAAAATAAGTAATAATTAGCGAAAAATTGAAAAAAAAAAGGGATGTTTGTATTTTACAAGGCATGACGAACCATCATAAATTGTTGAGAGACATTCATTATTTAGAACGAAGGTTCTTAAACTGTGGTTCCATTGAGATTATGTGAAAAGTAATATCGGAAAATTCAAATACTAGGGGGGAAAGTGAAAAAATAATTATAGAATTTCGTCTTCTGTAACTCTTCTGAAAGTGAAAGTTATATAAGGTTAAAAACCAGAAAAATAATAAGAAGAAGAACACAATGTTAAATCAATAAAATATTTAATTTCCAAAAAAAATGAGGGGAGGAACATAGATTTCCCCATACGCATATAATGACGAAAATCACTCTAATATAAACTTATTTCAAGATATGAGATTATTTCTATATACTTTGAGCTTCAGTTTTGTGTAACAAAGATCTCTTTGAAATTGTCTTCATTTGAAATCGTAATTTGTTCAATTCCTAATTCCTACTAATAGCTCCTCTCCCTATATATATATATATATATAAACTTTTTCAAATTTTCAATAGTTAATAAAATACTTTCTATTCATCCAATCAAGTTCTAGTATATTTTTTTAAAATTTGTGGTAAATGACATTTGATGTTAATGCAGTTTTTTCAAATATTAATTCATTAATTTTTTATTTATTAATTAAAAACTAATTTTTTTGCCTTTATAGCAGTTGTAATTATTATATCAGAATAGCCTGGTTGGTAGGGTGTTGGATTCGCATCCCTTGACCTGCGAGTTTGAACTAAATCACATTTTTCTCCATATCGAGAGTTATACCAGTGGGAGTACTGAATTAAAAGTCATTGTTGCTCGGATGGTCACGGGTCCATACCCTCAAAAGCTACTGCGCCCCTCTTTCCGTTGTAAAGCGGAACAACAATTGTAATTATTTAATAAAAAGTAACTAAAATAAAAAAAATTCTTACTATCCTGAATTTTTCCTAATATCCAAAGCAGTAATTGATTTTTTTAAAAAATTGTTTTTAATTTTACCTTATTTTCTCATGTCTAAACCTAAAATTAATCTCTTCTAAACATAAAATTATCAATTCCCCTTAAAAGAAATTAACTGGATCGGCTATAACAAGTAATATAAAAAAAGAATTTAAGTCAATTCCTACTTTGGTCAGCAAAGAAAATTTTTATATTAGTTACTTTTTATTAAATATTTACAATTAATATTAATAATTCATCAAAAGAATTCAACTCGCATTCTTGACCTTCCCGCGAAAAATACTGAAATCCTTCATTTTACCGTTTGAGCTACTGCCTGTTGTTTTCAGTTTTCCTCACAAGCTGGTAAAGCTCTATTTAAAGTAATAAAAATTAATTAAATTTAATTAATGAATTAATATTTTAAAAAAACTGTATTAACATCAAGTGTCATCCACTACAAGTTTTTCAAAATGCATTTGAACTGAGTGGATTAATAAAACGTATTTTATTAATAACTGAAAGTTTGTACAAGATATACATAGGGAGAGTTTGAACTAATAGTAGAAATTCTATAAAAATAGATGCCACTTTATATACCATCCTTATTTTTTTCCCTCAGCCTGAAGGACGTTTCAGTTATCAAGTAAACTATACATTTAATTCCGTTAACCAAACTGCGGTGCTCTTTTCCGCCGCTGGGCACTTAAAGGGGCGGGCACTACTTAGGACGGCACGGAAAAAGGTGAGGCGTGAGTCGTTTGCGTGACATGAGTACGGGTATCAATTAATAGCCGGGGCGTGAATGCGTCGTAATGTGCCATATCCGAGCCTCTTTAAGTCACGGAAATATACCTGGGAGCACGATGCCATTTGCATATTCATGACGTCCTTCCACAAAGACGGACGGTTCTGCAAATGTCGTGCGCTGCTTGTGTGAACCAAAATTCGTTTTTCTTTTTTCTATTCCCCAGCTATATTTTTCAATGCATGCATTCTGAACACACACTGAAAAAACTGACGATTTAGCTTAGTTTCGTTGTATTAACGCTCTGTTTTAAAGCAACAGTAGGACTATTTGGAGACGAACCGCTTTCAGATGATGAGGATGGCACCTGAGCTAGCATCCCCCTCTCCAAACCTCCACACCAAACCAGCGGGAGGAAGTTTGGCCCCGGCGGATTTAACACGCACCATCCCCACTTGCACGATGGTTCTTCGATTGAATTTAAGTCGATCGATTTTAAGTCGAGGATGCGTTTGATGTTTTAAGTAGCGGCAACTAAGAGCAAGAGTACGTCTTTGCTACTCAAGTATCACATTCGCTTGCACAACCCCTTTTTACGGGGGGAGGGTAGAATAGGTGAAGACCAACCGTGCCAAAGCCGAGACTCGAACCCAGAACGCCCAGATCATCGGGAAGACAAGCTACCCTTGTGAAAAGATGTCGGCAAACTGAAGTATCAAGTCAGATAATCAAGGCTGAGAGATGCATTTTGAAATGTAGTTTATAAACAAGACAATATAGAAACATTCTTACGGGAGAGTTAACAAAATTAATTACTGTAATAAAATTAGTTTATTGAGTGATGAATTAGTCTAGGCTTTTTCATTATAATGTCCACTCTGATTGCTTTTGTGTAGGATGTACCGTTTACATGTTCTTTGTGAATAATGATTATTACAAAAACCATATAACAGCAAAACGTTTAACATTAATTTTCCGGAATTTTAATAAACTGACAACTATTTCTGAGGCACTAAGCACTGCAACTTATTATTTTCGGACTGCAAAAGGTGAATTTTTCTAAGCAGAGTACGCACATTTTTATACTATTTATAAGGACAACGTGAATTTTATAAAATTTACTTTGGCTCTCATTTCATGATGTCTTAATAATAATTAATAAACACTTATTTAAAATGCAGTGGAAAAAATTCGAGAGGTTTTTAATTCGGAATTGTTGCTAATACAATTCTTTTTCCTAATCGGATCCCTAAAATTTCTTATTAATATGGTGTCTATAATACGATTTTATTTTAGTCATTTCTAACTCATAATTAAAGTGCGCAGTAGTATTTATGAATTTTTTTTGGCTAGATATACCAGCATCAACTATTTTTAGTAATAATAGATAAATAAAATGCATAGTGTTCTTAATTTGCTAGGAGACTTTAATGGTATTTCAAAAATTCAATAAAACAACAATATTAAAAGGAATTTGAAATTGTTAGAGGTGATTTATTGTTTATTTTAAAGTTATATTATACACATTATAAAATTAAAATATTAAAAACTTTGCATTTTTTTAAAAATATTTATTGATATCATTAAAATTATTAATCCATAGCTATTTTATTTATAAAAATTATTCGTCGATTATTTAATAAATATGTCTCCTTATTATAGAGGCTAAAACATAAATACTTTAGACCATTTTTAGTTTAAACAATAGAATCTCTTATAATATTCCCATTTTTACATCCAGGTCTTCATAATTCGAATTGATAAATTGAATTTTTGTAAGCTACCATCAACTTAGAAATAGTTGCTTTTCCATAAGCCGGGAGCCAGCAAAAAATCGCTAAATAATATAGAATTCCGCCAAATTTCTAACAGCAATTTTAAAGCGAAAAAGCGCCAAATAATGCGGAATTTTGCCAAATTTCTTTGGCGATTTTCCGCTAGAGTCCGGCTAACGGAAAAGTACCAAGAAATAACTAAGCTCCATTGTATATCAGTTTTAATATTTTTGAAATGTAATTCATAATTACCTTTTTCATAACATTTGTAAACTAAACAAAAATCTGGAAATTCGTATCAACGAATTCTCTTATTATCTTTACCCAGTAGAGTTTCGTTTCAACTTGTTTTTCTGCAGTATTTTGTGAAAACAGCTGTATTTAAAATGCTATTTTTGTTGTTGTTGGTTACTAGTTATCTAAGTTTGTTTCAAACCATAAAGCAGCTTTATAAAATTCGTATTAAAACATCAACAATTCTCTTCTGTTTTGTTTCTCTAATACAATTTCATATTTTGTTAAATCGATTAGATGACTATATAAAGGTCCTGCTTATATAAATGCCTGTTTCTGAAAGAGCAAATAAAAATTATTCACAATAATTGAAGTACTTCAAAAAATATTGAACACAACTCAGATCAATATTGGCTGATTAAAGCGAAATTTTTCTTGTTATTATTTTTTTCAATACTCCCCGAATGTTGCTCTTTCAAAAATAACACATTAGACAACTCCCATCTAAAACACTTGAAAAAGCGAAGGTGGTGCAATTTGTTTTTCGCCAAAACTTTTCAAAACTCATTACATGGAAATTCGCCTGACCTACTTTAACTCGTATCCAAAACAGTGAGACGGTTGATTCTGCAGCGCAGCGCCCCCTGGCGAACCGAATACCTCGCGGGACCGCATTGTTTGCTAGGCCGCGCCACGTGGTTGCCATAGTAATCGAATGAAGGGGTCGCACGTGCTCTCCGTGATCCGCAGCGCGGGTATTTTCCTGCCGAATTCGCGAGCGGGGTCGCAATGCGGTACAGCAGAGATCGCGACTTCGATCAGCCGCGGGGGGGGGGGGGGGGGGGGGGGGCACAGGTAAAATCGAAGACCCTCATGAGCATTACGAGATTTCCAGTGACATCCTAGAGGCAAGTTGGGGAGGGGCATCTTCCAGACGATAATAAAAATACAAAGGTGATGTTTTCTGACTCAGCGAGGGGTCATCGATCGGGCTAGCACCGGGTCTCACAAAAAAAAAAATTGTAGCTCGGATAATATAATTGAATCATACGTAATAATCATAATGAAATGCATTCTGAATAATCATTCCGTAATTTTTGTTAATCCATAATGTATTCCGTAATGATCATTCTGAATGCATATTCATGATTTTAAAATTTGTTTTCATAATATTGTCGTTTTCTATACATTTTTTGCTAATTTTTTATTACATAATTTACAAAAACGAAAAGATTTATACTTATTTCGAGTCATTTTCAAAAGAAAATAATAAACTCAATACAAAGTTAATCATTTTCAATAGTATTTTACAATAATAACTTCATTCCTCAAAAAAAGAAAAGAAAAAAATAGGGTGACTAGACCTTCTAGTCTGAAATATCCAAGCATGAAGATACTTTGCTTAGAGTCAATTAATACGTTTTTGAAATTCATAGATTCTACATAACAGCGCTAATGATCGCACAAAAGGAAATGTATTTAACATTCCAATACATATTTGTATAATGGTAGTAACTATAAAACTAAAAGTATTGATGCGCAAATTAAAAATGATTTTGAAAAATTTATTAACATTACATAAAAAAATATTTTATATTTAAACTGTTTTTAGCGTGACTATTGGTTCCAAAGTTATTAAGGGAAGGGTTTATTCGAAAAGAACATTTGATCGTTTCTAATGTGTCAGACCTGTTACAATTATTATGTTAAAAAGAATCTAAAGGAACTAAATCAATGATCTTAAAAAGTCATGCGTCTTTTTTCGATACAAAAGTAAGTAGAGAACTAATATCAATGCATCAATAAACCAGCGGAACTAGTCTTCCCAAAACTTTCTCGCATATTTTCTAATAAATTTTTCTTAATAGAGGACCCTCTACTAACATTGACGTATATGAGTTATAAAATACTAATTTTTGGAATAAAGTTAGTATTTTTAGTAAATTTATAGCATCATCCTTGGTCAGTTATTTTGGCGATTAATCTCTAACAAATGATTAACCTCTCATAGTAGTAAAAGTTTTGGAAAAACTTTTTGTGTTTTTATTTGTGTCTATTTTAAATTGTGTTTGTATATCTAAATTATTTTATTAATAAGTTGTATTGTTTATCAATGTTAACTAGATATATTAATGACATCGGCGACTAACGGAGTGTTAAGAATTTTTTGACGATGCTATATCTAAACAATGTTTTTTTTTCCTTTCCCTTCCACTTTTATAACCTGTTAATTATATTTACTTGTTTTTCAAGATAACCTATCACTTCCACTCTTGCATTCCTGAGGGGGGGGGAATTACAATAGACTCTAAAAATAACGCTCTCTGTACCTAAAAGTAGTAAATTGTCAAATTTAGATACTTTTCCCTTTCCCAGGACAATAAAAATTCGCCAAACTGTTGGCATTTTTTTTATAGAGGATTTGACAAAAATCATTTAATTGTCACCGATGGCCCTCGGAATATAATTTGGTATTTTTCCGTTACCGAGGTCTCTAAAAAAGTCGCCAAAATGTTGGCTAATTGGCGAAAATATTTAATTGTCACCAATGGTCCTCGGGAACGAAATAGCACACAAATCTGTTTCAAAACAGTAATTGAAGTAACACAAGCAATCAGAAATATTATATATAAAAAACTTCATAAGAATAATTTTTAAGGAATCAAAAATATTTGAGCGATGCTTTTTTCACATACGAAATCTTGCTAGGTAATGAATGATAAAAGAAAAAAGCACTCACTAAAGGAATTAAAAGTATTATCGATTAAGTAAAACCAATATCACGCTTGGTACAAACAGGCTCCCTCTCTCCATATTTGAGATTTTGGAGTTAAAAATGAATGCCCTATGATTTAACTGTGTGTATTTTGCTGTGAATTTGTTCATTCCATTTTTCCTGTCAATTAAAGATAAAGTGGAAAGTAAAATAAATAAAAGTAAGTAGAAGTAAAATTATCCCTGAAAAAAGAAGAATGAGGTTTTACTGTAGCGTCCGCCGCTTCACTGCTAGAAGTATTAAACATGACTTTGAACCCAACAGAAAATTATGCAAAATCCTTATTTTGAAAATATTGTAAAACCTTTTATGATTTGAAGGCAATTGGATAGATCCCATTATCATTGTACTGAACGAGAATTTTTGCAAACGTTTGAGAAGATCTTGCATAAATCTTCAGACTTTGACATTTTAATGATCTGGGAATTGTATTTTTTTTAAATAAAATCTTAGTAAGAATTGTCAATTTTGAATCCTGTGCTAGTATATTTAATTTTTAGTTGCTTTTTAGTGTATAAAAAACAAAAAAGTAATATATTTTTTTCTTAGATCTACTTTTTAAAAATAAAAATTGTTAAAACTATTTCAATAATATTACGAAACATATTCGCGCATTTTGAACTTTTTTTAAATGATTCCAGAAGTTGCGAATGGGGCCCAATCATTTCGAAAGCACTGATTTTATAAGAAAGTGAAAGAAAATTAATTGGTTATTATTAAATGTTTTGGATTTCATCACAATAATTCTAAGAAAAATGAGTAAAAATATTAAACTACTCATTATGTGTGATTTTCATTTTAATCAAAAATTAAAAAGAAAACAGTGTGGGAAAAACAATAAATACCTGTTCAGTAATTTGATAATCATTAGGTGTCGAAATATCTTTCGTTATTCTCCATTTGAAATTTCAATTGCTTTCTAGGGAATGATTAAAATAAATACGAAATTTGATTGATTTTACTCATTAGGATAAGATTGAAAATTTTAAGAAACTACATTAAGCAAGATTCTTTATGAAATTAATATTTAGGAACTCTACAGAATATTTTTTTTACATATCGTCAAATATTTGGTTTCGAAACAAAAGAACTATTGACCAAACTTTTCCCTTTGTCAGGAAAATGGATGAGCACTATTATACTCTTTAAAAGCATATTAATGAAAGAAACTGCTATTTTCACAAGATTTCTGTGAAAACATTAATTCAAGAAATAAATATTTTCAATCATTCCTGCCTTTTGAAACAAAATCAAATGACAATATCTAAAATATACTTTATGGAATAATAATGTTACAATTAAAGATGTATTAGTTCATTAATATCTAAATGAGATTTCTTTGGAAAGCTTAATAAATACTTTAAGTTTTTTAGTAACTGTATACTTTGCTTTATGTTTTCAAAAGCATAGATAAAAGAATTTATACACATATTTCCTTATAAAGTTTTTAGTCATTTTATTTTCATAATGTTTATGAAATACTTTTTATGCTTCAATTCTGCATGCGTTTAGAAACTAAAAAATTATGATAGCCTTTTTTTTTGGAAAGGCATCTATGAAAAAAAAAATAAACAGTCGTGTTTATTATTTCGCCATGCAATGATCACTTCTTAACATTTTGGCGGTAAATTTAGTATTTAGGATACATTGATTTTTTAAAATTAGTTTTGAAAAGTATTCAATTTATCGATAGTATGATGATGAATGATGAACGTATATGAATCGCGACGCAAACAAATCGATACGCATAATTAATGTTCATTTTCAATGGTTAACAAGGTTTTACTGGAACTTTTATTATCAATGTACTTTTTTAATAATATCAATGCACTTTTTTAATATGTGTGAAAGGTAAAATGGATTGAAAATATCTAAATAAGTGTATAAAGGAAAGTAACATTTCAAAAATTACTGCATAAGCTGGAAAAGCAAAATAATGTTATATATTAAGAAATGCTGACGTAGATAAAATGAATTGTTATAGCAATTGCTGAAATATTATCATATTTTAAAAGAATAAAAAATATTAAAGTCATTGCGCTTTTGAGTTATCGCAATGACATCACTGAAACACAGATCGATAGAAAATCAACTCTGTGTTGGACTTGGCTTGAATTTCCATAGTTATTTACTCTATAGATGCTAAACCTATGTATTCAATTTTATACGTCTTGCACTCTTAATTTCGCAGTTATGATTTTACCATATACTCGAACAGGGAGAGACAGATTTAGTGTAAATGTTTTTCCCTCAAAGTTTCATAGAAATCTACAAACTTGATATATAGATCAAGTACAATTTTTTTTTTCATATAGTTCAAGGCGTTTTGAATTCTTGACAGATATTTTCCAAAAATGTGTTTTTCGAACTCAGGGAAGTCTAAAACGAGGAGATTCGTCAAAATCTATAATTCGAATTTTTCGATGATTTCTATATATTCTCTAGTCTTTGTATACGAGAGAGTATAAACAATGAATCCTGTAAGTCATTGCATCTAATATTAAAAACGAGTAATAATTTTTTATTGACGAAGCTATGAGGAATGTACAGCATATACTGGCTCTTAATACTTTTGAAATGTAACAAACCTCAATCTGAGCTTGAAATTGAAAATATTATGTTACGTACGGCTAATGAAGTAGATAATAAGAATTTTATTGAAATCGCATTCTCTATCTAGATATTTTTGCAATACTACTGATTTCTAAGATGACGAACCGTCTCTACATGTATATGTGTAAGTGCACTCGAATTTCTCTCTTCTTTACAAATAGTGAGGTAATATGCGGAAATGAATCCTTACACCATAAATTCTCAAAGAATAGACTCAAACTTTTTTTTAATTTAGAGTATGGCCATATGAACATATTTTAGCTCAATATAACACAGAGACAAAAATACAAACAAATAAAACATGGTAGTTTCGACAAAACGACATAATATACAAAGCTCTTTCCTGTCTTAAAAGAACAATGAGGAAATTAGGAGGAAAGTAGGTATGAGTTTCATTGTTTTACAGCATTTCTCGGGAGAAAAGACAAAAGATTGCATTCAAGGCATTAAAAATTTAGATTTTTTTTTCACTGCAACTAAATTCATTTTGTTCAAAAGGTCTTTGAAATAAGACTGAATAAATTATTTCCTTCCCCAACTAAATTAATAAAAAAATTGGAAAATATATCTGCAGTATTCATCTGTGAATTTATTTTATTACTTGCTGTCAAACACAGAGCAATATTTTCGGTACATCAGACGGGACTAATTAATTGAGAAATGTACTGTAAGAAAATAAAGAATAAAGAACTTTTTAATATAATGGAATCTATGACTAGAAAATAAAATTATGAATAACCTAAATCATAAAAAAAGCGAAAGTTTTACCTTAATATAATTTTGGAGTAGGGAATTTTAAAGTTTTTCTCAAAATCATTATTATTTACTGTCTTTAAATAGAGAAGCGAAATTGATTAATAGGCTGTTAAAGAATAATAAATAATATTTTATTTAAAGAGTTTTTGGATCCTGAATCAAGTTAAATAATTTACTTTTCATTAAAATTGACCAAAATTTTTTTAAAAAAAAACTTATTATGCAAATACTTATAGATTTATTTTGTCCATATTATTTTAATGAAGTAAGTTTTCAAAAATGTAAAAAGAAAATTGTGTTTTGAATTTCGTATTTGTTATCAAGTGATACGAAAATTCAAGAAAAAAAATATTGTAGAAAAAAATATATTTTTTCTAACGAAATGGATATTTGAAAGTAAGTGAAAATTTCAATGGTTTTCAATTTTTCTGTATAATAATGTGAAACTTAGTAAAAAAAGTAAATCATTTTAAAACTATTCAAATTTTGTGAATCTTGAGTATTTTCTCTATATTTGGGGGTTTTTTGTTTTGTTTAGGAAACACTTCTCTTTCAAACCAAAATCAATGACTTTAGAATTAAATATAATTAAAAATTCTACATCACTTTTTTATGCCGTAATGTTCATAATGCTCGTAGTGCATGAGGTAACTTCAGCTTTACATGTCTGTGTGTCTTTATCAAAAAATGGAAAAAGGAAAATGTTAGTAATAAAGATAATTATAAATAACATTAAAAATATTAAGTAACTTTCTCATTTATTTGAAAACGCAGAAATTGTATACACCCCGAAAAAAAGAAGAATAGTTCGAAAGATAGTAGCATGGTAAAGCCAAAAACTTAATTCACTTGATTGTATGAGTCGTTGCACATCATTTTTTCTATATATTTTGTCATTTACAGTTTGTTTGAATATTTTTTCTATAAAAATATTATTATGTGTAAAAAATCTATATTTTTGAAAAATTTTAAAACATTAAACTAACAATGAGCAAACTTTTTTCTCAGTGCCATGAGAATTTTTAAATTATTTTTACTCACTATTCCTCGCATGCTATTTTATAGCCCGCCATTACATAACGGAAGAGGATTATTAAAAATAATATTTAAAAATTATTATATACACAAAAAATGAAAGAAATTAGAATAGGCCTCAATGTAGCATGCGAGGAATAGTGAGTAAAAATAATTTAAAAATTCTCATGG
>JAOUZG010016999.1:1021570-1035881 GCA_026289955.1 Argiope argentata | reverse complement strand
AATCAAAATTTAGAACTACTTTTGGTCACACTAAATGAAAAAATATTTTAAATTATACTTTACCTACAAGCTTTCATCATTCTAAATAGTTACTTTTGCTTGCAAAGATGCAAAATTAATTGGCAAAATCAGATCGGATTCTTGAATTTGTGGTCTACGCTTTACGTTTGATTTTGCTGTATCATTCAAAAATGAAGAGTGACCTACAGCCTCCGATGACGCATCTATGGTTTAAGAGTTTTCATAAAAATAAAAAAAAAGTGTACAATCGATAAAGTGTTCGTTGCAGGGGAACTGTGTTCAGGATTTTGTTCGTAAAAAAATGTGTTATGAAATAGAGACTTTCTGCATATCCATAAAATTAAGTGCAGTGAAGCAGGTGACCAGTGATAATATACCTTAAAGTCATAAATTATATTAAATAAAAATTGACAGCTAGGAGGTTCTGCCTTTTAATAATTATTTTCCTTGTTTCTTTAACTATTAAATGAATGCTATTGAGAACTCCTGAATGTGCAATACGAAATCTTAAAAATTTATTCCAAGAAATCATATCTTTTAAATAAAAGAAAAGCATCGTCATCGTTCCTAAAGAGGTAAAGGAAATGCACAACATACTTTTTTATCATTCTTAAACAATATCTTTATTAACTGATAATTTGTTCTTTTTAAAAAATATGTATCAATTTATTTTTATCTTTCCTCTTTTATTAACATGAGAATTACATTGAAGATTAGAATTGTTCCTCTAAGGAGTTATTTCTTCAGTATTAGTTAACGTTTTTTAATGAGAACTTTAAAAAATGCATATGCTCTAAATTTTCCTGAAATCGAAAGTAAATCAAATGAATAAAAATTGAATATTTTTTTTATTCCTCATCCCATACAAGTACCATACGATTTATTCATGCATATTCAAGCATAGTATATTCAATATCTGAAATGTGAGACGGCAGTTTAATACAGAGTTCAATACAAAGAACTAAGAATATGATTTTACTCTACAGGTTGATACGACAGTTATCGTTCAAATTTCCTGGAAATGTACAGAATACGTCAGAAAATATATTTCACATAGAAAGGTATTTCAGCAAACGTCATCTGCATTGACAAAATAGACAAGCGAGGTGAACACAAGTAAACAGTGCAGAAAAGTGATAATGTATATAACTTTTATTCCAACTACTAGTGAAGTTCAAAGTAGGGGTTCAAAATTGCGAACATTTACAAACATAGGCCTCACATCGCCGTTTCATTGATGCCGAACATTTTCAAAACCGTCTGGTATATCACGGGTAACGTCTGTGGTGGCCACTATTGCTGCAACAAGGTCCACTTCACTGTCGATGGGAGTTTTGTGTACTTGGAATTTCATATCCCCCTTCACACACAAAAAAAGAAATCCATTGGTGATAAATGAGGTGAACTGGATAGCTACCTCTGTCGATTCATTGAGCTCCGAATATCCAGTTCAATTCTGGTATGGTCTGCAGTTCCATGTTGATACCATATAACTAGGCGGATATATCAGATGTTTTTGAAAATATTCGGCGGTAGCTGCAACAAATTCTGTGTTCCTGTAAACGGTCTCAATACTGAGCACCTTTGTAAAGCACCTACTGGAAATTAATGCACTTTACATTATTGAAGTAAAGGTCACATTCGTTACCGCTTAACTTTACTATTGTTTCCTTGTGTTCACTTCACTTGTTCATTTTGTCCATGCAGATGAAGTTTGCGGATATACTTTCCTATATGAAATCAATTTCATGAAATATTTCCTACCAACCCACAAGAAATTTAAAAAATAAGTTTTGAATCACCCTGTATATTGTTGTAATTATGAGCTTCTTTTACTTGTGAAAGAACAGAAAAAAAAAGGAAATGGTGCCTGATTAGAAGTAATTTATTTCAAAGTAAAAAGTCACAAACAAGCACTTGTTTGCTCGTTTGAGCTTGATACAAATCTGACCCCACCTGAAAGCCAAGATCCAAGCGTTTGTTACATTTTGAGACAATTTTAAGTGAAGCACACTGAAACCCCATTTGACAAAGCCTACACTAAAAAATTGTAAATTTTGTCTACATCCAAATTTATCCCAAAGTGCTCACTTTTTTCCAATAAGGTTTTTCAAAGCATAAGAAATTTAGAAGAAAAATAAAAGTAAGGCTCAGTTTTAGATGTAGGCTCTTAATGAATGATAAAATAAGCTTACAATCCTTCACTTCCTGAAAGAAATACTTTGAATTTCTTGTTTTTATTAAAATTATTTGCTTATTTAAACTAACATTTATATAATCTATTTTGTTTGATTTCAGAAATAGTCTTCACTTTGTGAATTATGTCAGTCACGGAATCTACAATTTTCTTTTTCGTTATTCAGCTTTTTGCGAACTTTTTTTGAGTAAATATAAAATAAAATCCCATCACTCACCTCAAAAAAAATTTCTCAAAAATTACAAAGTTATCTTGCTAATAATCAGAAAAAATTATCTCTAATAAGGACCATGTTCTTATCAATAATTCAAGTTACCCTTTTCATTAACTAGCCGTTCTATTAAGCTACATAAAGTAATACTTTTCCTATAACTGACACGGGATAACACTTTCAGGGAAATGTGACATTAAGCGTTCGATAGAGCTTGTCAGAATCCATCGCAACAAATTGAACCAGGCGAGATGAATTGCTGTAACATCCTCAGACAAATTTGCCAAATGACTCCCTCGCTCCCCGATGGCTCATTCACCTCCATTTATTCCGATGGGTGTCCGGACAAAGTCATCTCATTTTTGATGGCTCATTACAAAAAAAATTCTCAATCTATTCGAATTGGGGTTCTCTTTTTCTTTCACTTCCCTTGGAACTTTTCCTCCATTTATCTTTTCGGCAGATTTTTTCCCCTTCCAATTCCCTTTTTTAATACATCCGTGGGGATTAAAAAAAAGTGTTCGAAAACCCTCTGATTTGTGCCAGGTGAGTAATGACAGCGCTTTAAAAGAGTTTAATTGAATGGGACGTCCGATTTGATTTATCCACAAATCGACGCCCGAGGAATCGATTACATTTTTTTAAACTCTTCTTTTGAAGGATCGTGTCCAGTTCATATCGTTTTCCACGAAAACCCTTTCTTGCCAAGAAATAAATTATGGATACCTGAAAGAATAAAACGAAGGCTTTTGTAGCGAAATTTAATTAATTAATACCTAAAAGTATTGGCGCAGTAAAAAATACTTAGTTTGAAACAGCTGAAAAGCGATGTTTAAATAAAGTGTAACCTTACGGGTTTTTTTTTTACCTGCAAATGAGAATCTTGCTTTGTACGTGAAAATTGCAGAAAAAGTAATGATAAGAAAGAGAAATAATTAGCTGGGTTTAGTTAAATTCAACACAGTTTAACTCAGCCTTTATCCACGCTGTATTCATTTCAAGCGAAACAAAAGAAATTCATTAAAACAAAAAAACCGGTTAGAATTGAAATAAATTAAATGGAAATATTTAACTGAAATATATTCTCAGGTATTTTTCAATGGACTTAATGGATATGAGAATGGAAAAAAAATTATTAGAATTGAAACATTTGAAAGGTATTATTTAAATATATTAAGTCTTTATCATCCTGTAACCGCAATGCGGCCATTTCAAATGAATATCAGAATAAACTAGTTAGAGTGGTCTTCTCAAAACCTTCTTAAATAAACTCTGTTACTGTTGTTGTTGTTGTTACTAATGTCACTTGCCATGAAGAAGTCCGCTGATTCATGAGCGGATTTAACAGTAAACAAGCGTCTCATGTTTTGAAGAAGCGCCAACTAGGTCCAAGAGTACGACTTTAGCTACACACACACACATCACATTCGCTTGCACAGCCCCTTTTTGCAAGGGGACGCATTCATACGCTTCACAGATAGAACATAGAATAACAACCATGCTCTAACCGGGTCTCGAACCCGGGGCACCCGATCACGTGGAAGACGTGTTGCCTCTATACCTGTATTCCCACTTCTGCATAAATTTTTGGACATTAGATAAGTCCGCGAAGCCCTTGCAATGATTAG
This sequence comes from Argiope argentata, assembly GCA_026289955.1. Classification (NCBI taxonomy): domain Eukaryota; kingdom Metazoa; phylum Arthropoda; class Arachnida; order Araneae; family Araneidae; genus Argiope; species Argiope argentata. The sequence continues at coordinate 1,031,824 of JAOUZG010016999.1, read as the reverse complement.
GCAAACAATAATTATGAAATACTCTTCATTAACACAAATGTATCCTTTTTATTGAATTTGTCATATGATCCTTGGCAATTGCTTTGGTGATTAATCCCTGGAATAGTATTAATACTACCCGATAATCTAATTTATGTTGAAAATCATAATTTTCCCCTAAATGATCGAAATCACAATTTGATACAGAACTACGATTTTAGCCACAAAATCTACCAACTTTCAAATATTTAAAGCATTGTATTTACATGCTTGCGAAAGTACACACCAATGAACGATCAACTCCTTGGCAAATTTGGCAGATATCGACAATTTAAATCTTATATCTATGTATTAAATAAAATTTATCCCGGTCTTTTCAGTTTTGTAGTTATCGTGTTGCTTATAACCGGGTAGACGAATAAAGCGACTTTCTCTAAATAGATTTGCTCAAAGTTTTGATAGAAATCTCTAAGTTTGTTATAAAAACCATACACCAAATTTCATCCATCTATCTTAAAATATGCTTCAATTATCGTTTTCATGGACAGGTATAACGCCAAAAATGTGTTTTTAAAATATAGAGAGAAATCTGAAATGTGTAAATTCGTTAAAATTCCAAATTCATTTTTTTTGTATTCTATTTTTTCTATACTTCCTATAGAAAGAATTTAATAAGGAAAAACAGTGAGATAAAACTACCTAATGCGATGACAACGAATTTACAAAATTTCAGAATTTATGTTCCGTGTAATGAGAGAATTCCAAGCAAGAACTACGGAACATGTATTTTTAGATGATTTGTACAACTTCAAGCATGTCTCTAATTTATATCTGAGCATATTTGTACTGAAGTATTACTTTTTTACTCTGATATAAACCATTGAATTTTTTTTAAATCAAACATTTACCCTTTTTGCCTTTAACATATTCTTGATGCAGGTAAAATATGAAACTTTCGTTGTTGTTAAGCAGGCCGAACATTCTTATTCTGCTTTAGAATGGAAGAAGGGGTGCAGTAGCTTCTTTGGGTAGCAAACCTTTAAAAAGCGATAATTCCTATGAGAATAATCAAAATATTTTGAACACAGAAATTTTTATTGGCAAAACTCATGTTGCAAACTTATTTAAGTCTCAATTGAAGAAATGCTCAAAAATTAAAAATTATTTACAATAATATAGTTTTCTAATTAGTACTAATGAAACAAATATTTTGCAATTCTAATTTTAGATTTTTTTTTAAAATAATTCCATTTGCAATTAAAAATCGTAATTTAACATAATTTTTTAAATTCAGAATAAGATTACAATTTATAAAGAAAAACTAATGGAAAATATAGATTCTTCTCATTTAACTTTTCTTCATTGCTCACTTTACAAATATTATTTATACTTCGATAAAAATCGTAAAAAAATAATTTAAGTTGCATCCTTAAACCTTTATTTACTGAATTATGATGCCATCAATTTTCCAACTTCATTTTTGCACCATTAGTTAAGTTTCTTTGCAGAATAAACCCAAAGAATCCAAGAGAAAAATGTTAAATTAATAGAAATATTTTAATTAATTTAATTATTAATTAAATAATTTTCATTCCTAGTTTTAGCTCTTATTAACTAATATTAGCTAATATTAACTTAGCTTATTCAGTTTATATTCTTGCTATTTGGGTTATATTGCCCATGTTTTTTAGAATACCATCGGCAAAAATAGTCATATTACGAAAATAAAATCCAGATTCAAATGATACTTATAAATGCCTTCAGTAGATAAAGGGTTAAAGATACTAGACTTTAAGTCAAGGTGATAACATTTCAAAGTAATCCTTTGAAAAAAAAACTCTCTACAGGGTTATTACAAGACCAACACATTAGTTCCAAGAGAGAGTGAAATTCGGATAATTAAATTGTATACAACATGTAATCATAACGAACAACTCTGAGCCACCCTAAGGAACGCGAAAGAAATCTGCCTAATCAACAACATTGGCAGGAACTAAGATTGAGCATTAAGGGCCATCCTCGGCTTAAATAGAACCCTTCCCGTAGGAGGCACGTTCCGTCGTCAGAAAGGGGGTTACTCATCCCACACCATTCCCGTACCCACCAGGACGAAGGAGAGCCAACAAAACATTTAAAGACCTTCACAATTCTCATGTATGAGAAGACCTTCTGTAGATCTATATAGCATATAAGTAGAGAGCAAAATAGATTATAGAAAACTTCTTCTAGTGCAGTACGTGTACAATTGCAAGTAGAGGAGTAAACCCTTCTGGCACACCATTTGTACGTAATGTAAATGAAAAGGAAAATTTTTGTTACGATTCTTCACTGTCTGGAATTTTAAAAAAAGAAGTTATTTTATCTATTTTGTCTAAACCACTCATACGTAAGTCAATTAATATCCCAATTATTTACAAAAAAAACTAATTTGATAAACAGCCAAAAAAGATATGAAAATATTCATATTCGAGAAATTATACGGGACTATTTCCAAAAAATTAGGATTTTTTTTATCTCGCGGATACATTGAATTTGGCATCATATAAAAAAATAGTAAGTTTTTATGTACCATAAAAAAAGAATACATCTTTCTTGATTTACGAACATTAAGCTAATTCAATGATTCACAAAATTTTAATTCACTTGCAAGGTATATATTTCGGTGATAAAGCACATTATTTCAGTTAGAACTTCAATCTGAATAATCTAAAATATTTGATTTCCTTAGTTGCAAGTATATATATATCCTTTTTTAGTGTCTTTGTACTCTCACGTATATGCATGAGTATAAAAATAATGATTCCGTAATAAATTCGTAAAGCTCCATAATCAAGTTGATAAATAATTTCGCATTGTTCGCCGACGAAGGAAACGTGTTGAGCAAGTTCGTAAATCGCTTTCGCGGTATAAGTAGATATTGTTCCCGAAACAGTTTATTTTTCTCCCGCGAGCCGTGTACATTTTTTGTGACGTGATACGGCAATCCGTGCTCGGAAATTCTGCTCGAAATATCTATTAACTTCAAATACTTCGGGAGTAAAATGTGGCACAAAAATATGCAGAAAAATGTTTGGGAATAAAAATATCGACGATGTAGTAGAATGAATTATTAAATGTCTAAAGATGTATCAGAAAAGGTAGGAAAAGCCGAAAGTTGTATAAAAATACAAAAAAATATCAATAAAAAAGAATTATTTAGCCTTTCCTGGATTTGGTTCCAATTAATATGCACGCTTATTTTCAAGGTAGCCATTGTTTTAAATTTTGGAATTATATTTCCATTATTTTTAGAGAACCTATTGTTTAGGGGAATAAATCATTAAGTAGAATCATTACCATTAAATTTATATTATTTTTATACTCTCTATTTCATTTCTTTATTCATAGTTAAAATATTTTTAAATGTAATAATAAGCTTATTAAAATATCTAAAGGGCTATATCAAGTGATGAAACAAAAAAAAAAGATTCTTCATATACTTCCTTATTAAAATCTGTTTTCACCATATTACACTTGAATCAAGACTGAGTTTTCGAACGACATTTTCTGTTCATGAAGATCAGGGATCGTGTTGACCTGATTCTAAGTTTCCGACTTCGAGACTGGTAGATCCCATATTCGAAATATTCGATCCCACCGAAGAACCACAGCTGTTGCGTGTCAAATCCATCAAGGTCATTCCACTGGGGTGGTGCGGAAGTAGGAACAGCGAAGTACCAGGTCAGGCGTCGTCTTCGTTATTTGGCCATTGTTTAAAATTGAGGCTTCCAAAACAACACTAAAATTGCTTCGAAATAGGACATAAATGTATCTTAACCTCAACGAATTAGAATGATAATTTGATTTGCAGCTTTAGTCTAAAGAACGCATTCTGAATTTTGCTCATTTAGCTTCTTTAGCTTAAGAGTAATCGAATTCCCTTATAAATAGATAATCTAAACATATATTTTTGGCTAAAAATTTCAAACAACCCTGCCGTTTTCATGCGAAGATCTCAAAGCAATTATCCTTACTTCATCATATTCCATTACTTACAGTTGTTTTTGCTTATGATACTAGTCATAGAGAAATTCGTTGACGAAGCCAGTAATTTTAAGCCGAGTTTTAACATCTCTTGTTTTAGTAACGCCATCTAGGTACAAGAGTACGTCTTAGGTGCATGCGTCATAGCCCTTTCCACGGGGTGAACTTCATACATTTCATTCATAGATCGCAATTCAGATCTAAATCACAAAGCGATCACCTCTGATCCAGTATTCCCAATGGAATTTCCTCGACTAGGAGGACTTTGTAGCTACGACAAATTTATACGTGAACCGGATATTATGAACACGGAGAGTCTTCGAATAGCAAGTTCGGACTCTCAACCAAAGGGAAGTGAAACCAACGCTCTATCAATCAGGCTATCCCACCTTATTAGTTATGGTCTTTGCATATGCGCAGACGGATAAACGTAACTCCGCCCAGTATGTTCAAAATCATGCTCCTTTATTTTTTTATGGATGTATTGATTCATTCGAATATTTTCAAACGAGCTCAGTGAATGAATGAAGGTTTGTTGGGGCGGTATCTCGTCATGCGCAAAAGAAAGATTCAAGCAGCCTTCTCACAAGTTTCTTTTGTTGCGATAAGATCGATTAGGAACTGTTCATTTCAGTGTTCCGAGGCTACCACTTTTCGAAGATTATACCTCTTTAAGGGGTGAGCTCCAGAAGGATGAACGCATTTCAGGAATACTTCTTCATTTTTCGTCTTTGATATCTGCGCCATTAGATACTTTCTCGTTCAATTTTTTTTTTTTTTACCTGTATGTGAGTATCGTACTGTTTCTGACTGCACAATTTTATTTTAATTTTAAATTGCCTGTTGATTACTTATATGGCTATTTGAAAAGCAAAATAGTTTTTCAGTAGTTTTAAAAAGGATATTTTATAAAATGTTATTAAATGTAACCGTGATTGTCGGCCGTTTTTAATCTCAAAATTCCATCAATAAATTCAACAACAATTTTTTTTAAAAAAAAAGCATTTTAACAAAAAATATTATTATTATTTTGCAAAAAAGTAAATTACCCTTATTTTAAAATCAGATATCCTCTTTTAATTCGTCATCGTTTAATGTTCAGTCTCCTTATAGTAAATCAAAATTTGCTCTAAAATATTTTATAAGGAGTCAGTGTTCTTTTCCAACAATATTACGAGTTATCTTTTGTTTTTACGTCGCCTAAGTCAGTGAATAATCTGAATTCCTTCTATTGTTAAATGTATACATTTTCTTCCGTCTTTCCTCTCATCTCCATTTTCACTAAATAAACTCATTTTGACGCATGCGCAAAAGATCAGAGAGTTACAGAAATAAAGAATCAAAGGGCTGAATGGTAAACTATCAGATGTTTAACTGCCTTATCAATAATATTAAAATATTGATTTTGATGAACTACATCTTATTACCCAAAAGAAAACATTGCACCACATAATCATTAAAAACGCGATGGCCGCGATGGTCAAGTGATAAAGAATCGGTCCGTGAACCGTACAATTTCAGGTTCAAGATTCGATTCCATCTAAGAGCCATCTGTTTCAGGTCAAATCCTTCAGAACCCAATTTCATCACGCTGGTGTGGTATGGAGAGAGGGTAGTGCCAACTCAAGTGTCGTCCTCGTCCTCTGACAGTGGCTCAAAATGACGAGGCCCATCCCCAAATAGCTCTAGTATTTCTTTACAATGGGACGTTAATATAACCAAACTAACCTAAAAAATAAACAATAGCCATTTTATTAGTTTAAGTTTTTGAGTTTATAAAAAAATCATTAATCAATTATTGGAATGAAAAAAAATCCGTTAATCAGAAACATCCGTTAAATCCTTCATCAATTAAGGAAAATAAAAAACTCGTGAGCCAATTAAAGAAAAAGAAAAAAATTCATCCAGTAACTAAAGAAAAAGGAAAATAATCCATACACTATCTAAAGAAAAGAGAGAAAAAATCGTCCGTCAATAAAAAAAAAACGAAAAAAATCATGAGCCAATTAAAGAAAACGGGAAAATCATCCATCAATTAAAAAATCATCAATCAGTTAATGAAATTAAAAAAGTCATCTGCCAATTAAAGGAAAGAAAAAAATCATCTTCAAGTTAAAGAAAAGAAAAAGAAAAAAAACTCGCCAATTAGTGAAATGAAAAAATTATCCACCAATTAAAGAAAAGAAAAAATACTAATAAATTAATGCAATTAAACTAAAAGATCACTAGATAAGAGAAATATAGCAAAAATCTTTACGGATTTGGTTTTGTAACACGCTCTGAAAACACTCATCATTTATATTGCTTAAAATTTTTTCCATATACATTGCAGCGCTAAGACGAACACCATCTTAAGATTCATTACTAATGTCACTTGATATTTAAACCTGCACGGTTTCATTCGGAACGAAATTTAACATTCCTGTATAATATATAAGGGATTGAAAAATTTTCAGTACGACGAACTACATGCTTATCACATGAACATAAATTCGTTATATTTCAGAATAGTTTTAATCCCTAATTGAAAAAAAATGTGCCAGAATTCTACTTGTTTTTGGAGAAATATTTTTCTTTACGTAAATTTTGTTTCATAACGTAGTGATTATAATTGTGTGCAATTGTTTCAATAATTGTAGGCTTCATGTAAATAATTGTAACATGTTCAGTATGACAAAAATAAATTTCATATTTTTAATAAATATAAAAAAATAATGTTTCCCATTTCGTAAAACAAAAGAATGGATTTAGTTAATTCATAATTCCTTCAGGCAAATTAAATGCGCTGCGTTCCGCTCTAAATTTACATTAAGCATCAATGGAAGTATTGGAAAATCGTTTGGTTTCTTATTGATTAAAAATAAAAAAGAATGATACTTTTAAGGATTAAAAGTAGATTTGTATTGAACTAGTATATAATTTTTCCTTCATGAATTTTAAGATACATGTCATTAGAATTTTTTTAAATATTTACAAGAAGTTATGTGAATATTTCTTTCATGTTAAAAGGCTCTTGTTAGAAGGAGATGTACTCATAATTTTAAAACTGTTGTGTATTTGCAAATAAATTTGTTGGCTTATTTTTTTATAAATGGAGCATAATTCGTTCTAAATAAATAACAAAAATTAAATCATTTGACAGTAAAATAGCTTTGCAAGAAAAGATTAAATAATTTCATATTCCACCTGTTAGCTTTGTTTAGCTCTCGCGAAAGACAGCGAGCAATCAAAAGGCGGTCAATTCAAAGTAACAGATTTGGAAATCAGAATTATTTTTATATTTTCCTGCTGAATAGAAAAGCTGCTCAGAATCTGAAACTTTCCTTCCTTTTCTTCAAGATATTTCGAACACAGTTTCCGATTTTGGTACTCTTTTTTGTGATGGAAATTCGAATCCCTTGAAAAACTTCCCCTTGGCATAAAAAGTTTTGACTAAGAGACAGGCATACTGCGGACACACTGCGCACGCGTGCGGATCTGCACTGCAGCTGTGGTCGTCATGGTTACGCCGAGAGTTCCTTCCTGCAACGAACGCTTTGGCGGGAATCCGTCAATCAAATTATTTCTCTTTTCAATTCTGTGTAGATAGAAGTCCCGAATCGAATTACTGTGAAATGTATTGTGTACATTTAGGAATAATTGCTCATTCTCTGCGAGATAAAGTATAAACAAACTGGATATAATTATAAAATTATGAATTACTTATGATTATTTAATTATTTTAGAAATACGAATACAAAAAAATCATTACGAATTATTTAATTATTTTAGAAATACGAATAAATAGAATAGATTACTAATTATTTAATTATTTTATAAATACGAAGAATAGATTACGAATTATTTAGTTATTTTAGAAATACGAATTCGAGGAATAGATTACAACTATTTGATTATATTAGAAATATGAAGACGAATAATAGTTTTTGGAATTCTTTGATTATATAAGAAATTGTTTAAAGATAGTTTCGGAAAATGAAATTCAAATTAAGAATTTCCCGTAGAACTTTAATTTTAAGTCTATAATTATTTTTATATGTTTATAAATTTGGAAATTTTAGAAATTATTATTGATTTTTTTTCATTTCTGCCTTATTGTAATGCAAATAAGAAAATCATAGCCATAAAAATGTATAAAAATTATTTAGAATTCTCGTTTAAATTCTTTATTATAAAAATCTTATTTAAAAAATTTTCTGATCCGAATCGAGCAGCACAATATTTTAATTCGTTATTTTTAAATATGTTGACTTATCTGATTTATTATACTTCGTGAAAAATATGCAGCTGGGATAATCAAGTTTAGAAAACGATTTTATTTCCATTACAGACAACAGCTGCTCTTCCTCAGTTTATAAACAGTTCATTCGAACTTTCGAACCATTATGAATTTCAAACAAGAATGGGATGAAAAAAATATAAAAAGGTTTTTCTCTTTTAATTTCCCATTCCTTTTGGTATACCCAATAACATTTATGATGAAGACAAGCACTATTTTCAGCACCGAATGCAGTAAAATAAAGAAATCTTTAAAAATTAAATAATAGTCTTTGATTATCTATTTAGCATATGCATAATACATTAAAAGCAAAGTATTTTTCAAAAAATGTTATTTTGCCATTTTAGTCTGACATTTACTGATCCTTGAAATATCACTTCTATTCTTACTTTTCGCGCTTTTGTTTTTTAAATCTGGCATTGAATACCCCTGATTTTTAAGAGCTTAAGAGCGTTTAATTTCCTGTCGATACGAGACCTTCACTGCAACCGCAGAACGCCCAGTTTTCTCGTTGGTAAATTCCATCTGGAGGATGTCATCTCCTCACCCATTTCCAAGGACATTTTTCCTCAAAGCACCGAAGGACAATCCATGATTTACTCGATGTGAAAAAAATAAAGATGTTTTCATAAACCAAAATAAATGAACATAAATAAAAAAACTTTTTATTTTCGCTTTAATTACAATAAGTCAAAAATAGACACTATCGTTTGAAACTTTATTGTTTTATTCTGGTTCTCTACGAAAAATAAAGCATCTGATAGAAGAAGCATTCTGAATTAAAGTTGTATTCGTGGATACATTAATGTTATGTTGCTTAAATCGTGATGCAGCACTTGAAAAAAAACTGCATGTTAATATCTGATGCATAAAACAACAGGCATGGAATATCTTTTATTTGACTCATTACACACGTTCAGTGTTTTCCTTTTTCATAGTTTCATATGTACATGTACACTGGTATTCTTTTTTCCGATTCCTGATTAATTTTATTAGATGGCTGGAAACTTTTTTAGAAACCCAAAAAATAATGTAGCTATCAATTATTTGTATAAGCTTATCAAATTTAATTCGAAAATTATATTTAGTCTATTTATAAAACAGTTCTGTCTAATTGAATGTTAATTTAAATTTATCTATGTGAACACAATATTACAGCATAATCAGTTCCAATATCATAAATAAAAGTGATCAAAGGATTAGGCCAATATTATAAAACTGTTAATTCAATTTGCGAATATTTCGATTTATTTTAGCTAAAATTAACATATTTTTCATAAAGTTATTAACATTTTCTTTTGCTGTGATCCCTATCAAGAACGGTATGTCAATTGCATTTTGCAATCCCTATTTCTTCATGCAAACAAGAAAAAAAAGCGTGTTGCAGCACAGTAAAAAAAGTACGTAGTATTAGAATTTGCAATGTCTAATAACATTTCATTTTTCACTACTATGTTTAAAAATAATACCTCGAAAAAATTTCAAACTTTTTTCATATTTTCTTAAATGTTAGTAAATTTCCTAAAATACTTTACTACTTTAATAGTGTTTGAACTAAATTTGATCATGAACATCGTTATTAAAATAACAATCTAAATATTAGCAAAACAATACATTGTCATAAAATGAATGATAATAAATATTTAAATGAAATTTGCTGAAGCGAATAACCTCGATATCACGTGCCAACGTGATCACTTAATTTGAATATGAACTTAATTACCACCACTTTAAAATGGAATCCATTAATATGAATGAAGAAATTAATTGATTATGAATAAGGATATTAGTTAAGTATGGTCTAATTGAATTAGGCTTGGTAATTCATGAACTCTCAGCCTATCAACATTATTATGGAGACTTCTTTTTTCCTTATTTTTACCTTTTTACCTTATAATTTTCACCTTATTTTTACATTCTATTGTAATCTTATTTTTTTATTTTTAAAATAAACAATATATATATATATATAT
>JAOUZG010016999.1:1001702-1021470 GCA_026289955.1 Argiope argentata | reverse complement strand
GGGTTTAATTATAAATTAAATATATATATATATATATATATATATTTAATTTATAATTAAACCCTAAATTAAACCAGTTCAAAATCCAAGCAAGCTACGACTTTCTTCTAAAACTCAGCTGTTATTCAAGCTAATATATCACTTATTGCACTTATATCACTTATTTGCCGTATATTTCTTTTCTTTTGTAATAAAAAAAAGCATAATATGAAAATGGTTTCATCTTGTACTGGAATATATTATATCGCGAAATGTGAATGCATTTAAAGTATCTTTTAACAGGATATAATGTTACTTCTATTTGTATAGGATTAAAGATTACAAATTTGAATGAAGGATATAAAAAATTGGGGGCGAACAGATTAAATGTCAAAAGCAAATAACTGGACATTAAACAAAAATAAAGATTGAAATGAAATTCGCTATGCATATTTCAATGCATCATGTCAGAAAATAATTTCTTGAACGGCCAAGCACCACGTGCTCGTGCAAGTTAAGTTATATTTTTATTCATTTTAGCTGTTTAATTGAATGAGTCACTTCAGTATTGCCAACGATCCAAAAAAATGTGCCTCGAATTGATTGTTTAAAAAAATATCGCATTTCTTATTTATTTCATTTCATATAATCACGTGCTCAAAATGACATTTTTCAAGGTTTTATTGGCTGTAGTCATTAACTTTTTTTAAATAGCAGTTTGTAAATGCAATGGCAACGAGCTATTTATTAAAAGCCTATTTTTTGAGATTCTCGTACACATAATAAAATTGTTATTTTTCGCCTACGGATTTTTGTTGACGCCAAAAAACCTCATTCCCAAAACAATATCATGTTCTAACTTGATAAATCGATTTATGAAGGTATTAAATTGCATTCAGAGATAATATGAATTTTTTGAAAACAAAGGTACGATCTTAAAACGCTTTTGATTTTGAAATTGAATCTTTTTTTTTCTATTTTTAGTATAGTTGCTTATAAAAAAAACGGTGAAAGTGTTTACAAATTATTGCAGAGGAGTATATTTTTTGCTTGCACTTTCGACAGAACACCTGAATTTCATACATTTCTTGTAATTTAGAAAATGATTTCTATTCCTCCAAGCAATGTGCATTTCCGTTTTTCACGACATATAATTCAACTGACGTCACTGCAATCAAAAATTTCTAAAACCCCTGTTAATCTGTTGTTATAGAATAATATCAAGTGGTTTTTCGTTTTTCTTTTGGCTCATGGGACTTTTTAACAAACCTATATGATAATAAATGTGTCATAACTGATAAAAGTATATGCTGGATTTAAATCAACTCTACAAAAAAAATTTGATGAATAAAAGAATACCATAAAAGTGATTCTCTAATACGAGGAAGTGCAATAATGGGGAAAGTATTTCCTAAACAAGTACCACGATAAAATTAAAATGAAAGCGATCGGATGTTTGATGAACGATCTAACAGGATATTACTGTGAATGGCTTCCCCTCATCAAAATAGCTCATTTTCGCTTTTCACTTTTCACTTTTCACTTTGGTACCGAATTTCTAAAGAGATTCAGTCAGCTGTTTCTACTTTCGGTAATTTCCAATGATTCAATAGTTTCTGTGTTATCTTTTTATCTTTACTTAAGTGATTTCAATTCCGATTTAGTCATAGAATAGAAAATTTTTCGAAGAGAGATATATCGTCTAAGTACTTTCAAGTTCTTGGAATATTTGGCGCGACAAATCTTTGAAAGATACCAGATCTCAAAAAACAAATTGAGCATGAAATCACTAACATAATTTCAATTAAAAAAATGTTTAATTCATTTAAAAAACTTTTTAATGCAAATTTAGAATTAATATTTTTTATTCATTTTTAATTATAAAATGTGTACAAATTTGTCATAACCAAAATAAAAAATACAGTAATCAATGAGATTTTGGTAATTAATTAACTAATGCAATTATTATCATCAATATAGTAATTAGTTTTAATTAAGAATTAATTTTGATGTAGTTTCAATTACTCCAGTTATATCAATTATCTGTTTAGAAATAAACTTAAGGATGTTTTAGAATAGTCTGTGCAACTTTGAATCTGAAGCCCACAGACTTGTGGTCTAAGACGAACTCTTAGAGGACAGGATTTTAAACCTGAAGCGTTGGGCTCTTAAGTCGAGACCCCATCACCAAACAGTAATAATACTACAGAATTAATGGAAAGACTCATAGAGGAGAAAATGAGTAAATGCTTTTTTCTACCTTATTAATCAGTCATAGCTGATAAATTTCCTTCTGTAGGGATACGTGAAAAATAATCTTTATATTTCAAAATAACTGAGGTCGGTGAATAGAGTGAAGATACACCAAATATTGCATCATTCAATATAATGCAATGGCATATTCGTTGTTGAAAATCATAATTTTTGAACAAACTTCCCATCATTAAATTTGATTCTTAAGGAAAAGGAAAGGATTTTCATGATGAAAGTATTATATTTATTTCTTCAGTTTCAATTCAAATCTTGTATTTTTCTTTCTAATGCATCGTCTAAATAAATCTTCAAAAATTTTGCATAGAACCGTTTTCTGGCACAATTTGCATTGTATGCCGCATCATAAAATTTTAAATTATAAAAATTACTGGCATAAAGTTTTAACAAAATCTTATTCCATTTGAATAATGCAAGAGTGTTGCAATTTTAAACAGTTATGAATATTCAAGTTTTATTGAATTTTTTGATATATAAATGACTACAAAGATACACTTAAAATGAATTTAAAATATTCTTTTGGAACTAAAAATTATCAGTTATTAAATTCAATGTGTGACTGTCTTTATAATTTTAAATTTCCCATTTATATTTTCAAAAAAAATGTATTATTTCATTTTTAATTCCCCTTTTTTTATTTTCCGTAAACTTTCCTTAACTATAAATTTTGAAATATAAAAAAATAATACTTAAAGATGTGCAATTTATTGTTAAAAATTCTCTCATTTTAGCTTTATTGTTTAAGGAGTAGAAAGCAAATAATTCACTCTCGAGGTTTCTCCACGTTTCCTTCTAGATATCTTTCTTTCTTTTAAAAAAATTGTAAATATTTGTTTAACTGTCTACGGAAAGGAAAAGACATGATAGATGAAATTTAAAAGTATGAGAAAATTCTATATGTGCACAGTAATATTAATCTATAGAAGTATAAACTGAGTGCTCCTGCCTTTTTCTTAAATTATTACTTAATTTTTTTCTTACTTATTCTTACTTTTTTTTCCTCTTTGTTGAATCTAAAAACTAGTAACAATTGTTTTCCCTTATCCTTTGATGATCATAAGAATATCGAATTGAATTTCTTGTTAATTTTACTCCCTTTATCTTTAACACAAGAACCAAATATTGAATTTTTTGGATGTTCATTTAATCTCCTAGGCCTCGACACGGGACGCATATTGGCGAATTTTCATTTCTAATAATATTTTTCTCCCCAAACTTAAGACAATTGATACGCTTTTAAAATCCCAACTCGAAAATTTTTTCAAATAAAATCTCTATGTGCATGAATAGTTAATTTTTCCGTTATCAGTTGATTTCTTAAGACTTGAAATGGGAGGCATATTGCTGAACTTTCACTTCAAGTAACATCTTTTTTTTTTCTTTTAAATTAAGAAAAATTGATACGCATTTAAAGCACCAAATCGAAAATTATTACAAATAAAATCTCTATGTTTGTGAATAGTGAATTTTTCAGTAATCATTTGATTTCTGAAAACTCGACACGGGATGTCTATTGCTGGACATTCACTTCTAAGAACATTTTGTTTTTCCTTTAAAACTAAGGACAATTGATACGCTTTTAAAATCCCGAATCGAAAATTATTTCAAATAAAATCATCATCATATACCCCAGCTTTGTCAGAACCCATAAAAGACAGGGACCTGCGTCGTTTCTCACCACCATGCGCAAACAAAATGCGCAAGGGACGCATTTCCCTACTTTTCGAGTCGGGAGTGCCGCAAGTTCCGACTACGCGCGCTCCGAAACGCGGCTAACTACGTGTGCGCAACCCCTAAGCAGCAAGCGACGGAACCCAAAACAAATAAAATAAAAAAGGGGAGGCGCAAAACGGGAAAACCGGGAAATAGAATAATTTCCTCTGTTCGGGTGAATTTATTATTATGACGATATTTTCCCTCCCACCACCCTCAGCCCTTTCTTTTTCCCGTCACTGCAGAGAATCTGCAGAAGACGCGCTGCGGTGCCGAAAAACGCGCTAAGGTGTCGTGGAGCCGCGCGTTCGACTCCGCACTGCGCATGCGCCTTGGATGTTGAGTGGATCGATCCCCCACGTTTCTTGAAAACTCCAGAAATGAGGAAGGAGGGGGGGGGATAATACTCACGATTCCTCCTGTGTTCTTTTCTTTCCTGTGGGGCAGGCCCGCTGTTTTTGGACCCGCTTGTGTTTGCATAAGAAGCGGAAGGTGCATAATGTATGTATCTGGTCATAAAACTTTCGGGCCTTTTCCGTCCCCGCTGATTTACGATCATGATTGTTTTGAGAGGCGACGTCGGTTTGGGAGATGGATTTTTGTTTATGAAATCCCTTCGAATAAAATCGAATGTGTCAAACACGTTTCTTTCAAATGAGTTTAGGCATGGAGGGGAAAAAATGCTGAAAAATAAGGAGTTTTTTTGGAAAGAAATAAAATTTTGGTTGTTTTTTTTTAATATGTTAGATCAAATTCTTATAAGAGCGACTAAAAAGTCCGTTTAGTTTTTAAAAATGCATTATGAGATTTTTTAATCTTATATAGATTAAGGATATTGAAATAGTTCTAATAAAATTGTCTTTTAACTTAGAAAAAAAAGTGATATAAAAATTTTCTAAAATCAATTCCTACGTAAGTCAACATAGGAAAATTTTGTTTTAGTTACTTTTTATTAAATTTACAATTGACATGCGGCTTTCTTGCACAGAGGTAACACGTCTTACTCATGTTCTCGGGGTCCCGGGTTCGATTCCCGGTTAGGGCATGGTTGTTCTTCTGTGTGCTATCTGTGAAATGTGTGACTGTTCCCCCCTGTAAAGAGGGATTGTACATGCTAATGTGGTGAGCGCGTAGCTAAGTCATACTCTTGATCCTAGTTGGCTCTACTAAAAAGCAAGAGACGCTTCTTTCGGCTTCAATCTGCTGCTGTATCAGCAGCGGGCTTGTCCATAGACCAGGGCCATAAGTAACAACAACAACACAATTAATATACATCAAAAAATTATTGATTTTCCCCAAGAATTGAACTCTTATTGTTCATGTGAAAAATACTGAAATTCTTGCATTTTACTGTTTAAGCTAACGTCTATTCATTTCAGTTTTCATTACAAACTGCTACAACTCTATATAAATAATTAAAAATTAATTAAATTTGATTAATTAATTAATATTTGAAAAAATCTGTATTAACAACAAGTGTCATCCACTGCAAATTAAAAAAATGCATTTAAACTTCCGCGGAGGAGTAAAAAATTATTTCATTGAAGATAGAAAATTTGAGCTATATATATACATTTAGGGAGAATGTGAACTAATATTAGGAATTGAAAAAATAATTGATTCACGAGCTTTGACAATTAGATAGCCTTCAACGAAAAATTGAAGTAATTGAGAAGGCTATTAATATACTTTTGCATTCTAAAAATATCTTATTTCCTTAACCGAAATCCACTTAATTAATGTCACGATGCTTTATGAATTTTATTCTGAATCATTTTGTTACTTTTAATGTTCTATCAAAGTTTCTTGGTTTACAGATGCGAAATTTTTAAGTTTTGTTCCACTTTTTATTTCATTTTCAATAAAACTCACAAATAACTTTTAAAATGCATTGAAAAGGCATTTGAAAAGTATTATTAATATTGTGATCCCTTTTTATCATGCGATTATATGATGTTGTTTTCGTTAGAGGGTTTTGAACAACTGAAAGCAAAGAATAATTCAAGCTCGAAGTCGTGAAGGCAATGAATAAAGCATAAATGGCTATATTTAGCAACATCTTTCAATGGCATATATTTTTTCCTGATTTACCAATATTGCATTATTATTATGTAGGCTTCTTTGAAAGTAGAAGTATTTTTAAAAGATTCATCTGCTTTTACCGGTATTGCTTTTTCAAAAAGACTAGTAATGACTTAAAAAATAACAATGTTCTCACGTGATAACTTGAAATTTTCAATCATGGATTTCATTTTTTTAATTATATTTAATTCATAGAATTAAAGACCGCTAAAAAAAGAAATTTAGCTCAAAGAAAGGAAAAAATGTTTTATATACTGGTGTAATATTTCTACTCAGTAATGTGTTACTGTTAGATTTGCATATGTCATAAATTGATTGCACGTTAAATACCAGTCAATATATCACTACTGGTTTAATTATATGGTCTTCTGTACTTTTCAAATGCATTTACAAACTGCACATTTGAAATTAATAACCGTTTTTATTTAACTATTCAGATTGATAATGAATATAATAAAATTCTACAATAAAATGGAAGTGTTTTAATTGCGTTGTGTAGTCTCGATGCGCATAAAAAATATAAGTGATATCATCCACTGGCAAGGTGGTTGCTTGAAAATTTTCTATATATAATCAGCTCGAGCTATCGCTAACTGAAGTAGTTATTAAAAACATTTTCATAGATTATATGAATTTATACCTTATATTTCATTTCAATGCTTATCGAATAAAAGAACAAAATTATACAATAGAATCTATATTGATTTTTGTCAAAGAAAAAGATCAACATGATTGATTTTTCCCTTGGAAACTTTGGGACTTTGTCAAAGCCCCCAATCTCTGGACCAGTTTTGGCTGGACTGGTTCCAACTGGACCAATTTCACCATTCAAGTTCGTCACTTTGAAAAGCATAACTAACAAATAAAGTGCATTTTATTTGGTTTGATTAGGATTATTTTCTACAATTGATTCACCAGATTTCATTATATGAAAGTCAGTGAAAGCAACAAATATTAATTAGATTAATTTAATCACATCAATCAACACTAATAAACTATCTTATCACAAACAAACTTATAATAAAAATCTAATAGAAATAATATAAGTTAAAATAATCAATAAATATGATTTAAAATTATACTTACATAACTGTAGATTTTTTCTGAATTGTAAGCTGTACTTCAAAGTGACGAAATTATGAATTTGGGTCTGAAAGTAGGCGAAATCGGTCCAGGTGTCGAAATTGAAATTGAATTGTTAAATAATTGAAATATTAAGATTTTATTTTTGAAATATTACTCGAAGTAAATAGAAAGAGGCAGGCGATCACTAATTACGAATTAAAATATCGTAAGCATTCGCATGATGCAAAAATTATTGAAATCAATACCACGATTTTGTCTGTGGAGCTTTTCCACATGCAAAATGTATAGTGTTGTCTGGAATTCTCATAAAAATGGAGCGTGGTGTAAGTTAGAAAGCATTTTATGATGTAACTACGAGTCATAAGTTTTCATATGACCTAAAAATTGTTGAAATAGGTTCAGTAGTTGCAATTAGGGAATTTTATTGCGAATTTCCCCAATAGAGAAAAACATTGAAATAATGCTTTTTTTTCTCTATTTCCTATAAAAACGAGAGGGAGGGGGTCAGGAGACAGCTCTGAGGTCATATGTAAAGGTTATAATCATTCATACAAAACAAAAATTGATAATAAAGGTTACAGGATCTTCTATAACTCAGATTAATTTTACATTGAGTCCTTATTCCTAATTAAGTAATACATTTAATTTATGATGAAAATGTTTCTTAATTTTCTTCCATATATGCAATTGGCAGTTATTCAATCATTCCGTTACATTTGCTTAATAAGGCATTATTGGTTGTTCATCATTTGGTGGATTTGGCTAATTTCTACTCCAATTACAGTTATGCTTGCTTATTCACATGTTATTTAATATTATTACTTAATATTATTTTTGGAAACATAATCAACAACAGACACAGAAATGTTTTATTACAATAATTACGAATAAATAATTATTATATGCGAATAGGATGTATGCATTGCGAATAAATGATTTATATTAATTATGCATGCATACATTACGAATAAATAATAGTAACGTGCTATAAGAAATTTGTGCTTTAGCATTCAAAGTTTTTAACCCTAAGAGGATGGTGAACTTTCCTTTCAAAACAGCGACAGTCAAAGGAAAAGTTGCTTCATTTTATTTAACATAATGAAACGCTTAAAATTCAATTTTTTTTTCTTTTGTAAATATGCTTGTCCTTTTTTAAAATTAATTTTATTTAATATATGACATTTAAACATTCAAGGAAATGTCTTTTCATTAAGTGAATCGAAAGACAGTTTTATCTCTAAGGATAATTTAAAGGCTATTAAAAGTGATTTTATTGATTTTTTAATTGCACGCTTGGCAACTGATTTCGCAAATCAGTCATCATGTGATTAAAAAAAGGAACTACATCTATTACAATTTTTGATTAGCTTCACGTTAAACAAAAAAAATTATATATTCCATGCAAGAAAAGCATTTTATATTTTTAAAGTATGTGTGTGTTTTTATTGAAACATTTTTTAAACAGTTAATAGGCTACAATAAGAAATATTTGGAAATAAAAAAATTATTGTCAGTAAATTATCAGGTTTCAGAATAGTAAGAAATCGAAATATAATTTATACTATACATCGATTTCCATTTTTTTTTAATTTTTCTATTACTTTTTGCTCAAATAATTATAGACCTATAATTATTTGAGCAAAAATGCTCTTTTGATGGCCCTATAGTATGTTGTGGAAGTTTGGAGACGTAGATGCTAGCTCAGGTGACATCCTCGTCAACTGACTTGTCTCAAAATTACGAGGTCCGTCCCAAAATAACCCTAGAACTTATTTTTAAAATTGGGTATCAGTATAACTAAACTAAACTACCTAGTGGTTGTAAGAAAAAAGATTTAGAAGATTTTTGCCAACAATGAAACATAACTGATCTGCAGTATTTCGAAAAAAAAAATATTTCATCCTATTTCAAATTCTTATTAATTTAAAAAGGCTAATATCATTTTTATTTGCGGACAAATTTTATTAATTTTTAATACTTAATGACCCTTTTGGTGTTTAAAAATTGCTTAATGTTTTAATTGAGTTTATCTTGAACGCAGCAATAAGGCAACGCTTTTCAACAGTAAAAAAATATTTAAGAGAAATCTTTAATCTTCTAGGATGATACTGTCATATAAAATTGATGTTAAAAGTAGAAAAACTGCTTGAATGAAATTTTTATGAGCGAAAAAATGAGGGAGAATTCAGAACCCCCAAAATAACTTTAAAAATTCATACTCGAATGGGAGAGAAAGATTTGAGCAGAAAAGATTGGAACAAAGACATATTTTTTCAGGAAACCAAATTTTATTTGATAATACGGTAACAGCATTTTACTTATAACTTACGTTTAGAAATACTATGTATGCCTATAATCCAACAAATGTCTTATCTTTTGAAAGGTATAAATACAAAGGATAAAAGCTGCTAATACGAAGAGAACCATCTGGTGGTTTAAATTGTAAGCTTTGTTACCAATAATTTTTTGTTTAAAAACAAAAAAATCAGATTTTTTCCTTCCTTTCTTTCTAGGATCAACAGTATTTATCTATCTTCATTCTTTTATGAATTATGGATTATTAAACTTACTCTAGACTTTAAAAAAATTATAAATAATTTATAACAATAATAATCTGAAACCGGTGACATAAAATAAAATATACCAAACTTCGTCATCTTTAATTGGAAAAAATAAATTTTTAAAGAATTGATCCTTAAAAAATAGTAATAAAAAAGGAATTGATGCTCATTAATGGCGAAAAAAACATCCGTAAATGAGCTAGCATGAACTAGCTTAATTGCACGGTATCTTAGATCTCGTATCTTTTTCGTGCTTTCTTAATACTTTGATCTACCCAGGATTTCACGATGTGACAGCGGCGCTTGAAGAAATAAATGTATTATTCATCAGCTCGGTTGCTGTGTCGGGGGGAGGGGAGAGAAAAGAAAACAGCAAGCAAAAGCTTTAAATGAAAGGTATTTCTTTCGACTTTGCTTTGAAAATAAATAATACATAGCTTTCGAAATCGTCCTTTCGACGAAAGTTTTACGGTCATAATACAAAAAGTAAGAAAGAAAAAATATTATTTTATTTTATTCTTTGAGGAACTGTAAATGTGGAAGATTTTTACTTCAAATTAATACTGTTTTCGAGCTTGGTGTTTCTTATACTAAGCTATCAAAACTAGAATATTAGTGTTGATTTGATGTTTTGAGGGCGTTTTCATTCTATTTCATTTTTATTTTCAAACTAGCCGCCTTTGGCGACCAGTCGGTTCGCCAGTATTAATGCTCGCTAAAATTTTCATATAATATTTTATGTAGTTGTGTCTCATAACAGGTTTTTCACCAAATTATTTTTAAACCAAATAAATTTTGATAATCATATCATTAATTTATAGTATTATTTTCTTCAGATATTCTGTTCATTGTACTACTCATCTTTCTCTTTCTATCCGAGCAATGATTGTCCCTGAATTGATATTTTACTTAAATGGTGGAGGGAAAGGTCTAAAATTCTACGTTTTTATAGAATAATGAGATTCAAATTTTCATAAATGTAAACACACTAAACAAATAAAGACACAATTGGTTTTCAAGAGATGCGAAAGTTTTAAAACAGCTTGGAAAATGCCGCGCACAGAGGAAATAATGGTGACACACACACACCCTTCTTTTATTTCTTTTTTTCTTCCCTGCCCAGACTTTATTTTGAGCAGGCATAAATTAAATATCCATACAGACTAATAATAAAAGCAACTATTTTCTTTCTTTTTTAAACTTCCCGTTATCTAAAAATGAAAAACAACTGACTTCGCGTATTTCTTTCTAAACAAATCATAATTTATTACTTCCTGCTATCTTGCTCAATTGGTGTGGGGGGAAGATTTTTGGCGGGAAAGTAAGAAAAAAGTCGTTTTAACTAGTATTTTAACTAGTTTTTAGTGTTTTCCTCGCAGTTTTTTCATTTTTTCTCTCCATACGAACCATCCTCGTGCCTTAACGAAAATATTTTTAAAAAATTAGCCGAATCGGTCGAGCCGTTCTCTAGTTTTGCGCTTAGCAAAGCATTTCGAGTTCCATTTTTATTAATATAGATGTTATTGAAAGTCATCTCGAATTCTTATCGAAGTGTTTAAAATTTCATTTTTTTTCCTTCTTTTTTCTAATTATCAAATCAATGAAGAAATTTTTAAATATAATATTCAGCAGTTATCTCCAATAATTAGAATTCAGAAATATTAAAAAAAATGATATATTCACCGCCGCCATTGTCACCTGCCAGTGTTCCAAATTATAAAATCCGCCTTAAACAGCCTTTGTTGACTATGAAGCTTATATCTGTGCATTAATAATTGGTTATATGCTATAAAATCTATACACATGCTTTCTAAAAATATTTTTTATCAAAATATTAGCCCTGAGGAAAAAGCGAAATTCATGTCGTGACAAATTTAGTGCTCCTACACCTAGTCTAATTTGATAGGTTTTTTTCCCTCCTAATTAAAATAGAGCTGCTAAGGTCTGGTGGTAGAATCTCGGCTATCGACCCGATCGGTTTCAGGCTCAAAACCCGTTTCCATTGAAGAGCCGTCATGAAAGGGGGTCTGTAACACGTAAAATCCGTCCTCCTGCTGGTGTGGAGTGGTGTGAAGAAAGGGAGTCCAGCTCAGGTTTTGCCCTCATCATCTGACTGCGGTTCAAAACTACGAGGTCCGTCTCGTAACACCCCTATTGTTGCTTTACAACGGAACGGTAATATAATTGAAACCAAAGCTCCTAATTTAAAAAAAATAGCTAAGTTAACTTTGGAAAGCTCTGGATTAAACATTCGCCAGGTACATTTTAATGTATGTACGTTTGTGCTGGAATGAGTAAAAAGTAACAGCGTTAGTGTTCTCTCAGTAATTTTCTCGATTAAATATTTTGATGCATTTTATTGCACTTATTATAAGACTTAAAATGCCATATAAGACCTATATATTTAATATTTCAAGTTTCCTTAAACTTTTTCAGGGAAGATATAAATAATTAGGAAATTAAATTTCATTTAATTATCGACAAGTATTGTGAAGCTATGGGTTTTTTGCAAAAACAAATTACGAAATTGCAATATTTCACCATCTTATCTCCTGATACACAAAAATAAAAGTGAATGATGCATTAATTAGCCCAGGATCGAAAACTGCGATAACTTGAAGGATTCTATTCTAAATAGCAATCTTCATTCCAGTACTAACCATTGTAATTGCGTCTTTTCATTACAAATCATTCCACTTTCAAAATTAATACATTTTAACTCATCATGCTTGTTAAGTTAATAATTATCATATGAAAATATGATATTTTCATTTAGAGATTTTGAATAATTGAAGGCAACGAATAATTGAAGCTCGAAATCGTGTATAAAAAATGGCAATATTCATCAACATCTTTTAATCTTTTCATTTTTTACCGGTATTGCTTTATTATTATGTATACTTCTTTGAAAGCAGATCCGTTTTCAAAAGGTTGGCTTGCTTTACCGGTATTGCTTTATTACTACGTGTGCTTCTTTGACAGTAGATGCGTTTTTGAATGATTGACGTGGAATAAGGACATCTTAAATGTAATTTCATCCCTAAATCGGTCAAGTTCCACAACTCTGTTTGCCAGCTAGAAAAATTGAAGATGAAAGTTTTAAAAGATTATAATTATATAGATAGATAGAAAAGTCTCGTGATTGTTTCACGCTGATTTAAATTGCTTAACAATTTAAATTAATTAAGACAGATAATAACTTGAAAATAATAGTATTCTCAAATGATAACTTGAAATTTGCGATTGTAGACTTCGTTTTTTTAAAATTTCATTGTCCTTGTTAAGTTAATATTTTTTAACTCAATGTCCTCGCTAAATTGAAATCTTTTTAATTCATTGTACTTGTTTTATTGACATTTTTTAACTCATTGTACATGATAATATTTTTAACGCATTGTTCTTGCTTAATTCATTTTTTTAATTCATTATAATTGTTAGTATTTTTTTACTAGAAGATATGCTTATTTATACGGGCTGTTAGTATATTAACAATATCTCAGCTCTGATTTTCACAGAATAACAAATGGAAATTGTATCGAAAAATCTCATACACGTTAGCAGATACTTAAAAAAATGAAAAAAAAAACACTGTAATTTAATCAAACTTATATAGTCAGTAAAATAATAAAGTGCAATATATTTAAAAATAATTTTAGTATGTATTTTCATACGTTATTTAACAAAGATAATAGGAAGAAAAAATTTAAAAATCCTATATTATGAAATAAAAGCGGGGTGAAAATCCTACTTCAGATCTAATATTCAAAAGAAGGTAACTCTTTAATCATAATTGTAATCTTAATAAAACTATTCGTGATTGACAGGCGGCTATATCCTTCGATTCCAGGTTAAGCATCTTGAACATGGTTGGCTGTTCTGGTCATGTAATTCGCTGATGTTTACCCTTTACATAATTTTTTTATCTTCTTTTTTGAAATATTTTGCATATGCTTTCGAATTATTTTTAAGCATAGTAGAAATGTGAATGTATGTGATTACTTAAAAATGTGTCACAATTCTGTGTTCATATTTATAGTTTATTAAATGTAATATTATCAGTTATTTGTAAATACAACTAGAGTGTGAATTTAAAAAATAATATATTTTAATCATTTACAAATGTAAATGTTTTGTGAATTACTGTCTAATATAGATGCAAGAACTGCAAGCTGCAAACGATTCAAATATTTTGAAAACTTAGGGATAATATGTCAGTTAATCACATGACCAGAACAGCCAATTATGTTTAAGATGCCCAACCTGGAATCGAAAGAAATACCACCACCAAAAAAATCCCCATTTTTGAAAGATATGAATATTAGTTTTCATAGGCAAGTCATAGTAATAACATTCAATGAGGCAGTCTAAAACTTTTCTATGACACTTTGTTTTCATTTCACTGTCACCATTCGACTCTAAATAATAAGAGTAATTTCTATATCAAGTAAGCATAGATGTTGAAAGTCAATTTTCTTTGGTTTATCATTAAATTTTTCAACAACTTGTTGTAATTATAAGTTGAATAATAGTTTCTTTATTAAATAAATATCTACTCGCTATCCATAGTATAATTTTAAGTATAATTTTGATTTTAAAAAATCCGTGAATGTTCTACGAATTTCTTCCATTTTTCATCGCAGTTCTATGAATTTTTAAATCGAAGTCATAAAAATCCTGTTTTCTCCACTTTTACTGCTTCGAATAATAGGTTATAGTAAAAAATTGTTTTAAAAAAGGCATCAATAAATAGAAAATTGGTCTTTTCTTTTTCTTTTTTTTTCGAAAATGAGACTAATAATTCCATTAAGTGATCAGGTTGCTCATGTAACAAAAGAAAATGCCAATCTTGGAGGACGAATTAGGACTTTTGATAGTAATGAGGGATTATTGACAGAAAAGATCTGTAAGTTAATAACCTTTTAGATATCCATCATCAATTTGCTACTATCAAAGACTACATCAGCTGCAACGGAAAAGCAAGTGATAGCTGCAAACTTATTTAAAAGTCTGGATTGAAAAAAATACAATATTTTTAAGATACAATAGACTGATGAAAAAAATTATTTTTTTACTTAAAAAATATTAAGGGGGTTGTTGTTGTTGTTGTTTGAAGAAATTATCAGGAAACAAAAGGCGAGTCGGTCAAATCATTAATTTAAGAAGAGACAACTGACAATAAAATATTTCCAGCTTGCACGATATTTCTATTTTAATTCCTCTTATTTTGTTACGATATATACAAAAATTGTATTCTTATTTCCATACTTTTCTTCCCAACAGCTATTTTAAAAATTTAGCTTAGTTATATGAACGCATCCTTTTTAAAGCAACATTATGGCTATTTTGGGGCTACTCCGAAATTTTTAAAGGCTGTCAGATGACGAGGACGACACTTGAGTTGGCTCCCACTTTCCAAACTCACATACCACACCAACGCCTGCTTTCAAGCAACTATCTCTAATTGATCGAAATTTGCAAATATCAGAATAAAAAGCTTGATCCTGCTGCTGTAGTTTTATCGATCATGTCTATCGCGTACCTTTTTGATATTAATTTTTTATTTCATCAAAATCAAACTTGCTGCTCTTAACGAATATTAAAATGAAACTTGTTCATATTGGGCAAGGATTGAAGGGTTCAGTAGTAAAAGCTATGAACAAAAAGTGACAGTTCGCAAGTTCCTCTCTAACTATCGGCAAGTAATTTAAGAACTATTTTGTAATTGATTTTCTTTCCGTCCTTTCTCGTTTGTTCTAGAATGTTCTTATAATTTCTGCGTCTTTCTAAATCTTGAAGTTTCGAGTCATTTAGTCTTGTGGATGAAAACAGATTTAAGGTTTAGATCCTTAAATAGAGTCACAATTCAAAATTAGCGAATGTTATCTTTGACTTTAGTTAACAATCGGCTTATCTACGGTAACTTCATCTACGCGGCGATATATTTGTGGCTCAGAAAATAGAACAGATTATAACAAAAATTCTTCATTAAAATATCATTTTAAAAATTTTAAAAATTACCACATGGCTTACAATAAATTTGATCGTGAAAGTTCGCAGAATTTGCATTATTAATTTAACTGCTTTAATAAATTTTATCAAACTTCATCAAAAAAGAGTATTGTTTTAAATTATGCCTGCCCCAAAACGATCAGGAATTATGGCTGGTTAACTTCACATGAAAATAATGAAATCAGTCCAGACGGTTCACATTAAAATAACGAAATCTCAAATTAAAGGTTCTGCCAAAATTTTATTTTGAAATACCTCTCAAAATGGAGAAGTGGGTAAACGAGAATCGATGACTAAAATTGGTGAAATCAAAACAGTCACTGAATAGCAAGTTATTTGATCGCGTATTTAAAATATTAATTTTTGATAAATTATATTAAAAATATTTCTAATTATTTTAAGTATAATATTTAAATTATGTTTAAAATAATATTATATATAAAATATTTCTATTTATTTAAATATAATATTTAAATTATGCTTAAAATAGTGTTGTATTTAAAATACTTATATTTATTTTAAATATAAAAATAAAAAATTACAACATTCGCCAACTAAGGGGACTGTGGACTCTATTAGGCACTTTTGGAATTGTTCAGTTAAGGTTATGAAATTTTTATGTATAATGTATTGAAATAAAAATAAGTCAAATCTATTTTTTAAAAAAACATTTTAAAGCAAAATATATCATTTTAAAAATATTTAAAAAATATATTTTTTAATTTTAAAACATTCCAGTCGATTTAATTTTTTTTTGTTCAAATATTTTATTTTTAGTGCCCAATGTAAATTTATTTGAAACTACGAACTCCGAATGATTTTTTAATTCCAATTAAATGCTAATTTTTAACTAATATTTTTTTATGTACACTAACTGAATTTTCATAGGAATTTTATGTTTTCTGAACTAAAATTGACTTTTGAATTGCTAAAAAAATTCCGAATATACAATTCATACCCCATTTTCTTTTAATGCTAGATTAAAATCAATATTATAAATTTCCTTTAAATTTTTCAAAAATTAAAACATTTGGAACATTTCAAATATATTTCAACCTAATTTAAATGTCATTTTGAGAAAAATCATTAAGATGTACTTTTTTCCTCTTTAACCCATCAAATACTTACTTTATGAACAAAACATTTTATAACACTATTTAGTTGAATGCAAACATATAATTTAGTAATGGAACGATAAATATAAAACTGTCCGTTTCCGTCCAATTTTACTTATTTCGATGTCCACTGTCCCCTTAATTACACGACGCTTCTTTTCCCTCCCCCCCCCTCAAAAGACACACACACACATACCAATGGCATTAAATATTTAAAGAAAAAAAATTGAAAACGCTATTAGAATTGAAGCCTGTCATATTATGGCCTACATAAATTCACTCTCTGTGTGCTAGACTCCGTCTCTTCGTACTGTTCTCTTGATTGCATGGGGAGACAAAATCCAAAACGAAGCACTGGAAAATAAGCTTGAAGTTGAGGGGAGCACATTTTTTTTTTCCTTTCGCAAAGAAAGGAGGCAAAGAGCGCGAAACAAGAGTTTCGAACGGGGTCTCCGGTGAGTCAGGAGGAAAGCAGGTAGTGCGCTAGGAGAGACGCCTGCCTTTTTTTAAATTCGACACTCTTCCTCGTAGTGTCTGCTTTGGATCGAGTCCCAGTTGGCACTTGCTTTTGAGGAAAGACCCTCCTCTTCGGCACTGAAGGAGGCGATGACAAGATGGGAGATAAGGTGACGCGATGATAATGAAGACGGCTTTTTGCGGGAAAGACAGAATTCCAACACGTGCTTGCCCCGATATGGTATATCAGCCCATCAGCTAGATACCCAGGAATGGACGTTTTAGTTTTGTTTAGTTGTATTAACGCCCCTTTATAAAGCGATAATAGGCCTATACAGAAACCTGAATCGGGATCTAATTTTAAACCGTGGATAGATGACGAGGACGATATCTGAAATGGTAACTTCCTCACCACACCAGCGGGAATCTAGGAGATGAAATTCTGTTAGTTGATATCCGAATTAAATTCATTTCGTTGCTCTTAACTAATATGTCCTCGCAACGTTTTTCACTTAACTCAACAATTAGAAGCAAAGAACAAATGGCAAAAGAAATCATGTAGTAGTTGCATACTCTATTTCAATCCCTAATAATAATTCCCTTAATAGATCTTGTTCAAATGTTCAATCGTCAATAAATTGCTTTTTATTCACCCACTCAAGTTCAAATACATTTTTTTCAACTTGTAATATAAAGCACTTAAGGTAAATATAGTTTTTTTTTCAAATATTAATTCATTAATTAAATTTATTTCAATTCCTACTATTAGTTCACACTCTCCTTATATACATCTTGTTAAAATTTTCAATCGTTAATAAAATGCTTTTTATTCATCCACTCAAGTTCAAATGCATTTTTTAAATTTGTTGTGGATGACATTTGATGCTAACACGGTTTTTTCAAATGTTAATTCATTCATTGAATTGAATTAATTTGCAATACTTTAAATAGAGTTTTTGCAGTTTGTAATGAAAATAGAAATTCGCAGGCAGTAGCTCAATCGGTAAAACATGAGGATTTCAGTATTTTTCACGTGAAGGTGAAGAATGCGAGTTCAATTCCTGCGAAAAATCAATAATTTTTTGATAAATTATTTATATTAATTATTATTATTTAATAAAAAGTAACTAAAATTTAAAAAAAATTTCTGTTGACTAATGTAAGAATTGACTTTATAATTTTCTTTTATATTACTCGTTTATCTTTTGATAATAGATGGCAATGCCTGATTAAGTATGCATTATGCATCCCATAGCGCATTGCGATTGTAATGAAAATGAGATGAGATTCAGTTTTGTAAAGTGTGTGCGCGTTAACGTCTCGTCTTCTCTTTCGTGTTTTGTGTAAAATGTGATCATTAAAGAACTATTCCCAAAAACATATGTTTATACTAAAACATATTTGCTTCCACTGCATGGATTCTAACGATCTTCATTTCACCATAATCACCTTCATTCACCTTCATTTTTCTGTACTAAAGGCATTTCTAGTTTAGTGAAATTGTAATGGAAACCATCAAAATATTGGTAAAAGTACAGAATGGCAATTTCATTGATTTATGTTATTGGTTGATCATCCAACAAGTCATTTTAATGTAAGATTAGCCATTAAATTTCATTTCACCCGCTTATAGAATCGGATAAGAAGACTAAGAAGTGAGTTTATATGTTGTTGTTGTTTCTAATAACACTTTCCATGGACAAGCTCGCTGACTGGGCCAGCAATGTTAAGCCGATAGCGCGCCTTCTTTTTTAAGTAGAGCCATCTAAGGCCACGACAATGTCTCAGATACTCTCGCATCACATTCTCTTGTGTAGCCCCTTTTTATACATTCACACATCTCATAGATACAACAGATGAAGAACAACCATACCCGAACTGGGAACTCAGGACGCCCATATCACGGGGAAGAAGCGCTACCTCTGTGTCAGGATATTTGTAAAAGCTGTAATCATCGTTTTTTCACATTTTAGTAAAAAGCTATTATCAAAATATATAAATATGAATTCGAAAATCATGTGCAGAAAACCAACTTACAAAATGAATTGTAGAGTCTTAAGAAAGCTTATAAAAAGCAGAAGTAAATTTGAAAGCTGCATAAATTGCGTAAACTTTTTTTTTCAGTTTTAGTAAAATGTTTGTACTGCCACATAAATATATGTTACACAGAAGGGAATAAGATTGAAAATTTTCAGATTAATTAATACATTATTCCTCAAGAAATTGAATTCCATCGATAAATATAAGATCACAAAAAAACTCTCCAATTTTCTGCACCACACCAACGAAAAGGTATTTGAAGCCGATATATTTTAATATGCTTCAGAACCTTTAATACGACGGTTCTTCGGTGAAATCGTGAATTAAACTTTGGAATATTTGGATTTGAGGCCGAGGTCTCACCACTAAGCCTCTGCAACCCTTAGGAACTTGGAGATAACTGTTTTAATTTTAAAAATAATTGGATTAAAAATTTTGAAGTTGAAAATTCTTCTT
>JAOUZG010016999.1:956273-1001602 GCA_026289955.1 Argiope argentata | reverse complement strand
ATATATATAGTTGAATTAGTTATGGTGGTTCAAAATTCCAATTTTTCAACTATTTGCCTGTCTTTTTTCAAAAAAATTACTTCTAAATCGATACATCATTATTCAACTTTGAAGCATAAAAAAATGTAATATTATTATGTGAGGACATGATGTTGTTTGGGTTATGGGGTTTTGTGGTGTATTCCAAAAAAACGTAGGCAAGAATTAGTCGTTTATTCACGGGTAGATAGCGAGTCAACTTACCCATGTCATTTGAGGTTTGTTTTGCCAGTATTGTTTGAAATATTTAATTAAAGTTATTATCAATTGCTTTTTGTTTGTCGTTTTTATGAACTGACGTTATGAAATTTGTTCACGATTTCTTACCTTTTAAATAATTAATCTCGCGCTCAAAAAATTATCGTTTAGTTTTTTTAAAATTCTTTTCTTAATTTTAACTATTACACTTTTGTAAAAAGCGACTTATATTTATTCTTTAATGATATTATAAGTGCATTCTTACTAATTACACTTCTCAAAATACTGCAAATATTATAATATAATTTTAATATCAATCTGCAATTAATATAATTGGATTTTACCATGTATACATTAAATTCCAGTAACAGTGAACTTTTCGTCGAAATTACTGAATTTTTTTTAAATCTTAAAATCGGTTTAGTTCCAAAACTTTGTTTGCCAGCTAGAATAATTGAAAACGAAAGTTTAAAGAAATAATTTTTAAAGAGAGAGAAAAAGTCTCGTCATTTTCTCAAATCAATTTTAACTGGTTGCGCGCAAATTAATTAAGATAAGTAATCAATTAAAAAATAATATTCTCACATGATAACTTGAAATTTGCGACCGTAGATTTCATTTTAATTTTTTATAACTATTTTTTTTTTTCATTTTAAAAATTATTCCTTCCTACATTTTCCTTAGTAGAATTATTTCGTATACTTTATTGATCTTTTTTCTCAATAAACCACAAGATTTTCTCAGAACAGTCAGTGGCGGATTTGGAGCTTCAGATGCCCGAGGCGCAATTCAATGTGAGGCCCCCTCTCCTCCAGTAATATTTGAAGTATGCACTTTTTATGCATATCTTTCACTCTGTTAAACTCTGCGTCTGATTTTTTTTTGTGTTAAAAAAAGGAGGGTGAGAATTAAGTACATAAAATTGAAAATTAAAATCAATTTTTCCATACTACTGGACGGTATTTAAAATAATGATAAAGTTCAGAGTGTGTTTTAAAAAACGCGCTATTTTGTACCATAGTTACGCAATATTTTTCAAAGATACATGCCTGAAACTTCATTACACACCAAATCATTTACTATAGAATGGAACTAATTTTCTCTTTTGCTATTAAAAGTTCGGTTTTGTTTTAAAACGTTATTAAAGTTGCGAATTTTAATAAATTTACGTTTTTCCCACTGTCTGAACAGTTATTTTCTTACTATTTCCAACTAATTACACCGTTCTAATAAACAAACAATGCCTTTTATTGAAAAACTGAGAAAATGGGTCGATTAATTTCCATTTAATTATTTAATTTTGTTTCAAATTAAGTTTCTTAAAAATAAAATAAATAAAAAGGAAAATAATAAAGAAAAGAAAAATATGTCAATTAATATTGATACTATTATTTATTAAACATTAGAAATATATTGAACTATAATAATAACAATGGCAGTTTCTTCTTTTCGTATATTAAAAACAAATTAAATAGGAACCTTTAGGAACCTGCTGTTCTAAGTGAGTATTTATAAGTCCAGAAATAGACAAGCGTTTTTGTAGAGTCACCATAGATTTGATATGGTTCTGTGAAGTTTCGTGACCATTTAAGTCCCTTGCTAAATTTTCCCAATCACTAAATCCCGTTGAAAATTTCGTGTACGCATTAGAAAACATTTTACAAACATAACAATAAATGCACTTGCTTGTAGCTGAATATACTAACCATTGGCAAAATTCTTTCGTGCCATTTGCTTTAATACAATAAAAAATCGTTTCAGAAACATTCCTATAATAGATTCGATTTCTCTCTCCGTATTTTATTTTAAGACTTGTAATATTCCCAATATTACAAGGCTTATTTATCAAATAATGTTCAATCATTTTATCTGATAAGTTTGGTGACCACAATGCAATGTCACTGGAAAACAAATACTTGTCTTTATGTTTACCACGGTCAGAATCAGCTATTTTATTTTGCTGTATAAAATTACAAATTGTGGATTCTTGTGTTCCATTCTTAGATCGCTCATTAATTTCTTCGAATTCACATTCTGCTTCGGCTAGCTCATCAGTTTTTTCTTGTGCATATTCTGTTTTAGTTTGTTCGTCTGTCTTTTTAGGCTTGCATTTTATTTCATTTCGCTCACCAGTTTCTTCGAATTCATTTTCAACTTCAGCTTGTTCAGGGATTTTTTTTCTTGTGCACATTTCATTTCAGTAGACTCATTAACCTTTTCAAATTCACATTGCATTTCAACTCGCTTATTTCGCTTATTAATTTGTTTCAATTTATATTCCACTTCTGATAGCGCATCGTTTTTTTCATGTGCATATTCAATTTCAATTTGCTCATTGGTTCTTTTAGGTACACATGCAGCATCTGGTTGCTTAACTGCTCTTTCTGGCTCGTTTTCCATTTTAGCTCGTTTTTCAAATGTTATGAATTTATTGAGTGAATTTTGATATCGTTCAGCATATTCTTCTTTTACTTTTTGCGTTTCGAAGCACCCGATTCAAACTTTCTTTTCGGTGGCATGGCTAATACATTTTTAAAAAATTAGTCGCATAAAAAATATTAGCTGGACTTAATACCCGTTCCTTTGCTTCCAACGACGACGATAGCAAATCTCCGAGGAGGGGAAAGGCCATGTGGTACCAAAGGGGGTGGGAACCAAGAGAGGGTCGAAGAGGAAGTGAACGAGACAGGAGATACTTGATCCATTTTCATGTTTTTTTTTATTATTATTATTTTAATCCTTTCATGTAAATAATATGATAATCTAGAATTGGATTGTTTCCTGTAATCATTTCTACACAATCATCCCGATTGAAATATTACAGGAAATAATAGAAATGATTACAGGAAATAATAAATGCATATTTTATTATACATATTATTATTTAAGAGCTAAATTTTGAGGCCCCTTAATTTATGAGGCCCGAGGCGCGCGCCTCATGCGCCTGTTCGGAAATCCGCCACTGAGAACAGTCCCTCTTTCACATTTATGAGCTAAACCAGTTTACTTTCAAAACGCGTCCAGTTCTCCCAATATTTTCTAACTGAGAATCTCTGGGCATTTCCATCATTAATGATGCAGAGAAACTTAGCGAATGGACTGCAGAGTTCCTTTCTATAGTTAGTGCGGCTTGTTAACTCCTACAAAATGAAGTGGAGGCAAGAATATTTGTTTATCTTCATTTTTTAAAATTATTTTAAACTTCAATTGATGTATTCTAGAAAATATTTTTCGATATACTTTTTTAAATCATTCAAAACTCTATTTAGTTTGATAACAAGCCCTTAAGTCTGATCAAGTTATAACTTGTGTTTTAAATATTTTCTGTAAAAACTAATTCCTAAAACGTAATTCATTACATAATCAGAATTTGAGTAGAATTTAGAATAGAGTCTAAGAGTCATACAGAGAGAGTGGCCACATCAAAACCTCTTCGCATACTCTCTAATAAATTTTTCTTGCCAGAGAACATGTACCATATTACTAAATACCAACCTTTGGCATGAATTTATCCTTTGCTAAATCTATTTTGTGATACTTGGCGAGTTTTTTGGTGACTCATCCCTGGCATAGCATCCGGAAATCGAATTTGCTTTTTGGATCGTTTTTCCCATCTGATTGAAACCAAAATTTAACAAAGAATTACAATTGTGCTCACAAAATTCTATTCTATATTTGATGCATTTACACAATTGCATTTATGAGTGTTCGCCTTTACATATTTCTTAAAGATCGATAATACTTCTTAAATACCGACAGACGATCAACTATTGCTTGGATTTGGCTCAAAATTTCCTCGATATTTACACTATAGATTAAGTATATTTCTTATGAGAGTGTGGTGATTGTAGCTCACGATATAAACCCGCTACGCTAATGTTAGTATCCGAACAATATAAACACAATACAAAAGTATTTTTACTTTTTAGTACACAATTGTAACCCGCAACCTCGAATAAGCACCCTTCGCGCGCAGCATCGTACAGCTACTGAGGCATCCTCTATGGGCAGCAAAAGTCGTGAGGCTCATTAAATACGACAGCCAACATCCACACCAACTCACACACACACTCGCCATAAACTTGACGCAAATCGTTCGTCTCACCATTAATCATTGGTGGGAGAGTACGTGGTGAAAGCTTTTCAAGCCAGATAACATCCACAGTACACAAGAAATTACTTTTGTACTGTGATTAAGTTACTCGGCTATAAACATTAACGTAGGGAGTTCGGACTTAGGGCAATCGGCATCCGCCACAAGAGTAAGTAAAACACTACATGAAATGAAATACTAGCAAATATACTTCTCAAAGAAAGAAAGAAAACTCAGTGCATCAACCTTGAGAAGATCCGCAGACTTCAAAAAGAGTAAATAATATCAGCAGCAGTCAATTTTTTTTCATCTCTTTCGTTCACAACTTTTCAGAGTTCACCGAACTTTCCGAGAGGAAGAAGGCGGCATTTTTTTTTTCAAGCATACATGAAATTCCTCTTCTCTCGAATGTTTTCATTCTTCGAAAATTTTCTAAATGAAGCAGCCAAATACATATCTAAATTTCATTTCGAATACAAAATGTCCATTCAAATTTCAAAATACAACCTATTATGTAAGTTGCTACTAAATTGTTCTATATATTACCATTATCTACATAAGATGAAACAGAGGGATATAAAAATTGATAACCTGCTCACTCAAAAAAGTAAGATCATAGTAGCTTTCATACTAGGACTCGCTTCGGAATCAGAGAATTCAAAACATGACATCCAATTTCACATAAAAAAAAATACTGTAATCGAATGCAACCAATGCATGCTAAATCCACTGGGATCAAGTTGATTAGCCTCAGGTTCTGACAACGTCGAGGGATCGTTCTCAACATCTCACCACGGACGAGAATTTCCATGTCCTTCCTGTAACAGCTTGATAATTGTTTTTATGAAAGAGATAAATTTACCTAAACTAAAATAAATATCCCTATTAGATCGACAAGAACTAATTTTACATGACAATCTGCAGATAAATGAAAGTCCACAATGGTCAGAAATCAAGAACTTGGTTGAGTAAGTATGAAATTTTAGCATCAAATTGAACGATGAAGCTTTAAAACGCCATTTCGTTGCTGATGTGTGAAAATTTGGAAACGAGTTTCCAGTTCAGGTGTCGGCATCTTCCTAAAAGCACAGATTGAAATGACGACTCTCATGTCAAAATTATAGCATGAATGAATATTAATATTCTAATTTAAACTCGGAGTTAGTGCTAAAACGGTTTTATATATCAGGCTTACATGAAAAAAAAAACTCAACCATCTCAGCGAAATTTCAGAAAATTTGTTGTTATATTACAAATCCAGTGCAGAATTATGTTTTTCATTGACTCCATTGTTGAAATAATGTTTGGAATAAACTGAAGATTACTTTATATACATCGACTAGGAAAAAATTTTATATTAAAAAATAGAAAAACCTTCAAAAGATGAAGAGCTAAATCTCATTTTGTCTCACGCGTTCAAAGATTGTATAAAATTTGGCCTTTTTTCAAAATTATGGGATATATTCTGAAATATCCTTTATATAACTCCTAAACGAGGCATTAAACAATTGAAAATAGACTATTCTACGTTAGCATTTATCCAACTAATAAACAAATGTGTTTCAACAGATGCCAGTATGTATTGAGATAAAATCTTAGTTTAGTTTTATTATTAATTTAGTTATATTAAAGTCAAATTAGGGCTACTTTGGAACTGACCTCAAAATTTTGAATCATTGTTACATGACGAAGGCGACACTTGAACTGGCACCACTCTCTCCAAACTTTCACACCACAGCAACGGGAGAATCATATTAACAAGAACGTATTTAACATGCACCAGACCAGCTTACGCAATGGGTCTTCGGTGTAATTGAGTCTCGAACTCGAAACACATCAGTTCCGAACCTGAGGCCTTATTACCAGGCCACCTCTGCCAGCGATAAAACCCTACATATGCCTAAAAATGAAATCCTTAAAATTAAGATATTTTTTCTCAGGACTGAGCATTAATTCTTTTATTGTTTTCGTTTATTTTAATTTATTACCTTTATTTTAATCTTATTTTAATTCCTTTGGTATAAAGATATAGTAGAAAATAATAAAATCGGGAAGACAAAAAAATTGGATTATCGTGTTTTTAAATTTACAATTTGAATCTAAATCCTTCAATTATAATTCAACGCAAAAAGTTGGTACAATTGATTCAATATAAAAACCTCAAACTTTCACTTGAACTATTTAGACGAGTCACGGACGCGAAACAGTTTAACTGCAAGACAAGAAATGATGTCAAAAACTCGCCAAGGATCAATGATAAATTCAGTAAAAATGCTGAATTAAAATCAAAATGCTTTTTAAATATTGTACATTAATCCGTGACATTCTTTGGGATAGTCCCTTTATTAGAAAAATTGCAAGAAAGTTTTTGGGAAACTACACCCACAAACAGCAGTTTGATAAACTCATAAAAACATCATCTCATTAATCAATTCCTTTAGCATTAATATCACAAATGATTGCGTTGTTCGTATGCTTTTATCTAACAATAGAATATTCATTCCATTACCGTAATTAATCCATACCGAACAACCTTCAAACAACCGGTTGATTTTTTTTATCGCCGACAAAAATAACAATAAGTACACACTGGGGTCAAACACTGGTCATCCGTATCGGAAGAATTCCCGCAATGCGGCACCAACAAACCATCTGCTAAAAGTTTTCAAAACATCCCTCCTTTTGCATAATAGAGCAGCGGACATGAAATCCTAATTACGTCTTGCTAAGCGAGAGCTTGGGAAAACTCATCGCCTATAGACAGCCATTCCCCCGTGCCCGGAATCGAAAGAAACTACTTAGCTTAATGGAAAACAGGTTGGAATCGAAGTCCCAGTGGCGGGAAAAATAATTCATTTCGTTCGTTTTCCGCTCCGCATTTATGGAAGATGAACTTCGAATTAACCGAATGCGGCTGTTTCATCACTGTTTAATGTAGCGTGGTGACGCTGGTTGTAATTTCAATCGGGTTTTTGATGCGAGATTCGCCGTATTTTATTATTTATTGGATAATATTCGGGCCATTTTGCTCTGCGAGATAATTGGCAAATGATTTGGGGAAATTATCTTGTTGTGTTCCAAATATTGCAATTTTAAGGTCGTTCGGATTCGCGTTTGAATATAAAGTATCTAAAAAATTCTAGCTTCTTCTTTGCTTTATGACTTTTGCTTTTCTTCATGATTTGTATTAGATGATTTATATATTACTTCTCGTTTTCGTTTTATTAATTTGAAATTTCTTCTTAAATATTTGACAGCAATTTTTGTTGTTGTTACTTATGGAATTTATCATAAACCAGTTCACTGACGAAATGAGTGATATTAAGCCAAACTTTAGCGTCTTTTGTTTCAGTAGTGCCATCTAGAGCTAAAAGTGAGCCTAGTTATTCAAGTGTCACAGCCCTTTTCATTGCCCGGATTTCATTCATACACTTCATTATTCATGCATAGATCGTAATTCAGACCTGAATCTGAGAACGTATATCTCAGATCCAGAGTCCCCCAGGAATATTGTTTCAAACTTGGAGGACTTTGAAGCTAAAACAGATTTATGCGTGCATCAACTACCTTGTACACGGAGCGTCTTCGATTGACGGTATTCGAACTCACAACCCAAGGAAAGCAGATCCCACATTTACCAATCGGGCAATTAATTTGCAATTTCTGGCAAAACATTTGATAGTAATTCTTAAAATTGTGAAAAAAGTTTCAAAAACTAAATAACTGCACTAAAATGTCATATATTTGATTATGAACTAATTACAATCCAAATATTTAAAATAATAAGGAAAACAAAAGAATCACTTTCCCAGTCTCAATCGCTGATGAGATTTCATTCACTATTATTGATTTTGAAAGCTTGTGAATTTTAGATATATCACCAATGGTAGCTTGTCTCTTACTCCATTCAATCCCCAGATTCAAGAAAATTCTCACAGAAACACACGAGAAAGAAGTCATCCACCCAGACCAAACTACTATCCAGATTTCGCCAGTTTCTGTTTTCATCGGGTCATAACGTTTAGTTAAATCATCGATGACCAGCTTTCTCCCTCGCTCTCTATTCCCCATAGATATCACAAAATGAAACTTCGCCTGAGCCTTCAGCCTTAACAACAGCGTGATTTCGCCAATTTTATTCCCCAATATATTGAAAATAATTACTTAAAAAACCAAAAACACAACCTCTCAATCTCAATCACCGATCCGATTTCGCCTTTTGTTTTTGTTTTTATAAAAGCACATGATTTCAAAATGCGTTATAGATATTAGCCTATTCCCAACTATTTTAGAGTCAACATTTTTTAGAGTCACCTTGAAATAAAATATTGATCCAAACTACAGCCTTAACAGGTGGACCTATTTCGCAGTTTTATTATACGGTAGTTAATTTTGACACTTTGTATGTAAGTGATCAGAATGCTCAATATTTGCAATTTATGGTTTGAAATTGTATTTGCTTTCGTTGTGATAAAATATAATGTATCGCGATTAATTGTTATCTTTAAATTATTGTTATTGATATGGTATACAAATAGCTGATCGTCAAAAACAGCTGTTTAAAAATTATTAAGAGCCAAAGAAAAGGACAAAAAGAATTTACTAGAAGGTTAAAACAATATAAAAACCGAAGAACATTTCCTGGATCGTCAATTCTCTTTTCGAATTTTCACAAACATGAGAATGTTTGATCCTTCATACTTCCGGCGATCATCAGCCCCAACGCTTTTATGACTGAAGATGGATTGCAATAACTCAGTTGAAAACGAAAATCATTTCATCTGGGTTGATTTGAGGTCAGTCATCCTAGGAAAATCCATTCCTGTTCCCGATTCTGTTGGTTTCCAGGAACTACAATTCCTGTCGATATTGCTTCTTTTCTCTGGTGGTGGAGTGGTCGGCTTACATAATACTGTTCTACTTCATCTTGCTCATATAAACTCCCATTTCTTCGGCAAATGCCTGGATAAAATACAGAGATTAGTTTTGCTTTCACAATAAATTCACATTTGTCATCTTTAACATTCCCGTCTTTTAACATTCCCGTCGCTTTTCCGTTGTGGCTCCGAAGTGCCCATTCAAAATCGCCTATGTAGTTGGTTTCATCCGGGTATTGTTTGATAAGATATTCTAAAATCCTCCGCGCTTTTGCAGATACTTAAGGATGCGTTTAATTCGTCAAAATAAGAGCAGGAGGAAATATGAAAAGAGGAGATGTTTGCATTTAACAATAAAATAAGTTTAGTTTAGTTTAGTTGTATTTACATCCCATTGTAAAGTAACATTAGAGCTACTTAGGGACCGACCGTAATTTTAAACCACGGACAGAAGACGAGGACGACACCTGAGCTGGCAAGGCGACTATGCCCTAATCGGGATTCGAACCCGGAACTGCCAGATCACGAGTAAGAGGCGCTTGCTCTGTGTCAGGGCGCCGGCTTTTAAGTCATTATTTGTCTTCAATAATTAATTTGTAATTAATTAGTTTAAACAGGTTTGAACAATCACGAGACTTCTCTATCCTTCTCTCTCTCTCTCTCTCTCTGTATATATATCTATATATATATATATATGATGTCATAGTTTTACGTCACCCTTTTCAAGAAGCATCTGCCTTCAAAGAAGCATACATAATAATAATGCGATACTGGTAAAAGCAGGTAAAAAAATTCTTTAATTTTCGACGGCTCATCATCTTTCGTTTTTGCTCGAAAATTTCAGAGATACCAAAATCTCCTAATCAAAACAACATCGTGTTCACACATGATAATACGTGTTTTTGTATACAGAGTGAAATTTCCGAACTACAGGTAAATCCTCATACTCGACATTAAAATATAGCTTACTACTCAGATACAGCATTATTACTGCTCAAGGATAAGTCAAATAATATAAAAAAACAATATGGCATTTACTTTTTTTGTGGTAAAAAGTAGCTTAACGAAGCTGATTGACATGACTAAATTAATCTTATTAATGTTGGCAGTCTTTATTGATTTTTCCGATGTCGCTTTGAAAACCAATTTTGATGAAATGTATCTTATCAAAATTTTAAAATATAAGTAATTTCTACCTTGATTTTTACACACCTTAGAATTTTAGATCTTTACTTTCTAGTATTTACATACAGCTCACTGGCTAGTAAAATATTTTAATTTTAGAAATCGATTATTTAATTTTAATAATGATAATTAATGTTAGAAATTTATGCAATTCAAGTAATTTACTTTTAATAATGAGTGTATTTATAATTCCTAGTAAAAAAGACACGCAAAAGAATGTAAATGAGATCATGCAGTGATCCTAAGAAAATCACAACCTGATTCTAGGGGGCTATTGAAGGGAGTGAGCAATGGATATAATCCTCCAGTTAATTATAATGTATTTATTTTTTTAATATATATAATATTAATAATTAAAAGAAATGAACTGGTGAAAATTAGAATTTATATAATCGGAAACTCAATTCTATTTACTATTATTTCAAAAGGGTTTTAAATTATTTCTCATAAGGCTGTCTACCCCGAAATTACTTTAGAAAAATTGCAACATTTCGGTTAATTTTTAATTAATTGAATGTTTGTTTAATTTTTGTAATTTGGAAAATCTATCGGTATTCTTTCATGTATCTTAAAGAGAATAATTCAGCAAAGTTTGATTGAAACTGACCCAATCACTCATAGAGGGTATAACATACATTTATATAATGTTACACATATATTTTTGAACAGATTCGTGACCGTAAAGAGAGAAGACACTTCGAATTTTTTCCCGGGAGGCATGATTTATTCGCAAGAGTTCAGATGAAACTATCGTCCGTTCACAAGCGTTATAAGAGAAGAAGGAAGCGTAAAAGAGACAGAAATATTTATTCCCAGTGATTATATTCCATGAGATTCTGATTGGGATTTCTTTACACGTGTCGATTTAGGTAAGATATATTTTAAAATAACTCGCTTAGATCAATAAATTTTTATCCTTTCACTCGGAATGTGGACACTTGCCGATTTCAGATATTTTACAGATCTATGCTATATTAATGAAATAAAAAAGTGGAATTAAACCATGAAATAAGAGAAAATTTTAGAAAAAAATTAATATGGATTAAATTAAGCTAAAAATTAGGAAATTAATTAGGATTTAATTTAGATTGAGATATCATTATATATATAATAACATTTATATTAAGACTGAAATTACTAAAAAAGCTACATAGCAAATTGAAATAATCATTTTTAACCCTAGATTGTGACATTTTTATGCATAAATACAGTAGAATATTCAAGTAAAGACAGCCCTAATTATTTCATTAGCTACTTTATTTAATAATGAATAACTCTGCATAAAAGTTTTGTTTCAATTGCTAGCTATGTATCTTCTCATCCACGTCTAGTGAAATTTCAGAAGTAATTCTCATCTCATTTCGCACCTCAACAATTTTTAACCAAACCCAATCTGTTTACCTAATCCTAAGGGGCAAAACATTTCAGGCGTCTATTTCTTTTTCCACCTTACTTCGCACACTTGTTACCAGAATTAGCCGCTTTTTCTTTTCTTCCATAAAACAATAGTTATAACACAACTTCAGGAGGAAACAAAACAAAACTCTGTTATGGCTTCGACCCAAAGCGGCTCTTGGCTCAACATGAATCGATTCGCTGGAAAAATAAAAGCAAAAAAAAAAAAAAAAAAAAAAAATGATGAAAACTGCTGTCGACCTTCGCATCCAAAACACACCTGTCTCAACAGTATTTTCCCATCCAACATCACGAACCCAAATGAACATCATTAACGACAGCAACGTGAAGAGCTCATACCTCACACCAAAATTGCTCGGCCTTCAATGTTTCTGGATTTCACAATTTTAACCTCTGCGCTTCCTGAAAACAAATGTAAGCAAAGAGCGTTGTGTTTACGATTTTTGCCATTTATTTTCAATTTCAAAGAGTACTTTGGAATTGAATTCATTTTTGTACGAGGTGGAGTTTTTATTTGTTAGAAATAAGAAGCATAAAATGTAAGAAAAATTTATGATATTTAGGATTATTGAATTCTGTAATAAAAGATGAATAAAAATGATTAAAAACTTTTAAAGAGATTTGAATCCACTTTCAATTCTATTTCGACATATCAAAGCATGTTAACCATCTGCACTCCGAAAAATAATTAGATGCAAAATTATTCACCTAATACAAAGATTTGTTTATTGCTATGAAAAATAAATATACATAATTCTTTTGAGTCGAAATTCTTTGGAAAATTAATCTACATCTCTTTACCATCATAAGTAGGTGTTTTTAAGAATTAAATTTGAAAAACAAATAAATAAAACGTCAAAATGATGCACAGTCTTGAATGTTGAGTCACACTCGACATTGGAGAGCAAAGGGTTACGTTTGATTATATATTGGATGCTTCATTCCGCGCGAAATAATTCTTGCCTCACAGCTGTTTGCAGAAACATTGCTAGCCTAAATACTGATGTGAACTAATTGTCCGGGAGCTCCTTTAATCATAAAAATAATCATTATATATTATTATTATTATTATTAAGTGATAACCTAAATGATAGCCTAAATAATCTAATAGTCGTCTAAATAAAAAATAATAGTCTAAATGAAAACATTAGTCTAAAATAATCATTATAAAAGCTTTAAATAACGAAAAGAGTATTTTTAAAATATTGTCAATCCTTCATCCATAAAGAACAAATGATATTCAATTCTGAATTTTTTAAAAAAAGTTGATTTGAGTTAAGAAGTTACTGAATGTAACTGTGTGTATAAAACATGTAGTTTTGAGCAATTTCCTGTAGGAAGAGAGAGAAGACACTGAATTTTTAATATCGCTTTATTCCAACTTATGTACAAAAATCAAGAACGAATTGACGTCCGTTCAAAAGAAATGCAAGAGCTAGAGGTTTGAAATATTTATCTCCACTGATTATATATTGTGATATTAATTATAGGTATTTATTTACACGTGTAGAT
Organism: Argiope argentata; assembly: GCA_026289955.1. Lineage (NCBI taxonomy): Eukaryota > Metazoa > Arthropoda > Arachnida > Araneae > Araneidae > Argiope > Argiope argentata. The sequence continues at coordinate 988,282 of JAOUZG010016999.1, read as the reverse complement.
TTGAGAAAGGGGATATAGGTATCTTTTAAAAGAATTTTCTTAGCTTATCAGATTTTTATCCCTTCACTCGGAGTGTGTGAAAGTGCGGATTTAAATAAGTTTACAGAGATCGTGTGGTATTAATTAAGTAAAAAAGGTGAATTTGGATAATGAAATAAGAGAACATTTTAGAATGAAGTTAATATAGGGCTAAATTAAGATAGAAATTAAAATTATATGGCTGTGTGTGTATGCGCGCGCCCGTATATTTGTATAAATGTAGGTCCGATTTGTATATATATATAATACATAAAAAAATTGGTGAAATCGGTCGAGTTGATGAGTTTGAATATTTCTGAAAATGGAGATGAAGAGAATATATAATCCTCTAAGATTTATCTATGATATAAATTAAAATCTTTTGAAATTAGTTTAGACTTAAGGCTGAGAAATTTTGCCTTGACTTTCATTCATAGAGAATATATAGTTAAGTACTTTTTCAATTTTTCTCAATCATGGTGATTGAAAATGTTTTAATATGAAAGTGTTTTGATATGAAACAAGGTATCATGCCAGTATGGCATTAACCAATTCCTGGTCCGCAGTAGTGCCTTGATGATATTACAAGTATCTATTATTTTCTGTAACTATCTACATATATATTATTTCTGACCATTATTGAGGATAAAAATATTCCCAACGCATTTTCTTACCTTTTCTTGCAATATCTTTTAAATGCACAAGAAAGATATTTTCAATGAAAAATGAATGTATTTCACATTAAATAAATGCTATTCGAAACAAAGTGGTAACAAAGGCAAAATTATGATTAGTTGGGGTAACGTATAAATAATTATAATTAGATTATTGCAAATAAAAAACAAACATTGAACTCGAGTGGAATTTCCAGAATACAACTATTTAAAAATGCAATTAAAGAGAAGAATGTTCAAACTTTTCATATTAAAAATGTAAATATTTTCTTAATGCAAATAGATGAAATACTTAAAAATAGACGAAAATCTTTTTTCAATCTTTCAAGTTTTATGAAAGTCCTAACTTTTTTACTGTACTTCAAATCGCAAAATAAGAACAAAAATTAGAATTAAAAACCGAACTCAAAAGTAATGAGTTTATAAGTTTGGGTGGAGTCAAAAATCTACTCCATTTTGAGGCTTGATGAAAGCACAATTGATTAAACGACAATCCAACAAACTTTATCTGTGAAACAAGTAATATTAAAAAAATTTAAGTCAATTCCTACTTTTGTAAACAAAGAAAAAGTTATTTTAGTTATGTACGAAAAATATATAACTAGCATAAATACAATTTAATTACAAAAGCACACAGCTAACTTAAAAGCTATTCATTTATAGTGTGTACCTGAAATAAAAAACAGCAAACCATTTAATCAAAATCAAGTCCATATCAGTTGAAAATACAGTTTTCAACAATCAGAACAAACTGAGTATGTAAGACATTTTCAACGCCAGTTACGGTAATGCAAATGCTACACCAGTTGGGGTAACGTTATGCAGATTAAAAATTTTCAATATCCTTTATTCTATTTTATTTTAATTCAAAAGCACTTCGAAATGAATCTGAAAAATGAATTCATTAACAATGTTTAATTTTAAATGCATCAAACACTGAGAAAATAAACAGTATCATTTGAAATAATTGGTCTAATAATTTTAAGCCTACTCATTAGTGTGCGAAAAAAACAAACTGAATGAGTACTCATTTGGTGGTGGGAAAGTAAAGATCTTTGGCGGGATAGTTAGTTTTTAATTAATAAAAAATTTACCAAATTATTAATTTTTGAAGAAAGATTATGAAAAAAAATTACGGCGTTTTAAATTTTAAAAATTTATATTTTCTTCGATGTCGATTGGATTTCCATGTTTTTCTCCTTTTTTTCTCTAAAATTTGATAATTATACTCTGCTTTAATTTATCTCTATGATTCAGTCCTCACAACTAAATATATTCGACATTTTCACCTAGTGGAATTTCATTCTGTATTTTACTAAACGTGTTTAAAAACAATTAATAATACTTTCGTAGCATTTGTTTAGGTATGTAATTGATCTAAAGCTTGAGCTGACGAATTTAAATCCAAATTGGCATTTATAGAAATTAGACCCTGGCATTTATAGAAAAGTCAGATATCCATCAACTCAAAAATTAAATTGTCTTTTATGGTTAAATTTCAATTCTGAAAAAGAACTAATTCTTAAAAATGCACTTCTTTCATCAGCTGATACAATTCAAAGTTTCATGCAGATACAATTTCTGTGTAAAAATGTTTAGCACTAGTTTCTTTACTTAGCTCCTTCAATTTTTGAGAAACATGAAAATATTCCAACGCATCGTATCTCAAGGTCGAAATCTGATTTCTTTAAAGATTTATCATGTATGTGATTCTTCCCATGCTAAATCTGACGACGGGATTCTGATATGATGCTGTAGTTCGGTGATCGGCAAGACTCCTTTAGATACCGTTAGATACAGTTTAGCTACTCGTTTAGATACCGTAAGATACCGTTTAGATACTTGTTTAAATACCTTATATAGCGTTGACTCGTCATCTGATAACAGAACATAATCATGTTCCGTTATCAGATTATATCAATCAGAATCTATGATACTGTGGAAATAATTAAAAAATATCTAAAGAAACACAATCCCGCTATAAATATATTAATTCATATTATAAAAAAAGTTGAGAACTAATGCCTTACAATGCGAAGAGCACTGCATTGAAAGCCTTTTTTCCCAGCAGAATAGTAATTGTTTATCATCGTACAGCGTTTTATATTATAAACTTCATAGAATATATTTTTTTTTTTTTTTTTTGGGGGGGGGGGGGGTTGCAGGGGGATGTTTGTTTGTTTTTTAGGCAACAGTCCTGAATTGTGTAATATGATTATTCGATTTTCATGCTTCGATTTCAAATATAATTAAGTTATTCGCTCACAAGGAATATTTTAATGAGGGAGAAAATAAGATATGCGGTTTATTAACCCTTTGCACTCGGATGGGGCCTCTGACTCACCATTCAAGATTGCGCATCATTTTGACGTTTTATTTATTTATTTTTCAAATTTCATTGTTAAAAACGCCTACAAAATGGTTAAGAGATGTGGATTAATTTTTCAAAGAAATTCGATTTAAAAGAATTATGCATATTTATTTTTCATAGCAATAAACAAATCTTTGTATTAGGTGAATAATTTTGCATCTAATTATTTTTGGGGGGCGCAAAGGGTTAATATTTCTGGATGCAAAAGTGAAGAAGTAACGCCCCAAATTAAGAACTGAATATTTCTAAATGTACAAGAAAAACACAAAGTTAAAACATTCCATAAATCAGTTAGTCATTATTTTAAAGAGAATAATAATTTCAAAGATATTGAAATTCGTTGCAATTTAAAGCTTAGAAAGTTTATAAATTTGAATATAATAGCATTTGCATCTCAATGAAAATGAATGATATACAATAAATCAATAAATGTCCATAAACTTGTTAACAGATTTTTTTTTGTATTGGCATCAAATTATCAAATGTTCTTTCGGTACACAAAGAAAAAATGTTATGGCAAGAGAAAGATCGTTAAAATATCTTCTATCTTCCAATAATACTATTTTATCATTCATAACGCTTGTAACTCTAGATGATATCTAAATAGTAGCTAGAATCCAAATCTCTATGCAAGAGAATCACTGGGGATTTTGTCCAAATAGTTATCTAAAGCGTAAATCTTAAATGAAATTTTCGCATTATTTTTTTAAATTTATACTAAAATTAAGCATTTTAATTTCAAAAATGTGCTATTTTTTTGTTAAAAAATTTTTTTTTAATTATTTTTATCTAGAAAATTCATTGTTTTTGTAAATTATAAGAATTAAAAGTTTGGAAGTGCTTTATGCAGATTATTGAAATTTTGTTGTAAATTTTCAAATGATATAAAATAAATTTATTCCCAAAAATAAAAGTAGGGGTGGGAAGAGCAACTAAAAAACTTATTTTTATTTGCATATTTTTGTAATTGAACTTTTTGCTCTAAAACGGCCAAAAATGCTCAAGTAAAATTGCAAAAAAATTAATATGCGCATATCAGTTTTTTTAAAGAGGTTTTTTTGTTTCATTATTTTGCATTTTGCAAGAAATTTATAATAATTATTCTGTTAAATGCTTATGTAAGAAAGTGCATACTTATTAATAGATTAAAAATAAGTAACCTCGAGGCCAAATCTCTGATAGATAAACAAATGAAAAGAAGCACGTGCGCAATTAATACCAGAAAAAGAATTAAAAAATAACGAAGCCTCAGCATTTTTTAAAGCGAATGGTGTCCTATTTATAATTTAATTTTTCTACCCCTTTTCCCCCCCTTCGCCAATCGATAGTCGTGTTCTAATATCGCATCTAATCTGGCATCTGCACCGATTCTTTAAGAATTGCTAACTCTGCACACCTCGCCCGAGAGGCTTATTCGCCACGCGGAGTGTACAGGAGGTTGGTGCTGCAACTGCGGATGTGTAGCGGCAGACGATCTTTTTTTCCTCCCAACCGACAATGCGTCTCGTTCGGACCTCCCGCTCTGACGTATTCCGCATTCTTTTCCACACATACTCCCTCAGCTACGACTAATTTTTTCCTCCTCCCTCCCTCTCCAATTCTTTCTTTTGGCAGACGATAAAAGAAACGTAGTCACGCAATACATCGATTATCAAAAACTATTCAGCAGCAAAATGAACTCTTAAACTCTTTATAGCAAACGACTTTTTTTTAGAAAAGAAAAAAAAAGTTTCCTGCTATTTTAAAAGAACAATATTTTTAAAAAATAGAAATAGAAAATTAAATAAAATTATGCATTTATTTTATACCTTTGTTTGAAACCAGCTTTTAAATCTCGTTAAAAAATTTTTGAATTATTTGTGTATGCTACATATAGACAGAAAGGTTTTAAATAGATGCATGCTTCAGTGAAGAATTGCTTTTAAAATATTGGCTTTTAACAAACGTCTTTTGCAACAGAAAACATTTACAAAATTAATTTACTCGTTTAAAAAACAGGAAACAAAGAAAGTTTTATTGAAAAGACATTTAAAAGTTTAAGGAATAAAATATTGTAGATAAAAACATCATAATTTAGTGAATGTCACCTAAATCAGAAATTAACTCTTACCTTATTCTCTCAGTTTGCTCTCTCAGATTTTACTAAATATCCACAGGATATACACAATCTTCCATGGAGTACAGCTGCAAATTACGCATATTTATACGATGTGGAATTTTGCATAAGAGAGAGGTATATTAAAAGTCACCATAGTCATATGACCACGTTTTAAAATAACATAGGCGCCAAAATAATCCTCTTTTAGCTTAAAAATGAAACATAAATTTAAAAAAATCAAATGAAATCAGTCAAATTGTTTACATATAAACAAAACATTATTACTTGCATAAATCTTTCCTAGGCGTTTATACTGATTTTTTAAAGGGAATTGAGCTTCGAGGCCTTTTTCATCATCTAACCATTGTTCTGAATAAAACAGTAAGTATTAAAAGGAACTTCTAGCTGATGCGAGGAGAAACATTAACCCTTTGAACTCCGATGGTGTCTCTGACTCACCATTCAAGATTGTGCATCATTTTGACGTCTTATTTATTTATTTTTTCAAATTTAATTGCTAAAAATGCTTTCATATGGTTAAGAGATGTAGATTAATTTTTCAAAGAAATTCGACTAAAAAGAATTATGTATATTTATTTCTCATAACAAAATCAAATCTTTGTATTAGGTGAATGATTTTGCATTTAATTATTTTTCGGGGCGCAAAGGGTTAATAAACTATGTACATTTCAACCGCTCCTTGTTAATAGAATAAATGGTGATGTTTTGTTTATAAAACAACCACTACTGTATTTTTTTTGTTTCTAGTTAATTATTATATGGTATCTTATTTCTTTTTATTCTATAATATTCTTTATATCATATACATTTAGATATTCCAAACGCTGCGTCTGAGAATGAGTCTCGAAATTTCCAAACAATTTGTAATAAAGAATTCCAAGGAAATTATGCAATTGTATGAGTCTAAAGACGCCTCTCTCTAATCAAGTTTCAAATCCGTCACTGTTAATAGGAGAAACAGCATTTTCTGCGAATGTTTGATGATGTTTATTTTTAAAAGTGTTCCCCTAATGCAAGTTCGGACTCATTAATCTTACTATAAATAGAAGCATCCTGTGATGCATTTCACTTCTTTGACATCTAGTGTTCGTCGCGTGATTTTTCGGCTTAAGAATCTTAGGAAACAAAGCTGAACTTCTTTCAAATACGTGCAATTTATTTAGCTCATATCTCACTGATGGAATTTGGATATATATTTTAAAGTAAGCTGCACGTGACATGTGATATTTGAAATTCCTGATCATAAGTCCAATTTCAAATATTTTATTAATAATAATAATAAAAAAAAAATTTCTATTCATAAGTTACTTCAAAACTTTCAAAAAAAATATTAGTCCATTTTAATTTCTTTAAATCTTTCTAAAGCTTTAAACATATTTATATTCAATATTTTTAAAGCTTCAGAAATCAGTCATTTAAGTAAATATTATATAATGTATTTAAATTAATTAAATTGTAATTCCGTTTGTTTTTTTATTTCGAAAATTCAAATTCAAAAAATTGTATCTATGACTTCTATATATAAAGCAAATAATTAAGGCATATGTTTGACAAAAAAGCAACTTAGTAAAATAAAAAATTTCTGAAACATGAATGATACGCATAATGGAATTAAAATACAGGCGGTCACAAACACATAATAAAAATAGTTGAGCATTTCATTTGATATCGAACTAATTTCATAATACTCTTAGGATTGATACCAAAACTAAGTAACATAAAAACAATTTAGGTCAATTCCTACTAAGGTCAACAAAGAAAATTTTTATTTCAGTTACTTTTTATTAAATAATTATAATTGTTGTTACTGTTTTCATTTTCCGCTTTACAATGCAAAGAGGTGTGCAGTAGCTTCTGAGGGTACGAACTTCTGAGCTCACACACGTCACAACCCTTTTTACTTGGTGAACTTCATTCATGCATTTCATTTATTCATTTAACTGTATTAACATCAAATATCATCCCCTAAAAGTTTTAAACATTTTTACCTGAACTTAAATGAATGAATAAACTCCAACTTGAGATTTTCATGAATCTCTACTTCTTAGAATTCCCCGAGTTCGAGGGACACATTTTAGCTTGTAAGCGTGACAGTCAGTATTTATCTCTGTCCATTTGGAACTACAACTCCAAACTATATGAGCGAGACGGATGAAATTTGCTACATATATTTAGCTACATATATTTAGATTTAGTTAGTTAGAAAATTATAGATTTCTAGCAAATTTTGAACGAAATCCAATCCCAGGAGGCCTTTCTATCTGGTTAGGGCTAGAAATAAATTCGTTAACTCCAAATAGATAGATAAAATTTGATGCATAGGTTTAGCATCTAAAGTATAAATTCTTATTAAATTTTGAACAAAATTTATCTAAAAATGGATCGTCTGTCGGTCTATACTTTCATTTGCATGCATGCGCAATGACTCATAAACGAAATAACGTTTATCATTGAAATTTGTTATATTATTTTATTGCATCTAATGTTTTCCAAAAATATGTTTGAAGTAAATGTTCAGGTATTTTATGTATTAGACCGTCGATGCCAACGGGCGCAATCGATTTAAAAACTTATTGGCGACGGATTCAAATTTGGTGATAACGACAGTTAATGTTTGAACAATTTTTTTAAATAATGACGATTTTTTGCCATTATTGGTGGTTTAACAGTTTAGTTTTTCATTGGCGATGCCTTCAAATTTGGCGATAAAGATCGACGGTCTAATACGTAAGTACCGCTATTTGCACGATTTAGTTTAGTTTAGTTAAATTATACCCTGTTGCTTTACAACAGGGTATAATATAACTAAACTGTAGATCTATTTTGGGACGAAGCTCGTGATTTTGAACCGCCATCAGATGAAAAGGACGACATCTAAGATGTCGTTTCTCATCTGATTTTAAGTTATAGGTGACGAGGACGACACCTATGACTTAAAAATGCAATGATGTAAATAAATAAAATTTTATATATGACCTTATAATTACGATTTAATATTTGTATCAAATTTTTCTATTTATAGGTCAAAAAGCAATGCATATTCGACTTATTATATCAAATACATATCCGATTTTCTTGTACCTATATATTAACCACACGTCATTATGTAATAGTTGTTTCTCAGAACGTGTGGCGAGGTGACTCCGTGATGTCACATGTGGAACTGGCGACTATGTTAGTCTGTGTTAAGCGTTAATTTGAAATTAATCATTATATTTTCTTATACACTTTTTAAACCTGATTGCGCTGTCGAACGCGACTCCCAAGCGCTTGAGCAAAGGCAAATTCCTATCTCTGCCGAAGATTATGGGCCAGAGTTGGCTAACAGTAATGTACTGGTGCAAGAATATAACTATAAAAGTATCTATACACTTTTGGAGCTGCATTTTGCATCACAATAAAAATATACAGAGGATATTTGCTAAAGAAAGGAAGAAATAATAAATTCAATGGAGGAACAACCTTCCAGTCAAATGAAGGAGATGCTGAAAGCACGGAGAAGGATATGATTTTTTTCTGTTTTGCTGAAAGCATGGGAAGTTATTTCTTCGCACGTTAAGAAGCATCGTCCTTATAAGGCAGTAGCTATGCATATAGTTATTCTGTCTCCCATTTTTGTCAAATATTGAAGTGTAGTACAATAAATGCCTTTAGATAGTTTTATAATAAAAGAAAGCATGTATTAAAAATAATGAATTGCATTATAATTTTGTTATTATATAAAATTTGTTATTATAAATTTCTTTTAGTGTTATTGTTTCTTTAGAATAAAACATGTCATATTTTACATTGATTCCTACGGGGCCAAAATTGTTTCTCTAAATGTATTATTTCGCATTACAAATAGCATTCTGGGATTAATTTGGCCGCGTTGACCTGGTGGTAAGGTCTCAGCATTGGAACCGGATGGTTTGAGGTTCGAGATCCGATTCCACCCAAAAATCGCCGTGTGAATGAATCCATCGAGGCCAAACTTACTCCCGTTGGTGTAGTGAGGAAGTTTGGGCGAGAGTACCAGCTCATGTATCTTCCTTATCATCCAATAGCGATTCAAAATTACGAAGTCCGTCCCAAATTAACAATTTTGGGGAAAGTTGCATAAAAAATATTTGTTATTGATTTACTTCCTGTTATTTTTTGTTTGTTCCAGAATGTTCTTATAATTTCTTTATACTTTTAAATCTGAAGAATTCGAGTTATTTCCCCTCGTTTATAAAAAAAATGTAAGGATTAATTTCCTGAATAAAGTCTCGAGTCGAGATAAGCGAGTGTTATCTTTGACTTAAGTTAATACACAGTTTATCTTAGCTAACATCATCTATGCGACAGTATAACTAAACAAACGAGAACGAAATGTGCTCTTTAAATGAGACGCCACTTTGTTTTCTGTAGTGTTTCAACGATAAATTGGTAATTTAGAAGAATTTTCTAAATAAATGACACTTGAAAGAACTTATAAAGGGCAAATTATTAGCTAGATTTAGTTTTCATGAGATCAAGCAAGCATTCATTTTATGAAAATGTTGAATTAAAGTTCATGCAGACATTATTATGTTACTCTTAAATATGAAAAATTCGGGCAGTTTAGATCAATGATTTGTATTAAAACTATACGAGATAATTTTTTTGCCATTTCAGCAATAAGTATTTAAAAATACTATGCTAAATACTAATTATTTTTTAGGTATTTTTCCTATAATAGACCTATGTTATTGTCTAACATTGAGTTGTTATTTTCTTTTCACGTATTAAGAAGCAAAAGAGATTCCAAATTTAAATTGAAATAGAGCGAACTTGCTCTTTCTTCAATTTATCTATTTATTTTGCCGTTATTACTGTTGTTGCTATTGCTGAAAACCTGTTTTCTTTAATCAAGTTTACTATTGATTCAATTTGCTCAACTTAAGTGCTATATATATATATATATATATATATATATATACATAAGTTAACAATAAACATAACAAGTAATGGTAATTTTTTTAATTGTATAAGAATTATTTTTTAAAAAAAAAACGCAGCCAGATTCAAACTAATGATCTTCCGCAAATGAGACGGTTTCCTAGACAACCATACCATTGGAACCAATCGTACATAATAATCAGTATATAAGCTTTATCAAAAGTTCAAGGACCATTTTCCCAAAATTGACTGGCTATTGCGTTTTAATGCTTTCATGAATGAACATTCTAAATGTATACTATCATTATACTAAATCTCATCTGAAACTCAGATTTCAACCCCATGCCCTAGATAAAACCCAACTAAAATAAAACTACATTTATTTTAGTTGAGTTTAATTTAACGAATTAAATTTAAATATTTAAACTAAAGATCCAAGCAAGGATTAGAGCTCTTTTTGATTCTTCAACAGCTTCCCTCTGAAAATTGATCACATAGTAAATAATTTTTTTAAATAATATTCTCCATTTACATACCTTTACTGATTTACCCAACTTTTCACATTTACTGGTACCTTTACTTTCATTGAACTTATAAAATCAAATCTATATTATTCCGATTATTCGAAAATTAACAAGCTTCAAAAAGACGTTTCCTACCAGTTACTTACATACATTACAAAAACTCCCCATTTCTGCCTCTTTTCGATTTCACCGAGACAAATAGTATGAAACATAAAATTGTTCTTTTTTCCCTGAATAGAACTTAGCCGACCATTTTGTTTTTACCAGCCTCACGAAATCTCGACCTTTCTCCCACATTCCAAAATTAAATTTAATAATTTAAAGAATATTTTCTATTGTTATTTTTATAAAATCTCGCATGAAAATCTGGAAAGGTTCCTATTTATTTATATAATTCTTCACACTGTACTTGTTATTTCTGCACAAAGGATCGATCGCAAGCTTAATTATCTATAACAGAAGCAACTGAAGGTCTAAGTCAACATACTGCTATAAACCTACATCAGTATAGCTAAGCCTAAGTTTAATTACCATTTAACGCTAACTTACTTATGAATTATTTACAACAGAAGTGAATGAAGGCCTAGGTCAGTGTAATGCTATAAACCTATACCAATATGGTTAAGGCCTTCTAATCAACTCTATATTATTCATTTAAGTTAGTAAGCAATAAATAAAATGAATTATTTTTGAATTTTCATTCATAAAATTAATTCTGAAATTAATTAATAACTAGCCAGTTCGTTGAAATATGCTCTTCAAAATGTTAGTGATGGCGGAATTTGTCAAAAAACACTTCACTATTCAATCTTAGTCTTTTAGTTTCTTTGTTTGTTTACAAGAATGCAAGTATTGCTTGATTTACGCATCCGTGCATCCTATTTTATTTTTTAAAAATAGTCGCCTTATCATTTATTTCGGGACTCGAAATCTTGAGTCTGGCGGAAAAAGGAAAACATGTCGAAGTCAAAGCAGCAGCAAGGCTACTGGGATCCACCGATATAGCAGGAAACTATGGTAGGCACGCTTCCTGTGAACTCGCTGAATGACGTCAACGAACGCCCGAAAACAATTAAGCAAAACAAAGAAATGAAGTTGTTAATTCGCTTCCTCTCATACAGAAGAACATTCGTGACGAAGCTTAATAGGTATCTAGAAAAAAGAATCCTACAACTAACCAGAATACACCAGGAAATGCATTCTTATTAAATGTTCGCTGTTGAGTTCTGACAAATAAATAATTTATAATGTTGTTTGGTGTTGATTCTATTCGTTTCAAAACAAAACCTCTGGAATAATTTTGATGTTTCGTTTATTATAGATATTAAATTTAATATCTGACTAATATACGAGTATGTGTAATATTCTTATATAACTTATCAGAATCTATGTGAAGATTACGTTTACTATTGTTTATTAAAGCAGTTTCCTATTTTGTTTCAAATGATATTTAATAAAATAAGAATTAATATTTTACGACTCTCATTAATCCACTTTTCAAAATTATCAATAATTATAAAATTTATGAATTTATGAAATTATCAAAATTAGGAGTAACTAAATACATTTCATTCAACAGTCATATTTACTTGTAGATACACTCTCTAGTCAACAATTGCTCTTACCTTGTTGGCACTCGTGAAAATGAATAGGAGAGAACAAGAGAATGCCGAACAGTGGATTGTTTTGGAAATTTAAAATGCAGATTAGCATACTGTTAGTTCTTAAGATCATTCAGACTATGTCATTAAAAAACCAAATTCGTTATTTTTTATAAGGTTAAATAGTATCGAAGATTCTAATTAAGAGAAAGTCAAAACATATTTTGAAATTTAGAAGCAATTTATGAAAATTACCTACAAGGCAAATGAATCAAAATAATAGCGTTGAAACTCCCGGAATTGTTTATTCAAAATAATAATAATAAATTGGGTAAGTAAGAATAGCTTACTTCAAACTTTATCTTTGCTCTTAACCACTTAACAATTTTATTTTCTGTACTAGCTAATAAGATGACACCTTGTAGTTTGAGAATATTTTCTTATTTTGATTCAAATGGAAATCCATCGAATATTTAACTTATCTACGTATTCGAAATCCTTTTACTATTGAATTATAATTGTTATGAATGGGGTTTTTTTTTGTTTACAACTATCAAAATTTGATAAATCGATGCACGTACGGCATACGAGCAAAACAGTTAAATGGTTAATGAATAATGAAGATTGGCGAAAGAAGAATCGTTATTAAATTTATTACTATAAAACTTCTTTAATCGCGTTGAGTCTTCCATAAATTTCAGAATAGTAGAAATTAACTCTAGATCAGTTTTAAGAGTTTGTAATATCTAAATTTCAGGCAATATCCATTTTTATTATTGATCAATGGTTGTTTATGAAAAAGTTTTAATTCAAGAGAAATTTCTATTTAAGAATAAAGTAAATTAGGAACTTCTGGACAGAATGCTCTAAAATTCATTTCTCTGACCACCCTATTTCGTGGGAGATAAAGTCTACTTTAAAAATGATGGTAGCATATAAAACCTTTTTTGAAAAACTATAGATATTTGCCTTATTATTGTCTTTTCATAATGCAGGAATACTCTTGTTATTTGCCTACATTACTTATACTAAAATTGCCATTTCCCTCTGGTTCTCTAATTACCTTCTTTCGAATTGTAACATTCTTGTAATTGGCAAATGAGCATGAGATACTATTCTTTACAGCAAGATTGCTTCATAAACTTTTTTTATCTTCTTCTTCACAATGTTCAACTGTCAGTAAATCTTTGAGAATTTTTTTTTCGTACACTAAACTTAAACATATAGCACCCAAAGTACTGAGATTTAATTTTGGAACATTCTAACCTGCAGTTCTTAAACTACAACGCAGCATCAATTCAAAATACATTTTAAATCACAACTGTAATTTTAACCATCCTTTAGTTTCTTATTAGAACAAAACTTTGGGAGTCATCACTGTACTCAACTAAAGTAAATTCGAAAAATAGAATTTATAATTTAAAGTGTAGAATATTTTATGTTATGTTATGAATGATCATCACACAAATGATGAATAATATGCATGAAAATTCATGTCCTAAAACTAAGTGATAAATCTTTTGGAGAACTCTAATTATTAGGCGTTATTTTCTAGATAATGATGATAATACTATTTGAAGTAAGTGGAAACAATTTATAGCATGTTACTTAGTATCCTGATGAATCCGTTTCCATGATTAGAACCCTCCCTCTTTGTTGGTAAATAAGACATAAACATTATATTTCGATATAACTCAAAAAGAACGCCATTGAAAGAGAGGAAGAGGTGATAGCTGAACATTGTCTTTTGCCTTAATCATTTTCACATCATAACACCATTAATATACATAGTTCCACAGACCAAGACAGTAACAAGACATTGCTGTATTCTGCTGGACGGGCAATACAGCTCTTCTAAATATCTCTTAATTATTGCATAACGCCTTCCTGCTATACATTCAAGTAAATCTAAAAAAATGCCAGGATTCTCAAAAGAAATTTGTTCTTCTAAAAGAAAATTATAACAAGTTAATATTACATGATTAACCTTCTAGAAGTTTGCATACTGTTCTACTGTCAAATGGCGAATATCAGTTTCCTAAATTAGGGAATTAATTGAGACACTCAAATTACAAAGAAGTAATATATTAATTACAAATTGTAATAATCAAAAATGAAAATGAAATTATAATGATTAAATTGAATCATATATTTATTCATAAAGTTTCTCGTTTCTATCAGTTATTTCAAGACATGAAAATGTTATGCAGGTTAAAAATTATTTATGTAATAATTTCTCTGACGCTCAATAATAATAATAGTAGTACAAGGTGGCCAGAAATAAAACACCCCTACTCTGACCTCCATGGATATCGAACTACTCAGTGTAAAGGCTCAAAATTTTGTACACATACTATTCAAAATATGGGGAAACGGATTTCACGAAAAAAAAATTAGTTCCTGAAATCACCGATAGGTGGCGCTGCACAACTGGAACTATGATCAAAAGACACAAATAATAATAAAAATTAAAATGTTTATGTGGAATGGAATGCTTCCATGCTTCCTTTTTAATTTTTCTGCCCCTTATGGAAAATAAAAATAGTAAAGAAGCTAGAACTCCCGTTGTAACTGCAATTTCATACTGTAACCAGAAAAATTTGCATAAAGCATGGTTAGAAGCCATGTTAAAAGGTGGGGAATGTCATTCTTATTAGTGATGGCTGTCACGCTGCCAGAACGCGCTTTGCTTGTGAAGTTGTTTTACGAGAATAAAGGAAATGCTCCAGCAGCACTTCGAGAGTTTCGCCGACTTAAGGATTTGCGTAAGGGACCATTGCTTCCACAAGCTCTCAGGAGAATGATCGCTCGATTCGAGGAAACTGGACATCTTGGAGTTCAGCCTGGTCGAGGACGCAAACCGGTTCGTTCAGATGTCGTTGAAGATGTTGCCACCGGTATTGTTGAACAGTCAATGGATAATGTTTTAGGCTGCAGTAGTGCACGTGCAGTGTCACGACACTTGGGTGTTCCCTATAGCACAGTGTGGAACGTACTCAGAAAAATGGTGCATTGTTTCCCGTACAAAATCCGCCCTAATCAACAATTGCTGGCCACAGACAGGGAGATGCGACTGACCTTTGCATTGACATTTCTTGCTAGAGTTGAAGTGGATGCATCGTGGCCGTGGCAGATTCTGTGGAGCGATGAGGCCCATTTCCACCTCAGTGGAACAGTGAACACCCATAACTGTCGCATATGGGACACGACAAACCCCCGTACCTTCCAAGAGATTCCACTCCACTCACCGAAAGTTACAGTCTGGTGTGGATTCACAGCCACATTCATCCTTGGACCGTTCTTTTTCGAAGAGGTTACTTCCAATGGCCTTGAGACATGTACCGTGACGGCCAACAGGTACAAAAGGATGCTCGAAACATTTGTTGTACCCCATTTGCAGCAGCGCCAATGCCTTGACACCATTACTTTTATGCAAGATGGAGCACCTCCACACATTGGACTCCCTGTGCAACAGTTTCTTCGCCAACATTTCACCACTGACAGAATAATCAGTCGCGCGTTTCCGACAACTTGGCCATCTCGTTCACCGGATCTTAATCCGTGTGATTTTTGGCTTTGGGGACACTTAAAAAACCTTGTTTATCGAGAACGTCTGATAACCTTGGCAGATTTGAAAGAGAGTATCAGTCTGCATGTGAGAAGCATCTCAGATGACCAGTTACGATCCGCAGTTGAACAAGCTGTCCACAGACTTCACATTTTACATCTTCAGGAAGGGAACCATATTGAGCAGCATTCCCTGCATCGATAACGTCCTTGTTTCATGTATGCTTATTACTTTCAAATAAAATGTGTTTAAAACGTGTTTTTGTGTCTTTTCAGCATACGTCCAGTGGTACAGCGCCACCTATCGGTGATTTCTGGAACTAAATTTTTTTTTCGTGAAATCCGTTTCCCCATTTTTTGAATAGTATGTCCACAAATTTTCAAGCCTTTACACTGAGTAGTTCGATATCCAGGGAGGTCAGAGTAGGGGTGTTTTATTTCTGGCCACCCGGTATATTAATTTGATTTGTAATAAAATACGAATAATATAAAAATAAATATGACACATATTTATTATTAAAAAACTAGATTAAATTAAACAATAAATTTAAAATATTATTCAATTTTTTTTATTTTGAGTGTTCAGTTAATTTTTAGATTTTTCAATGGCTTTTAAACTTTGAATCCTTTGGTTGTAAGGCTTTGCTTTCTTATTCGTTCTATGGTTGCAAAGCATTTTTTTCATCTTTTTTATTGATCTCTAAAGTATATTCTGAGTTAAGAACTGATTACCGCTCTACTTTCAAAACTATCTTAATTGAAATGTCATAGGGCATTATTCTGGTCATTCGATTTTTTTCTGGAATATTTTTTTATTCTGGGAATGCTCACTTCATTTGCATTCCAATCTACAAAAAAAAAAAAAAAACTACTACCTCTTTTAAAAATATTTGAAAGAGGTAGTAAATTTTATTCTTTTTATTTCATCTATGAAGTCCTTCGAGAAGCTTAGAATCCTTCTCCTGTGAATTAGTAAAAATTCCTTTTCATTTAAAATGTCGTTTTACAGAAAGAGTAAGTATTTATTGACTAATATATCTGCAACGGAATTCCCAATTAATCAGGGCAACAACAAAAATACTGCTTTAGTCAGTCAGAAGTGTAGGATCCTTAGGATGAATGATTTCAAGTGGATTGTGGCGTATGTAAATTAAAAATGTATTCAATACATGGGGAAAAAATAAAAATGGCACTAATTTATCACTATGTTTTTCTTGCTAAAATTAAGAAGCTATACAAAAAAATTCCTCTAGTAATTGGCATCCAATTAACATAAAATAAAATCATTTTTCATGGTGCAAATATCAATAACAAAAATTTATGATAAAAAGATGCTTTTTATACTTGAGTAGATAAAGACAATTCTATTCCTCTTTTAAATTATGTATTATTAAAAAATAGTATTCAAATAATAGAAAAAAACACTTTTAATCATAATGATAAGCATTTTTAATTATAAGCATTTAATAATAAAAAATATTTTTCATGGTTATTAATTTTAAATTTAAGTAGGCAAAGACTATTCGATGTCCGCAAGCATGTATTGTTTAAAAAACCAAGTAATATAAATAACATTAAAAAAAACTTTTTTTAAGTCCATTCATACTTAGGTCAACAAAGAAATTTTTTTATTTAATTCTTGTTAAATAATTACAATTAATATAAATAATTTATCAAAAAAAAAGATTGATTTTCACAAGAATTGAACTCGCATTCTTCACTTTCAAGTAAAAAATACTGAAATCCTTGCATTTTAAAGATTAAGCTACTGCCTGTTGATTTTAACTTCCATTACAAACTGCTAAAACTCTATTTAAAGCATTAAAATTGAATTTAGTTTAATTAATGGATTAATATTTGAAGAAACTGTATTAGCATTAAGTGTCATCCGCCACAAATTTTAAAAAATTTACTTGCACTTGAGTATTTGACTAAACAGTATTCTATTAACGATTGAAAAGTAGAACAAGATATGTATATGGAGAGTGTGAACTAATAGTAGGAATTGAAAAAAAAATATGAAAAGAGGAAGAAGAAGATAATAATGATAATTTAAGTGAAAAAAATCTATGTAAGAAAGCAACTAATGGATTCTGAAATTTTACAAATTCGTTTGTAAAATTCTTCCTTGCCATCATATGATATGACGTTTCTTTATGCATAAAATAAATTTTTAGAACTCATTCGGTAATCAAGTAAGTAAGTTATTCGAAGTTGCCTGCCATCACATTACGAAGTGCTTAATTTTCATGTAATGAATGTTGGATAATTTTATAAAGCTTTTGCTTTTGAAATTATATGTATGTGTTTAAGTTTTTAAAAATCCATTCAATTTCTGATATCATTTGTTTAATTGTGGATGGTAAATCAGAAACAAAACCAATATCCTTCTATTGCAGTAACTTCTACAGGTGGCATCATAATGCACGAACTGATAAATTCAAGAATTAAATCCAGTTATCTAAATGAACCTTTTTCAGGATTAAATCCATAGAAGAGATTCTATTGAAAATGTTAATACCTTTCTTAATTATAATTTACATCCTTTAATCTAATAAAAATATTTTAAATAGATTATTCATTAGACAAAATAAGAATAATTAAATAAATATCTATACTTATAATAAAGCTGAACATGTGTGTGTTAATGCTCTACAGGCCAGACCATTCAGCCTACAGCTACAAAATGTATATCTAGGAAATTGTAAATATGCACCTTAGAGCGATTTTTAAATTTTTTTAAATAGAATCTTAGCTAATTAAAAATTAACTGAAATTCAGGTGTCTTACCACGATAACTTCTGAAAATATTACAGTACAAAAATAAGTTTTGCATCAAATGGAAGTCAGAAGCCTTTCAATGACTCTAATGCTTTAACCAGCAAATTAAATTTCTATTTTTAATTAATTCTTAAAAATAATTTAATTGTATTTTCCAACTATTTTTTCATAAAATAAAAATAAATTTTATCTGCACAAGTGTGGAAATGAAAAAAATTATTTAATATCAATGAGCTGTCATCACATTGACAAAAGTTCAAATATAAAAATAAGTTAAATATTACATCAAACCTGGAAAAGTTTCAGCACGTATCTCTATGAAATGAAAAAAATAAACATAATCTTCTCTAAAAAATAAACGCAAGAAAAAGATTTCTATGATCTTTTACAGCATCTACATTATTAATGCAATAAATAAGCTTTATTTAATGCAAAATGTAATATATATCTTCCCAATTCAGGAGCAAATTGTTAATTTGTAAATCTTTAATAATAGAAATACATGTTCTAAGATTATCTAACTGATGTAAATAATATTTAAAGCAACTTTAGTCTATAAATGCTTTAATAAATGACGAATGTTTATTTTTTATTTAGATTAAATTAAATTTAAGAAAACATTCTTGCGCCACAATATTTCAATTAGAAAGAGTTAAACTGCAATCAACTAAATCAGTCACTAAAACTAAATAATTTATGAATATTTTTATACCACTATTCAATAAAAAAAAGTTGATTACAGATCACTCTATCGACCGTCGCAAAGACGATACCTCGATCAGTACCAGGATTTGTCAAAAATGATTAACCTAAGATTATGAAAATGCTAATTTTTTAAACTATTCTGTTCAAAACTTTATAAATCGACCAGATTTGATTGAAGAGGATAGAAACGTTAATTTATGTATTAAAAAGTTGAAGTAAGTATGTTTCGCAGAATATGATTCCTTGTGACTAAACGACTTTATAAAATTTAGACTAGTAGTATATTTATAGACCGAAACAAAATAAAATATATTTATTTACGTCATTTAAATTCTTTTGAGAGTAAAAATAAAAACTGGATTTTATGATGAACACGAAAGTTTTTTATTCAATAATTCTTAAGATATTATATAAATTATGAAAGACATTCTGTAGGGCACATAAGATTTAAATACTGAACGATTCTGTTTTCAGTATTCATACTAAGAAATGCTTCGTTTCAATAAAAAAGATTTTTTTATATTAATTGAGATTCAAACTTTTCCATTTTAAATTAAAGTAGAAAATTTACGGGAGATGACAGAAAATTACAGCGATAAATAGTACATTATAAAGAGTGACAAATATGACTATCAAAATTTGAACCTTAAAATTATTTTGATGAAGAAGCTATTAAGAGTCAAGCTAAATAAAATATCTAACTTTTATGGGCATTAAGATTGGCGAACCGACTAATTGTTTAAGGCGACTAGTTTTTAATAAGGCATTTTAGCATGAAAATTCGGTAATGATCAACTGTTGTGATGCTACTTTCCAAAGGCATCATTCGTTTCTTTTTTTTTTCTTCTTTTTTTTAAACGGAAGTGTTTTTACTTAAATACGAAAATAACAAAATTTGATGTTTTGGGAAAAGTGATTCAGAATTTTTATTGCATCGCAGAGAAAATATATGAAGAATATTTTCCAATTAAACTTATTTTCTTTTTTTTCTTCAAATATTTCATTTCTATTTACTTTAGAACACTTATTTTCATTTTTTTTTTGTTATTAAAGTATTGGTGTATGAGAGATTACTTTTTTATCATTTTACTTCCATTCTGTTTAAATTTTTCCCTCTCATTTTATGGCTGATGCGTTATGGAAATATGGGAATGCGTCATCGTATAAGAAATAAGTTAAATTTTGGAATTTTCTAGAGAAAATAAGTTTTAGAAAAATAAAAGGTGAATATATGACCTTTTGGTGCATTTTGCAATGCTTC
Source organism: Argiope argentata (assembly GCA_026289955.1). Taxonomy (NCBI): domain Eukaryota; kingdom Metazoa; phylum Arthropoda; class Arachnida; order Araneae; family Araneidae; genus Argiope; species Argiope argentata. The sequence goes on along the minus strand of JAOUZG010016999.1, from coordinate 967,759 downwards.
CATTTACGAAAGGAAAAAGTCATTATCTAAAAAAAATTGTACAAAATGGCGGCGGCCTGGTTTAAGGGTAGCGCGTCTTCCCTTTGATCGGAGCATCTCGGGTTTCAGTCCCAGTTCAGGTATGGCCTTTCTTCCGCTCTATCTGTGAGGTGTTTGAAAAAGCCCCCTGCATAAAGGAGTTGTGCAAGTTCGCGTGTGTCATCTTTATATGAGCAAGAAGTCAGACCTTTACCATCGAGTGGGTGCTCAGGGGACACTTATAAAAAGCTAACCATTAAACTTAACCATTGCCTTTGTCAGCGGATTTAACCACGGCAAGTGCATAAATAATAACAAAAACATTCTGCTGTTTGTTTCCGTATTCTGAATGATCACTTTCCAACGATTAGATCTCATTTCCGGAATTCTTCGTCATTATTTGACCTTGATTTTCGCACTATTAGATACTTTTTCATTCAATTTTTTTTCATGTGAACGTGAATATCGTATCATTTCTGACAGCATAATTTGAATTCAGTCTACGAGTTTATTTTATTGTTAAATGTAAAAATCTATTTCATCTTTCCTCCCCACTCTATTCTGAAGAACTAATACCATCCTAACGCATGCGCAAAAGCGCGGTGGATTTTAGAATCCATTTTCAAACAGTACAAAATGTAAACTAGAAAAATTAATTAGTTTAAAATTGCTATTTTTAAAATTAATTATTTACTGCACGGGGATATCTTAATTTTTCATTGTATATAGCAGTATTTAGATTTGATTTTTTTGCATTTTGTTTTGAGATAATAATCTTAGCGTGATTATTTTTTTAGGTTTGATTCATCTATTTTTATTTTTATTTATTTAGTCGTTTTAGCAGTTGCAATCTGCCATTACGGTTTTACATCAAGAATTCAAAAAAATAAATAAATAAACATTGAAATATGCTATCGAAAATTCCAAGTTATCAAGTGAGAACATTATTATTTTTAAGTCATGATTTGTCTTAATTAGTTTAAGTCATAACTTAAACCACTTTGAAATCATCACGTGACTTTCAGATAGTCGATATTTAGAAAAACGATGGTTATTTTTCTACCTCAACTCAAAATCGGTTGAACTTCAAAACTTTTTTTTGCCAACTAAAAAATTCGTTAAAAAAATTACATCATTAATGCTAACAGTAATTGCACAGCGTTGCCCGTGACATAACATCCAAGAGTAAAAATTGGCTTTATATACTTCAACCCGATATGATATGAGTATGTCACGCAACAACAAACAAACATAAATATATATTTAGAAATCATTAAAATGAATACAAAACAATATTTTATCGCACACGTTCAAAAATATTTAGATTGTCAAGAAGGTAAAAATATGATATGCTCACAGACAAAGCAATTCATTAAAAATACACAATAGAAAAGTTGTTTTAAAATTCGAAAATGTACAAATAAGTCATTGTACCCACTATTCCAGACTTGTTTATCAACGCATAATTTGATAAGAAAATAAAACTAAGCTTGCTTCGTAATATTTCTTTGTAAACTATATTGGCTGTTTTTCCTCCTGGTACTAAGACAAAAAGACATAATGAAATTTTAATCGCCCTTTAAAATTAAACGTAAACAAAGAAATGCATCGCATATCCATAACACAACTCATAATTTGCGCATGTTCAGTTTGAAATTCTCGTTCATGCGCGGATAAGTGCAAAGCACAAATACTGCTGTTTTACGCATGCAATTTAGTAGGAAATTAATTAAAATCGCCATTATAGAACTTTTTAATTTTAATACGACTTTCTATATTCTATAAGCTTCTACAATAAATGCCCTACAAAATGGTACAAATATCTCCAATATCAGTTAAGCATTTATCTTATTTTTCTCTTTCATACTTACAGACGCTCTCAGAAGACTTCCTTTTATACTATGTACAGATTATATAACTTTCTATATATCCCCTTGCTCTTTCGTTTTCATCCCCGTTTTCTTCTTTTTGCTACTTCGGAAGATAACTTCTTACGAATTTGCTCTTTCTTGGCCAGACAGGAGAATTGGGTACATACCAGACATTCGTAACAAGTTGTAACTTTTTGTTGATGATAAGTGGCCAAATGTGGTAACCTTTTTATTCAATCATTTTCAATAATCTTAAAAATTAATGCTTCTAAAGTGATAAATCGTTAATTCTCTGCCCGTGCATTTTGACGCTTCAAAAACTCGAAATAAAGCAACAGCATGTTCTCACATGACAAAAACGAAAACAACACCATGCTCTCAAATGGTGAAAAAAATGCTCTCTTAAATTTTTTTTTTGCTTAAAAGAATTGAAATTTAAAATGCCAGTTTGGAACTGATTCCTAAATAAAGAAATTTTATCATGACAAATCCTGACAAAGTACAAGAGAGGGAGACAAGTTAAAACAATAGAATCAATTTGAATTTAATTATAATAATAAAAATGGTTACTGAAAATTGTGTTAAATAAAGAAATATAGCATTGAAATAAAGTTGACAGCACTGGAGAGCTTATTTTCGAATTTAAAAAAATGCTTTTGGCGCTATAATAAGCTAGAAGTTAATGAGATAAATCGTTAAAATTTCGATTAGTTTTTAATTAATTAAAAATCTTGTTAAAAAATTCTTTTTAGTAACCATTTATTGAACTCGAAATAATAACGCCCTGTAGCAGAGTCGGAAATAAGGCTTTTAGAGTATAACAAAAAGGACAATGAAGGTGTATTTTTAAAAAATAAAATTGACAACAAATTAGATATTAAAATGTACTGTTTTACTAGACTACACCAGTAAACCATTAATGATAATTTTACTAAAATGTTTTCTGGACATCTTTTAATTTTGCGTTTAAATAACAATAAATCAAACAGCCAAGCAAAAATTCCTTTTTACAAACGTAGGCGCAGCAAACATTCACCCTTGTTGCTTTTCTCCTAAAGGATCAAATTACATTTCCATTTCGTTTTGAGCTATGAGAACATCCATTTCTTCCGTCCAGCAAGCAAAGATTAACAATATCGTTCAGCATAAATTCATACCCACAGAGCTCATAAATTTACAATTGCCCGGGAACGCGAATTAAGTCCACTTATTGCATAAAACGACTCGGGGAACAACGTCCCAGAGAAGACCCAGAGCAAATTAATCCAATTACACTGCGCTTCTCCAGGAGTTTTCAATGACTTAATTCGTTCTTGTAATAGGATCACCAGAGATAAAATAGCCCATACGCCAGCACTATTAATAACGAAAGGCCGGCTTTACTGCTAAGCTGATGAGGGCGGTAAAGATGCCTCTAATTACTCTTTACCTTATTTGTGAACGTTGTTTCTCACTGAAATTGTTTTCAGGCAGACCATGAATTGCTTTTGTGTTGTTCTTGTAAAAATGCTGGAGGAAATTATTAGAGTGCAATTTTGAAGTTGAATATAAGTACGAGAGATATAATTATTTATTTGCAAAATTAGTCCTATGTGCGAGAATATTTATGAAACAATTCAAGCAGGATATTCGTATCCCCCAATAAAAAGATATTTTTAAATAAAAATTATCAAAAATGGTCTCACTTTTTCTTACTTCGGCATATGGAATTACTTGGGATAAAGACTGATTGTTCATTTACATTATACAACTAATTTTCTTCCTACAGCATCAAATTTTCAATTTTTAGAAAATAACTACATCAAAGTCGTACTTGTCTGCCCTACAACAGGAGAATTAAACTAAATGAAGCCATCACGACAGCAATGAGACGAGATCTGTGTTTAAATCATAATAATCCTCACCTGTCACGATAAGCCCAACCCATCGAGTTTTGTGTTCCATCATTGGTAAAGTAACTCAGCATTACAATGTTCTGCCACAAGGAAGCGAAAAAAAAAACATCGAAAGATTCCCATTTGGAGCTTATTGGCTTTCTATCTATATAATCACAATCAAGCTATTCTTGCCACACTCAAAGTCAGAGAAACAGGATTAAATGATTTAAACATTGTGACAGCATTGACGGCAAATATGAGTAAGTCCTAAATGTCATTACTGGCCATGGTTCAACCCCATCCTGCGGGTGGAGTAGAATCATGATGCCAAGCTCTGACATTGTTGATGACCCCCACGCTCTATCATGGAAGATAGCCAACCCTCCACCGATATTACAACCACCAGGTAACGATAACTAGCCGCCATACTGAAAGCTTTTCATCCTTAGATCTGGGTCACTTAGTGGGACTTTTCAGTGCATAAATTGAGGCGTTGGCAATAAGAGCTCAAATTGTTCAGCTCAAATACATTATGTCTGTGACGTTGGCAACAGCGGGTAAAATACATGGCTATTTTATTAAATAAACGGTTGGTGGGAAGTTGGGAATGTAGTCATTTTCTGTTTGATTTTGCTTTAATTAAGCTTTGAATTTGTTCGATCAAAGATGTATATCGTATATTACTTCACCAAGTATTAAAATCGCTTCAAGTGTTATTAATTAAATTTATGGCTTTTAATGATGAAGTTGTGTATTCTCAATCCCTAAAAATGTAATCACTTATTTTATTTTTGATGCTTTATGACATCTAAATGCTGCAATGACCTAAAATAATTCGTGCTTTAGCGCTTTTAATCAAAAGGAAACTTGTTGAGAAAAAATGGTACTTACGTATTAGACCAACTATGTTCCAACGGTAGCCAACTACCTTGGAGATAATTACTTATTAGACCGTCGATGTGCCAACGGTCGCCAACCATCTCCAGCCAAAATATTTAGGTGGCCTGAACTCTTTGATACATAACGCCGCCATTGTTTGTCCGTTTTCATGCATAAATTCATCTCATGTTCACTCAAACACGTATTTTTAGGTGGAATAATTCCATACTTTTGGAAATACGTCGCTGCATCTTTTTCGTTGGCAGGCAAATCCCAGATTTTAATCATTTTAACGAGTCAAGAAATCAGAACAGAAAAAAAAAAACGCTTAATGATCTTTTGTGAAGCCAACAGGATGGAGGACGACAGTTAAAGTTTGCACAGTTTTTGAAATTCTGGTGATTGTTTGCCATTATTGGCGGTTTAGCAACTCATTGGCGACGCTTTCAAATTTGGAGATAAAGATCGACGGCTTTATACGTAAGTCCCGAAAAAATACGTATGAAATGTTGCAAAACTTGTGGATTATTGCATAAACATTGGAAAATTTGAATTCTTTTTAAAAACTGGCATGTATCACAACAAAAATATTACTATTATAATTATTTGTAGACTAATTATGAAATTACACAAAATTCATTTTCAAATAGGCAGAAATGCATCAATATGTAATAAACTTAGTTACAGAAAAACAGCACGATTTAAAAAAATTTACGAGATGAAATTTTAAAACCAGTAATGTAGGTCAAAGAAATTTAATTTCAAAATTCTAAAAATTGCATATAATCAGAAGCAGTTGAAGGAATAGGAAAAATCTTTCAAAAAAGAAAATTTATGTTTTAAATACTCAATTTTTTTTCAAAAACAGAAACAATGCACCATTCAATCCATTTGTATTTTCATAGTTAGTGAAAAGTGACCAGGAAAAAATTCCCTCTTTTCATGTTTATTTCCTGTTGTATGAAAAAAAAAGCCCTTATTTTTCAGTTTCTTCTTTTGGCTTTGGGGCCGTAAGCTATTGGATAATACTTATACCGAATGCCCGATTACGTGGGTGATAATAGTTAAGCCATCGCTCTTTTCAAAAGCGTTAATAGTCATAAAGAATAGTCAAGAGATACAGTTACAGACAAGCATTCTTCTTACAGAATCACGTGCAAGTCGTTATCTGCATCCACTGTGCCGTACCCATTGAGCTCAAATAACAATGCATCGTAAGCACGAGGGGGATAGATTTCGCTTAGATGTATTTTATTTATTTATGCTTTAGGAACATATGTTTTAACGTCGTGTTGCCCAGCTGCGTTCAGTTAGTTTTTACTTTCTTTTATGTTTTTGATTTCAGCTTTTTTTTCCTTCCTAGCAATAAAGTTTTATGGTTCAAAGGACAATAAAATATTATTTCTAATATAAAAAAGGGCTTCTATCTGTAGTTTCTTTAGAGTTCCACTTTTAAATTTTACTCGGAATCCACTCCAATGATAGAGATGGGTGAATTTTATATGCTAAATTGGTTTCTTATTGTGAAACTGCAGCATTACGGGATTTTTTTAGGAGAACTCTGTTACATGGTCAATCCTCGATCACATAACTTTAGAATATACATTGTTAGAGGGAAATTTTCGTGCCATTCCAAAGTTAAATCAAGAATGGGAGGGCAAAACAAACGTTTGTTATAACATAATTTATACAGATCATAGAATCTTATAGGTTACTTGAAATTCACCGGAATTATTAGTTTTAAAGAGGCAAAAACCAAACTTTAGTATATCTTCAATCCCAAATCCAAACTCCCTCGGAAAAACAAATTCTAAATCTATAAATCCATTCTCCGATATCACCTATCTGGGCCTATTCAACCTTAAACTGACTGTTCCAACCCACCTGAAGTGATAGAGAAAAATCTGAATAGTAACAATAGAATGTCACAACAGCAACACCGGCGGAAACTATGGTTGAGTACTGATGATCATCACCAGCAACTGTAGAACCTTTCCTTTGAGAAGACACCCCCATCATCGATGAGAGGACTCAGGCCCTTCATTTTTATCTGTACCCATCAGAGAGACAAGAACCATCCACCATGTCGGAATCCTCAATTACGAGGGGGTTTCAAGGGATATATGGCCACTAAAAATATTGCAAAATGTAACAATTCAGCAAATTTATTGTTAGGTTGTGGTTTGTCAGAAATGACACAAAGATTTCAGTCTTACTACTTTAAAACATTAAATAGAAAATTATCAACATGGCTCTTTGATAAAATGGATTGGATAATAGAGAACATCGTTGTTAAAGAAATTGAACCGTATAATCATAAGTTTCTGAACAAAATCAACAAACCTTAGTAAAATTCTGTTCTTTATTTTTTTCAATGTCGTTAATATTTATTATTACTGCTCATTGTAACTGTTTTTCACATTTTTAGTGCATATCCATTTGCAAAGTATCTACAATGCAATGTCATTACTCGTATAATCTGTTCTGATAAAAAAAAATTAAGAACTTCGAGTTCATGAATTTCGTGACCCGTCCCTCAAATTGGCAATAATTATTTTTGTAAAAGATATAAAAGTGGAATAATCACATTCTTTACTTAAAAGAGAGAGAGAGAGAACTGAGGTAAAAGCAATTCAAATAAGGCGAACTAAATTAACAAAAAGGTTTAAGTTAAAAGTAAAATTCGAATTCAAAATGGGGGAGGGGAATATAATGAATCTGACCTGAAGACTTTTTCAAGGGTCACCCTCAGATGTTGGGATTCAAACCAGGGATTTTTTTCTGTGACAGGTCTGTTTGCGTCAAAATATCGATCCCTTGTGACCCGAAAATCCCAGAAAATGAGGCTTCAGAGATTAATTTGCATTAGAGAAATAAAAGAACAATTTTAAAATAAATAGATTACACAAAAAGTTAAAATCAAGCAAAACAAAATATACCATTATTAATAGCACGCAAAAACAAGCAAAATAATTTTATAAAAGTTTTTTTAATCTAAATAGAATTAAAGAGAAATTGAAAAACCCAGGAAAAATGAGGTCTTAAGATATAAGATCTGAGATCTTAGAGATAAAATTATTTTGCTTACTTTTGTGTGCTATTAATAATTATATATTTTGTTTTGTTTTGTGGATTTTGGTTTTGTTTGAATTAAAATTTTTGTGTAATCTATTTTAAAATTGTTATAAAATTTATTTAAACCTTTTAATAACGCGTTGCCATCACATTTACAAAAGCTCTGATCAAAAAATAAGTTAATGACTATAGTAAATGAAACCTAGAAAAATATCATTTTAAGTACGTGATTATAGGAAATGAAATAAATAGGAAATGTGATATTTTTTAAAACATTAAAGGCGAGACAACGTTTTTTTTTTATTGTTTTCAATATTTAAATGACTTATTCAATGAAACAATTAAAATGAATAAAAAATATAATTTTTCTTGCACGAGGGCGTGGTTCTTGGCCGTTCAAGAAATTATGTTCTGACATAATGCATTGAAATTTGCATAGCAGATTTCATTTTAATATTTTTAAATTATGTTTTCTTAAGAGAAATTAAAATTAGTGAAAGTAATATAAACATTACTTGGAATTTTAGTTTTGATTCTTTGTTATTTTATTTGAGTATTATCTATATGTAATTCTTATTTATATATATATATATATATATATATATATTTGCTTTTTACTTGCATATTTATATTCATTTCACTTTTTTGTTATTTTATATAAATTAAATAAAATATATTCTCTAGTCTATTTTTTTTGGACAAAAATTTGAAAACCGTCTGAAACCGGGGGTTTTGCAAACATTGAATTCGAAAACTGGTTTATCAAAAAGTTAGGTTTTTATAAAACCGATTATCTCTAGGCATGGCAAATCAATATACCCCGTGGTTGTATAAAAATTCCCAAATTTGGTGACGCGATTTCTCCCAAACATGCCAATTTTCTTTCTCTCTCTATTCGAAACGATTATTTAAGCCGAAAGGAAATAAACATTCTAAAAAATCTGATATATTCTTTAAAAAAATTTAACTGCTCAGTAACATAATTGAGCTGATAAATAAAATGTCATATCTTTCGATTTTGATACCAGGTATGTAAAATAATAAAGAATAAATGTAATTAATTTTCAAAACTATGGTAACTTTTTGGGGGATGATATTGTAATTATAAATATTCTTTGACGCCAGTTGAGACTTTTCCTCATCTACATCTTTACATCACATCATAAAAAGTATGATTGATCCATGACATGCACTAAACCCGTGAATATGGAGAATCGTAGGAAAAATTAGATTTTTAACCCCCATCTTTGTCATAAAGCTCTCATAAAAGAATGGAAATGACTTGAGGGATCATACCTACAAATTATCTAATTCACAGGTACGAGATACATTTCAATTGCAACATACACATTTCATTTAGAATCAAATGCATGTCTTGAAGGTAAAAGAATGGGGGGGGGGGGTAAAGTCACAACGAAGAGTGAAGTAGTATCAGTCAAGTGATAGAGGATATGTGCGATTCAAAATGTGATATTCTAAGTTATTTATTATTTTAATACGTTCTGTTGTTTATTATTTTAATAAATATTTTATTCGTCTCTGTCACAATTTAATTTTTGCTTTTGTACAATAATTATGAAATAAATTTAACAAAATTTATCAAACTAGACTTATTAACAAAGTAAAACTCCCATTTTTTTATTTACGTGAAGATATTAATATTTAAAAAATGGAAAGAATAATAATAATAAACACGAATAGTAGATTATTAACAATTAATCAGTCCGCACAATCTTTTAAAGTAAAACGTACAAATGTATCAAGAACATATTAAGTCCCATTTGATACCTCATAGGAAGTGATTATTCCTCTTTCTTGTACAACAAACAATCTGTCTAATCAGTCCGCATAATGTGTAACTTAAACAAGTAGTATTTCAGTTCACTGTGGTTTATCTATAGTTATTGATTTGTCACTTCTTAAAATACAGTAAATATTTTAAATTCTTGGCTATTAGAGTAGTTATTTCTTCTCTAATCTACCTTCTTTAATATTCTTTATATTGAAAGATTCTTTTTGTACAGTCTTTAAAATCAGTCGATGATGGCGATTAACGTCCTAAAGACCTTATCACACGGCAAAATATCGTCTACACTTTCGTGGACAGACTTCGATTTATGCTCGCAAACAACCGCTCGAGTAAGATTTTCGTCATTGTTAGCTTTTTTAAACCAGCTTGAAAATGTTGATGATAGTGACGGAAATATCGTTTGCAAACGAAATTCAACCAATCATGTGAAACTTTGAGAGTGACGTAGTGTGCCAAGATTAATGCCAACTATAATGCAACTAATATAATTATAGTTTGTTTTTAGTAGTAGTTTATTTTTATTGAATTGATAATTCATTAATAAAATTAATTTCCTACTACATTTTACACTCAGAGATAATTTTTTCGATATTTTTTTTATTAAATACCGGAAAAATTCATAATCAAGTGACAGATATCAAAAATGTCGGATAAATTTAATTTTTTAATTCGTTGTGTATTTTTTAGGATAAAGAATAACATGGAACTGTAAAGCAGTATAAGGTTATGTGTAATTAGAAACTAAATGGAATATGCAGTTGGAATCATTTGATTATATCATTTAATTTGCCTCTATTATTGTTTTGCGATTTATTAATTTTAGTTTCTCTTTTAATTTTGTTCAATTTTCTTTACTTATTTTTTCCTGAATTCTCTATGACCATTATATTGTGTTAAAATTTTTTAAAAAGTAAAGTCCAAAACTATTGAAATATTTTTTTAAAAGTTTGATTAGCCATAAAGTGATTTGAAAAAGAAATGTACAATTGGCATTCTTATCAAGAAACAATGAAAACAAATTTAAAATTTCACAAATTCAGTACAAATAAAATTTTGGGAAATTTTTGCCTTAAAATCTAAAATTTTTCTAAAAGAAGAATGACAAAATTATTTCTTGCCTTGGAATGAGTCACGAAAAAGAATTTGTACAGAACGTAGACGAAACTCAAAAAATAAAGAATAACTTTCCGTTTCATATGAAAAGTGATTCTTAGATTTGAACAATAATCTTACAAAAGCGATAAATGGAGAGCAATTCTTAAAGCAAACAAAGCTGTCATTTGACACAAGTTTTCTTTCTCTTTTTTTTTCTGTATAACTTTATAAGAATTGAATGGTTGATAACTTCATTCAAGAATAGATTCTGCAGATAAATATCTATGTACATAATGCTAATGCTTTCAACATCAAACACAAAAGATAATAAATCTCCACTCCTTTTCATTCAATGGAGGTTTCTGGTATCTTTAATTACTTGGCCTTCAAAGCGCTGGAACACCTAAATGGTTGGGCAATGTTTAGGCAGTTTTGTCATGTCACTAAACATTAATACGGAAACAAATAAGATCACACTGTTCATTCAGCGTATATTCGATTCTCATAAGTATAAATTTCACATGGCACTACTTTTTTTTAACAAATTAACAACATCACAATTTGTTGGGGATTTTAAAAGGGCACTTGAAATACAGAGCCCTCATATATAGACACTTTATAAACCGGAAAATGTTCAATATCAAATCTTTTTCAGAAATATCGCATTTTCAATGGGAAAATGTTTCAACAAATCAAATGAAATTTCTTGAATGGAACAAACTTTTTCATAAACAATATATAAATGTTATATATTCTAGTCAAAACGCCCTTATAGATTTAATTCCAAAATAAGAACATAAATTACAAAAGAAATAAAACTATGCTTTCCTGTTCTTCATGCAATAAAAATTCAAGGTAGAC
>JAOUZG010016999.1:926020-955873 GCA_026289955.1 Argiope argentata | reverse complement strand
AAAAAAATCAAGCGTCGCCTTATCAACATATCTGTATCCTTTTGGAGCTTCGCAACAAGCATGCAAAAAAATTGCTAAATGGGTTTTGATACTGCTTCGATATCTTTCGAATTTCTGTATGAGTTCATTTGGAACCCTTATGATTATGTTGAGTCTGAACTTTCAACTGTTATGTTTGATTTCTGATGGACAGCAAGGGTGTACTTTGTTCTGTTTTCTTTCAATAGATCTACGAAATTAAGATATTTATTTATAATCACTCTGTATTCAGGAAGTAAAAATAATGTTCAGTTGATCTATGTTAATGAAGATATAAATATAACAACAGAGAAGTGAAATGGTATATATAATGAGAGACAGAACAAATTTATGGAAATAAAGAAACACAAAAAATGTATCAGTTTATGATTTTAAAAGAGGTTGACAGATTGAGAATTAATTATTTATGCAACCACGCTATCTCTCTACCTTTTACTGTGATTATCAGCACAATATCGATTGCGAATAATCATGACCAAATAATCCAGTAAAATTTTGAGATTGATTTTCTCATTTTTGCCTCATATTACTTATTCTTCTTAATGTATTTGTCTCAGGTATATTCCATACTTGTTTTGTGTGATTAAAATCCAGTGATTGATCTTTCCTTTCTAAACGGTGAATCACTTCATTTATGAGGAAACTAAAACACACTCCAACGGATGACTGCAAACTTATTATTACTAAACATGAACTAATTTCCAAAAGTTCCTAGAAAATTGCGCAAATGATGAAATATATTAATCATCGAATATTGTTAACATGATTTAAAGCCATCTATACCCATTTAATAAAATGCCTAAATAGATCATGCGTATGTGAGCGTCATCTAAAATACTGGTGAAATGGAAAGCTTTCCCGGATACAATCCAAATGTACAGACATCTTAAATCGGAGAGTAAATAAAAAAAGTTCATCGGTGGACATTTTATTTCCCTAGTAGTTGACTTTTTCACATCACTCGTGTTTTTTTGTTTTGTTTTGTTTTTCTTCTGATGAAAATATTCAATGGAATATAATTTATTGTTTTACATGTACACAAACTGATCACAGTTGAGTCTCTTAGTTATCGTCTGAAGTGATATTCTATATCATTTTCACTTTATCCCTTGTGCCAGTTTCATTGAAATTATTCGCCACTTTCTTTTGGTTGTTATTTGTACATTTCGACTCGCCTTTTGCAATAGCTAGGGCTGATTGACTTGAATTAGAATTTCTAATATTTTAAAATGCTTTAAATGTTGTTGTTCTCATGTTCCACTTTTTTAACGAAAGGTGGGGAGCAGTAGCTTCTGAGAGTATGGATTCTTGAGCACTCGAGGGCAGAAGTCTGACTTTTAGCTCACACACGTCAAAAACTCATTTTACGGGGCGAACTTCATTCATTCATTCTCCTGATCGCAATTTAGATCTGGAACACAAAAAGATCACCTCTGTTCCGGTACCCCTGTGGTATTACTCTCGATATGGAGAATTTTGTGACCACGACAAATTTTAAAGTGCACCAGACACCACATACATGGAGAGTTTTCGGCTGGCGGCTTCGAACTCGCATCCCAAAGAATGTGAATCTAACGCCCTACCAACCTATCCCGCCGTTAATCCACTAGATGCATCTCTGGATAAACTGCTTTTTCCTAATTTAACCTCGATTCTACAGTAATGGAAACATCAGAATGTACTGTTTGATTCATTTCAATTGTTAGAGGAGAAAAATCAATAAATAAATTGTGCATATAACGCCATACATCTTTATTGTGCAAATTACGAGCTTTCCCCTTTATCTTCTTGTTTGATTTGCTTTCCTGTCATGATTCAAAATATCTGCAAATTCATTAGCCAATCTGCGATATTTTTTATTATCATAAATAACAATATCAATTTCTTTGTCACATAACTTTATATATATATATATATATACGGAGAGAGAGAGAGAATATTGACAATTCGTATTTATCCCTTTTTGAGCTTCGACATTTTGTATTCTTTAACCCTCAAAAACTTTTTTTTTCAAAAGAAAATAATAAAGAATTTGAAAATTTTTATTTTTAACTGTAGGAGCGTTTTAAGGAATCTTCAAGCTCGATACACAGAAGTGCGGCTGTAGGTGTATCTTAAATAGTTTCCGGTTTCAGAATAAATTATTTATCTCAACTCATCTAATAAATAATTCTGGCAGATAGATCTAGAATGTTTTCACGAATTTTGAAAACCAAACGATTTTTTTGAGATTCGAAAGTAAAAAAATATAACATTAAAAAACTTTTATTTCTTCTTTAGTTACTTATTTTCTCACATTATATTAAAAACAGGAAACTGTTTGTTATAATTATGTTGTTGCAGTTTTTTCTCGTTTATAATGCAAAGTTAAAGGACAAGAATGGACCAATAATATAGCATATATTATTATCTTTATCAAGTTGTATAGAAATTAAAATGATTCTATTCAATATACTTTTAAATTTTGTTCTTCTTTTTCTCCTTTGCAACAAACCAAAATTTGGTTTCGCATTTGTGGTCTGTTTAAAGCTTCAAATATCTTGGGTAAGATTTTCCAATTATCTTTATTCCTATTTATTTATTTTTTTCTCATTAATTCCCTTAATGGATATTCAATGCATTTTTTATCATTAATTCCCAAAGTGAACATTGTAATCCAATTTTTCAGTCTCTTATTCTTTATTAAAACCATCCTGTTTTCGATGTATCACTCTAACAATGCATAAAAGAATTTGTTCAAGCTCTCTTAACTACAGAAATTAAGTGTGTTATATGTTACAAACATATCAAAACAAAACTAATAAACATACACGATGTCTAAAATAAGTGGAATAACCATTTATTTCTCGTAGTTCTGTTTTATGCATATACTTCTAATTATAAAGCTTCATAAAAGGGCTACATGATGATTGTTTTGGCGGAGCGCCTGGACTCAGAGAGTCCTAAATCTCCTAAACATGACCATTATTTTATTGTAGTGACTTGAAATTGCTATGAACATATATAATTTATTTACCTTTCTGTTGTTTGCTATGCAAGGAATAATCAGTACAAAAAAGAAAAGGGAAAAAATTAAATAAAAATAAAACAAAAATTTAAAAAAAAAATATTGGCTTTTGTGGACTGAAAATAAAAGAGACTAAATTTTTATATGTCTCACGTAGGGTACAAGTGTCAATTATAAAATGTTTCTATAATATTCATTGATGAGAGCACAAAATTTTATAATTCTATCTAGAAAATTTGTAGAGATGAATTAATCTTAAATTTATCGGCCCTTATCACAGCTTTAGATAGAAACATATATTTCAGAAATAAATACAAATTTATTCAATAAAAAACGTACTAAGCAAACCATCGTATCAATATGATTTGAAAGATATTATCTAGTTATTTTTATTGTTGCTCACTTTTACTGGTGGGTAATTGCAACTTCGATTTTTTAAATGAATGAATCTAAATTTAAGAAACCTATAAAAAATAGTATAGCGAACAAGAAAACGAAACTCTTTTCTCATAGTTGTGTCGCCTGTACTGACTTGCCTCTGAATAGGGCATATCAATTTTAAACACAGGCATCTTATTTTCGACGAATGGGCACCAGTGTGCCAAACGTTTAATGATGATTTCATGATCAAATACATTTTGATCGAATCCCCCGGTTTTAAATTCAGTTTTTTGTTTTTTAAATCGTTGTCATTCAATCAAAAAGACCTGGTTGGAGAAAAATATTACAAAAATGGTATAACTTTTTGAAAGCCATTGGATTTTACACTTGTATGTAGCAATGTTTAATTTTTTCTTTGTTTTTTTATATTGTTCCTTTCCTTCCCATTTTGAAATTAAAATCAGTTTTTCATTTTAAAGATATCAACTTTCATATTCCGATCCATTTATTATTTGCATCATCAAATTTTATATATTTTTATATTGAGAACTTTCATACATAATTTAATAAGTTTTTTTATATGATTGTGTGTTGCATTGTCTTATCTTTTGTTTGGCGCAGCGTGGCCAAAGATGGCTCTTGCGCCAATAAATCCCACCAACCAACCAGCCATAATTGCGTGAATGATATTAAGTCTTCCTGAAGAATATATATATATATATATATATATATATATATATGGCATTTTTCTACATGGAAAATTATGCCTTAACTTGCATAATGCATTAATTAAGCAGAAATGAATTAGCAGTTAGCATATTAGCATCCAGTTTTAAAGCAATGCTAGGGCTATTTTATAACGGAGCTCGTAATTTCGAACTGCGCTCATATGAAGAGGATGCCATATCAGCTTTCACGCCCGTCTTCTCCTAGCTTCCACACCACAACAACGGGAGAACGTTTGGGCAAGAAGGTATTAACGTACACAAGGTTCTCTTATAAGACATTTTTTCAGTGAAATCGGGTCCCGTGTCTGAAAGCCCCCGGGTTCCGAAGTCAAAACCTTACCACCAAACCACAGCGGCTTTGGTTAGCACTTGCAAGTTACAAGATCTCGTCAATTCCTGCTAGCCTTGAGCGCTATGTATCAGCCAGTTAGGAATGAAAAAATTTTAAGAAGTTCATGGGCCTAAGAGGGAAGAGAGCAAGAGTATAAGCCTCTATACAATTGACACAGAAATTGACATTTTAGATATGTCATCAGCTTTCGCCTACTTTTAACCATCACAACCATAGCTTCATTTTAGAATTTAATTTCAGAAAGGCTGATTTGTTATACAATATATCTGTGATGATAAAATTTGGCTGATTCTCGAATCACAGTCACTAAATAAAATATCAAAATAATCAACTTTTATTTCATCTTCAATTTTTTTCGTCACTTTTCATTATTAAGAATCGTCTGTCCGTTTGCTACCGTTTTTAAGAAACATTAAAGGATACATTTTATACTGAGCCCTCAATCTCAATAATAATTGCAATTTGAACTAATATTTATTTCAGCTTTAACTTTATTTCAGCAAAACTGGTCTATACGAAATAATAATGACATGAATATGAAAGTTGAAGCTGGCTAATATTAATGAGATTTATTTGGTCAACAATCAACTTTAATAACTTAGATCTTGTTGCAATAAAAAAAATTTATAAAAATATAATTACAATAATATAAAGTTTATTTAAATAAAAATATTATTTTCAGTCAGCCATCCTAGCCGACAAACAGGATCACTAGAAACATGTGTATTATTTCAAATTATTTAAATATTAATGTCCATGATTCTAGCAAATTGTTTGATATTGAGGACTTGTGATTTTAATAGTCTTATTAAACCCTGATTATCTTAACTGTTTAATATCTATGCATATGAATTCTTCCTAGTCTCAGAATATCATAGCGCAGTTCGAGAATATCAAAGTCCCATTATTATTGCGCAATTAAAAATGGAAGACTCCAGTTCATCTATCCTCTAAAGGTTCAGTGTGCTGCCAAAATTTATTTTAAAACATCTCTTGTAATGCAAAATAGACAAAGAGAATACCATTAGTGATGTGTGTTAGGGATTATGGGCAATTATATGAACTAAAAATTTTTGAAATTGGTCTGCAGATAGAGACAAGAGAAATCCGAAGAGGATTTCCCTCACTGTTGGGAATGTTATATAAGATAGTGTTTTCTCATAATGTGTGTATTCAGTTTTCTAATAACCGTCAGAAGTTGTCTCCTAAAATGCTCTCGCATACCCTATAATAAAAGTGTTATACTTACTCAGCCCATCAAATTATAGGTCTTGACATTGTGACCGACTAAGCAAGATAGACAGTTTCCTAGAGCCATAAGGTTGTGAGAGAGCCTCAAGAAAGGCTGTTTTCTGGTTGCTTAGTTAAATAAGACAGCAAAAAAACAGATTCTGTGAAAAATGGGATATTAGGAGAATATTAATGCATTTTCAAATATAAATTGGCAAGTTCTTATGTGCCTAATAACAAGAATAGTTATAAACATTTACTGCTGCTGCTATGTCATCTGGAGCCGTAATATACAAATAATTAATAAATTTACTTCACAGAGTTGATAACATAAAAATGATTATCCAAAAATATGCGAGTAATATACATAGAATTGACCCAACATTTAAAGAAGTGATGTAAATCGTCAAATTCGTCTCTAAATTGTGACGAATTTTGAGTCCAAAGGTCAATTTTTATATTAATATCTGTGACTGTATGTATCTGTGAACTGACTTTCTATGGCCGCAAAATATCTAATTTCACCATTTGACCTCAAGCGGAGCAACGATTTCCTTGCATAATGGTGGTTAACAATAAATACAGAATGCTTATCTTAAGCGTTAATTTAGCATTTTTACTGAGTCCATATCTTGATACTTGGAGTGATTTTTAGCGGTTCACCGCTGGCAAACTTTTAATGGTTTCTGAAAATGAAATTTGTTTCTAATCACGTTTTACCAAACAGCAATATGAGACAAAACTGGAAATGTGGTTGTCAAATTTCATATATTTAAGTCCTTCTACTTTTGAGAAATCGCATTTATATACTTGGAAAAATAAAGACCGACAGACATTGAAACCCTAAATATGTTTGGAAAACTTCTTAGTGTCTATATTTTAGAATCTTAAATCTGTGTACTAGCTATTCAACTTTCTTCGTTTTGTAGTCATCATCATAAATTTAATTCGAACAAGCTATCAGACAGACTTCCTCTGAACGGATTTCGGTAAGAATTTGATAAAAATCTGCAAATTTGGTGAAAGATTATTTACCAACTTCATCCGTCCAACTCAAAGAGTTTTTGAGTTATTGTTTTCACAGATAATCAGACTTACCTACAAATAGACAGACATACCTGATGCAAGAATATGTTTTACAAACTCAGAAAGGTTTGAAACTTGGAAATTGGCAAAATCTCAAGTTCGGATTTTTTGACAATTACATTGCTTTTTCCGTGCTTCGCATATAGTAAAATAAGAGAGTGGGCGACTATTGTAAATACATCCAAGCATCATGAGCTTTTGCTAGAGAAAGAAGAAAAACTGGTGAAATTGGTGTAGTAATTGGAGCCGGCAAACTTTATCCATGTTTTCGCTCCTACTCTTTGGTCATGAGAGTGCATAAGAAATCTGGGTTTCGTGAGCATATGGCGTATGTAAGGTTTATGAGCATCCATATGAACTGATATAGAACTATATCCCATAAAGATTGCGCAGTAAAATGACGTTCTCCTTTTTCTCTAGAAAATGGAACATTGGAGAAGGAAGATGAGTCTCGATGACATGCCTATCACAAATAAAACAGAAAATATTAAAATATTGTATCGATTATTAGTGATTCATACTAATTTAAAATATATAGAAGAAATCGATTTATAAGACGTAACATTTAAAAAATAAACTGGGATCGCTGTAGCCTGGTAGTAAAGAGTCGGCTTCCGAATCAGAGGTTTCAAGTTCGAGTCCTGAATCCACCAAAGAACCATCATGTAAGCGGTTCTGGTACACGTTAAATCCGTTAGGGCCAAACTTCTTCCTGCTGATATGGCGTAGAAATTTGGAGAGGGAGGTTCCAGCTCCGATGTCATCCTCGTCATTTGACCGTGGTTCAAAATCTTGAGGTCTTCCCCAAATTAGCCCTAGTGTTGCTTTAAAGCGAGACATTAATATAACTAAACTAAACTGATGATAAATTTATTTGTACATGCCTATGCTGTAAGGCCTTTTTCGTCTGCAAGGTGAAAGTACTTGTACATTTGATGTACATCACTTCAGCTTGAATTGATTCCTTTATACTGTTACTAAAAACATGTCTATTTTGTTAATATAATGTCAATAATAATAAGAATATTCTTATCTTTTTATTTTTTTATGTTATAAGATGTGTCTACCAAGTTTTTTATTAAAATGCAGGAAAATTGAAATTCTGAATAAAAGCAATATGCTATTATTCACAATCAGGAAGAAACGACAACAAGAGACATTGTTCTTTGCTTCCGAAAACAGGCGGATGGGTGAGGGGTGAAAGAGAACAGCTAAGAGAGTTCAGCGTATGCAAGGTCTCTTCGTGTGGGCTAAAATTAATGGAGTAGTTCAAAGAATGAATCAGAAGTGCTGAAACAGCAGGGTGAGCAATGGGTTAAACTTAAATGAACTGAAACTCTTATCTATGATTTAGAATCCGAGGAACAACGATTTGGCTACAACGGTTCGCATGGTTTTCCAAACAAAACTTACTCCTCGAAGATGTAACTCGTGCATCTCGAAAGTGAAATCAACTCTAAAATAAAGTGTATGTAGAATATAAATCTGTTATCCAAATTCCAATATAATTTAAAGAGATTTAAGTAATTATAGAATCACCATTCTTTCAATAATTGTAAATAATGACACCTAAATCATTTTAAGAATGCAATTCGAAACTTTTATTATTATTATTATTGAAATTTACACTTACAGCAATAAGCATTGGATGATCAAATTTGGTTTATAAGACAACATAGCTTATAAAAATTTATAAAACAGATTTATTTATAAAAATTTATATTATCTTTTTTCAATTTTAAGGTTAAATTATAAATATTGACTTGATTCGAAAGGGGAAAATCAGGATTAAAATATACTTCGTTCGAAGTTTTTAAAATAACAATTAACAGAAGTTTCACATTTTTTTTTGTTTCCTTTTTATATGTAAAATATTTCTTTTAATTATTTTTTAGATTTTTATGTTATTCGAAATGCATTGTCCTTTTTAAAACAGCCTTAATTATTACTGTGATGTTGCAAATTATATAATGAATGCTATGTAATTTTAGAACAAAACAAACGGAAATAAATCAATGAAATTATTAGATTTAAAAAAATCATAGCTTCAAAAATTTTAAATCACCTCATAGGCGGAATAATTATATTTCTTTAGAATTTGATTTTTAAAAATCACTAAACAATAAAATAAATAACTTTGCTTGTTTTTAAGATTCTGACTTAAGTTTAAAATCCCCTTTAAATTAAATATTACTTTTTTAGTCTTAAAAAACTTTTTAATTTTCAAAATGATTCTTCCTTTTTTCGATGACCAAAAGTGTAATTAGCTATATATAAATAGAAATTAACGAGTGAAGATATAAAAGTAAAAGATTGCGATAAGTCATAATAGACTCTTCGACCCACCTCGAAGGCACACAGATATAAACCGTAAAACTGAATGACCAGTCTGCCGTAACAGCAACACTGTCGGGAACGGAGGGTTGAAACATTACGACCATCACCTGCCACAGTATAGTCCTTCCAGTAGGAAGTACGTGCCATCATCGATGAGAAGAGTCAGATCCCCACCTATTTGTGTGCCCTCCAGGGTGACGAGATCCAACTAACATGTCGGAAGCTTCTCATTCTCATTTCGTGGTGCACACCGGGATAAAAAAAAAGAGCGATAAAATATTTAATTAAATTGAGCTATCCAATAGATCATACAGATGATCAGTGAAGTCCTTTAAAGTTTCTTTAAATTCAAAACAGTGCCTCGTTTAGTATAACAAGGAAAGTATGGAGAAAAATTCATCAAGAATATTGATAAGGAATCACTTAATAAAAATGAGAAAATTTTTCATCTTGACTTTCGTTTGCTCACTTCGGAAAAAAAAAAAAACATTATTTATAAGTAAAATTCTTTCACTGCATCATTTTAATAAAATTACAGTAATAAAAATTTTATAAACGATAAATTTTCTGAACTGTTAGAAAATGTGTACTTTGAATAGATTTTAAACAAACCAACGGATACATGAATCAAAGTATGAGGCAAAATTATATTTAAAAAACAATGAGAACGATCTACCGAAACTTTCTCACATATCTCTAATAAATATTTTATCCTCTTCTCATTCTTCCCTCGCATAAAAGCTTCAAATCTCAGGCTAGACCATGAATGCCACAAATTCTCTTACTTTTATTTTCAAAGCATAAAAACCGCACGAGATCTTTGTGCTTTGTGCAACGAATCGAATTTGCATTTTGACATCTTTTCATGGATCTACCATTCGGATCAAAACCGAAATTTGACAAAAACTATAATTTTAATAACATAAATAACGCCATCATGTGATGTCAATAACTTCATCATCTGGTACCTATAACTCTAAGTTATCTAATCAGTTGGATGCGCTCAAGACTGAAGGAAGAAAGAAAAAAAAAGAGATGGCAAAAGAAAGAGAGAATTATATCATCTTGTTAATTTTATTAATAAGATGATATATCTAATATAATTTATCTGAATAATAGCAGTTTTCAATTATCATGTTCACAAGCAGGCCGAAAGTGTCGAAAGATGTTCAACCAACCCTTGGATGGATCTGTTCCAAAATTTGAAATGTGCCTGCTCATTAGATGCTAAAACTGTGTGCCATATTTTATTTATCTAGCTCTTGACGGTTTATTGTTATCATCCTCATCGGCATTCGGAGAGTCAAACGAAGAAATTTCTGGTTAATGGAATTTTCTTCAATATTTGATAGAAATCCACAAAATTGGTTCAGAGACAACATACTAAATTAATAATCTATTAACTTGAAAGCATTTTCGAGTTATTATGTTCCTAGATACCATTCTCAAAATGTGTTTTTCGGGCTTGGAGATATCTGAAACATAGAGAGATTCGTCGAAAATTAGAAATCTTTTTTTGATAGATGTAATGCTTTCTCTTCGTAATCGAATTATTATAAAAGGAGAAAATAATAAATAATATTAAAAAAAAGTTTTTAGTTCCTTCTTTGGTCAATAAAGAAAATTTTTATTTTAGTTATGTGCGAAAAATATGTAATTAACATCAATACAATTTAATTACAAAAGCATAAAATTAACCAAAAAAACAATTTATTGACGGTGTGTACCTGAAATAAAACAAAACAGCCAACCAATTAATCAACATCCAGCCCGTATCCGTTCAAAATACAGTTTTCAAAAATTCAGAACACGCTGCGCATGCGTGAATTTTCAACACCAGCTACGGAAACGCAAATGCGTGAATATTCTACGTCAGTTAGAGCAGATTAGAAATTTCTAATTTCCTTTGTTATGTCTTATTTCAATTCAAAAGTACTTCAAAATGAAACCGAAAAATCAATTAATTAGCAATGTTTGATTTTAAATGCATCAAACACTTAGAAAATAAACAGAATCGTATGAAATAATTGGTCGAAAACATGCTAAGCCTAACCTCATTATCGTAGGAAAAAAACTGAAGTCTTACTCATTTAGCGGTGGGGGAAAGAAGATTTTTGGTGGGAAAGTTAGTTCTTAATTAATATAAAAAATTAACCAGATAAATGATGAACAAGTTTAAAAACAATGTATTTGAACTTGAGTGGATGGATACAAAGTATTTTATTAACGATTGAAAATTTGAACAAGTTATATTCTATATATAGGGAGAGTGTGAACTAATAGTAGTAATTGAAAAATTCATTAGCCGACCTTGAAGATTTGGCTTTCTAAAACGCAAAAAGCGATAGATAAATTCTACGAAGTGAAACGGAAACTCTCACTCAAATTCCCAAAAGTTTGTTTTTGTGAAAAGGGCACAGGTCATTTAATCTTATTTCGTGAATAAAATGTTGTCCTTTTACAGAATGAAATGAATGCATGTTTTTCTTCGGGTGAATGTTTTCTTTTCGCTCAATTCGGAGCTGCAGATTATTTTTCACCGTTTCTTTTCTTAAATAGCAATATACGCATATCTCTATCACAAATGCGCTAATATTATGCACCACATCTGTCAATAAATGATTTTTAAAGTTTGATTTGTCGATTACACAAGTAATCGGACACGAATGAAAGAAAATTAGTGAAATAATATTGAATGTCTTTGTATTTTAAAATGAAAGAAGAAAGTTGAAAATAATAGTTTCAGATTGAAAAATCCCAAATTAAAGGATGAATTACTTTTACTTTCGCGCATAAATAAATAAATATTAAAAAGAGAAAGTACTGTTAATAGACAGAAAAAGTTTGAATTCGAAACTTTGATAAATATTATCCTTTTTGATCTCCCTGCGTTCGAAAAACAAAATTTAGAAGTTATGTCTGTAGCTGAATATGTCTGAAAGTCGATATCTTGTAAATACTTTCAACAAAATGAATGAAATTTGGATTGGTATCTTCGGACAAAGTTTATAGATATTTATTCTATTCGAAAGAAATGGTTTTGGGGGAAGTGTGTCTTCTGAGTGATCGAGTAGAAGTGAATAAAACACAAAAAGAAAAGAGTCATGTAAGTGATAATAACAGATAATTTTAGAACCAGTTAATTTAGTATACAAAATTAGCATCTGAACTGTAAATCCGCATCAAATTCCGAACCAAATCGTCTACATTTTTACTTTCTGTCGGTCCGTATATTCGCATTCATATAAAATTGACAACTCAAAAACGCAATGACTTCTATGCATGAAAGTTGATACGCGTGTTATATTATAAGTAAGTCTGTATTTATGGGTCAAATTTCAGTCTAGGTTACTATAATTATAAATAACAAAATTTATAGATAATTATAGAAGCATATAAATAATTTAATATGCAAAATTAGTATATAAACTGTTGATACGTATCAAATTCTGAATCATATCATTATAGGGTTGACCGTCGGTCAGTTCCGTACAATCACATTCATGTAAATGCGATAATTCAACAACGCAAAAATTTCATTACATGATATTTGATATGCTTGCTACCTTATTACACTTCTGGGTCAAATTTTTCACTCGCTCACAAAAAATATTCTTTAGTAGGTTACTGAGTACAAAAGGCCTCATGTGAGATTCAAAAAATAAAATCTCGCTGATTCTTGGCTTTCGCAGCCTTATCAAGGTCAACAATTTTTGTTTGGTGTGGTGACGGGGAAATAAGATTTTTGTTAGGGAATGTACTAGAAAATATTGGGAAAACCATTGTCGCTAATTTTTATTTAAAAAAAACAGAACAAAAACACATTTTGATGATATTTTTAAATGAACGAAAAAATTTCTCAAGATGCTGGAGGATTTCTTTCATTGTGGTAATTTATCTTATCATGGATTAAAGAAATATTTGAAATGTTTAAAAGTAGCGTGATATTTCTTCGAAGTAACAATAATGTAAATATTTTCCATACTCTATTTAAATATTTTCTATCCTCTATCTGTATACTTTAATCTATAAAACTGTGGGAAAGGGAATAAATGACGCACAAATAATATACAAGTAAGGAAAATATCTTTAAGAAAGGAATAATGGTTATTGTTTCTGCGGTAAAGCTGTCGACACTATCAATGTGCTGTTTCTACGTGCATATTAAATTCTATGCAAAGAGGTATTGTAAGTCTACTTATATGACCCAGATTATAACCTCTTTATAAGGTAAGATATTTAAAAAAAACCATGCCAATAAAAGCCTCAGCGCCAAAATATGCTCAAAGATAGAAACTGAATTGCATGTATATTGGTGTACAAAACTGAAATCCTAAAATTAGATTTACAAACTTTTTCAAAATAGCTACCACAAATGCTTTTAAAATAACTTATAGTATTTAGTGCATAATTAAAGGAATGTTTGTTACACAGTTGAAAATTTGAGATTTTTAATAAAACATGTTGATGCCAAACTTTAAAGGTGCTTTTTGTTTTCTATTAAATTGTGTTTTTATACAAAAAATTGCTATTCTGATCAATTGCAATTCAATCAGATTTAACTGATCTGTAATTGAATCAGTTAATACTGATCCAGTAACTGATTTCTTGGGATCGTTCAGGAAATAAATTGTAACGGAAAGCTATCGATTTTTATTTTGCTGATCAGTGTCAAAGGAACGTTATTTAATATTTAGGAATATCTCAAATTATGTGGTCTCTCTCTCTCTAGCTCAGCAGCCATAATGGGCATCAACTCGAAGCTCATAATTTTTGTACCAACTCGGGAATTACTTCGCGTTCAGACGTAATTTAATACATCTAAAAGCTTAGGAGGCACGCCTAAAGAAGTCTGTTCTTCAACTCCGCTTTCAATCTGTATTACACGCAGATTGGAGAAAAGATGCATGATAATTTTTACAAATTTACTTCCTCCTTATTGATTCTTTTTTATTTTATGGTCGATGAAGAAATAAACAGTCCTTTAGTAGAAATCAATGATGGCTTTTATTAACACTAAGACGCGAGTACACAAAGACAACGAATACACAGAGACGATGAATATTTCACAGCCAAGACGAAGACAGACAGCACATAGCAGCGCACTTCAACAAACAGTAGCCCACATATTGTAATCGGTAGTAATAACAGCCACAGCACACAAAGCGGCCAAGCAAGAATTTCGCAAGAGGAGGAAATTACGTAGCTTCACTCTATAGTTTCTCCAGACGGCTGCAATTCTAAACTGTTTCCTCGCTTCAATTCCACCCAGCTGCCGACGCACTACTCTACAACTGGCTACTCTTCACAGGGCTCGATGCCGCTTTCACATTAAACACAAGAACTCGACATACAGCCCAGTTCAGCAATCGTTTGAAGCCCACGCAAGGCTGGATTATTCCGCCGGCACTTCGTTATCCTCTCGACGTCTCGTTACTTATGTACGACTCCAATTCTGGTTCAATTCCTAACAGCTTGAAACTGTTGACCTTTTATAGTTTACGGATGGCGGGCCGAGAAGTTTCTAGGACCAATCAAGCGTATCTTAATTCCTATTGTATAGATTGTTAAAATTATAGGTTTCCAGCATTATGTATTATGTCACTAACGTCGTCGCCAAGTTTGTCATCAAGCTCTGAGATCACGGCTGGGCACCCAATCAGCACCCGCAGGGCTGATTGTAAAACGGTCATTTCTGTGATTCGGCCAACAGTGCTGGGAATCAACTATCCGGGCTTCTAACAATATTATTATTGCAACAAAATATCGACAAAATTTTGAACTCATTTTATTGATTTTAATATACCGAACTGACCTTTATTTTTACAAATTTCACTCTTTTTTCTTTTTTTTCATGTACTTAATACTTTGGTACTTTTCAGTTTCATAGAATTCACCAACATTTAGGCAATTTTTTTACAATTTTTTGTTGGCGATTTGGTGAAAATAATTTAACTTTAGCTAACGGCTATCGGAATAATATGGTATTTTTCCGTTTCCGTAAAAAAAATTCCTAAGTGGTTGGCCAGTTTTTTACTTTTTTGGGGATAATTTATTTGTCGGCGATTTGGCGAAAATAATTTAACTGTCGACAATGATCTTTATAAACGGAAAATTACCACTTTGTTTACTGTTTTTACTTTTTACATTACATCACCTGATATCTGTTTAACAATTCCTGCTTTTTTTTAAAATCCTATTATTTTATTCTCCGTCCCAAGCACCCACAGTATTTCATTATTGTATTTTTTTATATTTTAATTGTACCTTTTAACTTTGCTGTAGTTCAAACCAAATGACCTTGAATGCCACTTGTGCCATAAAAATCTACCTACCTGACTACCCCTTTTAAAATGTTTTGTACTTGGTTCTTTTTTTTTTTATCCCTTCTCTCTTGCCAGAGAATTTCTCCAAGATTTCCACATTTATAGTGGACGAATTTTGAATAAAATTTTATCTCTATGTGTAAAAGACATATATTTTATATTCTATTGTGATCCCATTTATTCCCCATATGTTTTCGCAGCAAGACCAAACGTGTGTCTTACATCAATAAATCTGACAAACCAAACAAACAACTGCTCAAATTACTTGTCTTTCATTTAAACGCGAAAAACAGATATCCGCAATTTCCAGTAGAGTCCCCAGGAGTAACATATTGCATGTTTTGAATGGCCAATCCAAAAGCGTAAACCAGCAAAATTGTTGCAACATATTTTATGCAAATTTTTATGCTTTTCGTGGTCATTCGACTCGATTTTTGTGGAGAAAGGCTTTTATACCTATTATGAAACAGTATACGAATCCTTTCGATGAATCCTTGTTGTGGAAATAGCTTAGAATATAATGTCTTGCTCCTGTGTGAAGAACGGTTATATCTAATGTGAAAATAGAATATCTGCTGCGAAACTTGAATTATTCTGCACTTCTGAAGGCTTAATATCCTTCAAGAAGAATAATTGTTGCAAAATTCTATGCAGATCAATTTCTTGAGCCTAGAAACCTTTCCTAGGCGATTTTGTAAACGGCGACCCCCCCGCTCTTTTTACGCTCGTTAATAGCTTATCACTAAGGACTCAGAAAAATAGAAGGATATCGCCCTCCAACATTAATCCTATATTAGCATGCTTAAAATTGATTAGAAAGAATTATTGTCAGACTCTCCCTTTGTTAACTGTTATTAACCTGTAATCTATTATTAAAAGGTAGAAACTTATTGACAAAACCTAAAGTAAAAAAATAAAATAAAAAGATTTCAGCTAGAGAAGAACACCTTGTAAAGCTGTTTTCACTGCCCACAGTAATATGACAATTCCCGAAATATCACTTACCTTGCTTTGCATATGTTTCATACAAATTGAAAATTTAAAAAATCTATTTCTGCTATCTTATCCCAGTGCGGTTTTCATTACCTCCATGTTACTAGGCTTGGATATCCAAAATTTCGTCATAGTAAACCAAATATTGCTCGATATACCACATATTACTAATTTAGTATCATAATAGTTGTTGTCAATGTATAAATTTAAAGACTGGTTTATGAATGAATGGTGCGACCGAATTCTTAACATTAGGGTTTCTAGCCGAGTAACATAGCCATTAGACAAAGGTGACAAGTTTGTCTGTTGGATGTTATCTGGCTTATTAAGGCTTCCATCACAGGTTCGAACATTGAAGCGATTTTACTTGAATACATTTCAGTTGAATGTTTCATTTAACATAGCTTCATAAACCTTTGGGGGCGATTATGAGGGAAGAAAATCTTCAGCTCGGAGATAAGAAGTTTCCATATAATTAGGTTTCAGTTACCTCTGGAAACACTGTTATTGACTTATTAACAGTCTCGCCGCCATTGGTGAAAGTACATCCATGCAAAAGCTCCGCGCATGTATCACTCGAAAGTAGGCTTAAATAGCAAGCTTCACTACATCTAATTATTATCTAGTGAGCTGCTGTCATTTTGCTTTATCAGATGTCTTATTGAACTAGACCAGCGGTTTCCAAAATTGACGGTACGTCGATTCATCTAACAAAAATTCAAAAATTTGCGACTCACCTGTTGGCTGTTTTAGAGAAAAGGGGGTATGAATACTGGTAATGCTCAGTCGTGAGTTGCGGAACTATTTAAATTGTACTGTAGTTCCAAAAACAGTCACTATGGAAAAAGTGTTACCAATATCAATGAGGACTGATGTTCAAATAACAAAAAAAAACCCCTTAAATATATTTAAGTTTTTTTTATTTAATACTTAAATAACCTACAAACAGTTTATTTCAATGGGAAGGGTTCATTCGTTTCCCATTTTTTATCATTACAGAATTAGCATCAATTTCAATTTTAGTTGCGTTTCATCGCAGTGAGTTTTCTGCGGCCAATTAATTTCGGTAATTAATTTTAATGTTGACTATATCCGAAAATCCGGCCCCACATAGGTATGAGATAGTGAAAGGGAGGAGGACTGTCATAGCTTCACCAAACAGGCAAGGATAGTTCCCAGGTACCGAGATCCAGAATTTCGTTAATTGCTTGCGATTGAAACTATTTATCAGTGATGCATCTTCTGATAATTTAATGAGCTTTTCATTTACTTTTGTCTACATATTAGTTGGTAGTTTGTCCTAAAAAGGGTTACAAATCCAATTCGATATTTCGAGTTTTATCATCTCTTCCCCTAAATAGGTGTCAAAGTTTTAAGACCCACTCAATATTTGCTCGCGACCCATAGTTTGGGAACTCATGAGCGAGATGGTATTTACTTTGTGACCTGCGTTCCATCCGCATATTTTTGAAATGCTGCCAAAGTATTGTTTAAAGCTGCTTTTGATGTGTTATATTCCTTATCTGAAATGCAATAAAAACAATAGTATAGCTGTTTTATGTATAACAGTAGAAAGGCATATTTTTTTAGCTTGACTGATTAGTTGGTGGCTGACTTTCTCCCACTAACAGGCGACTACATTTTCTGAGAGGGGTGAAAAATATAACGTGGTGATATGTTAAAATTGAAACAAATATAATATGAGTCTTTTTATTAACTTCTTCATGTTTAGGAAATTATATTTAATGGGAGTAAAGTTATTTAAAAAAAACTACAATTGAGTAAAAATGTTAATTTTAATTATTTTTATCTATAAACATTATTAAACATGTATAATTTCTTTTGAGATATTTTTACATATCATTGGTACTTATTTTTTTAAATGTATCATATAAATAAATATTAATATAAATAGCAAAACATTTTTTAAATGCACACTTTTATTAGTGTACTAAAAAGTGAGATTTCAATTGTTTTCTGATTTTTAGTCGTTAGTTTACACTTCAGTTTTATGAATGTTACGGATCATTAAATAATTTTTTTGTTCTAAAATTTTCTAGTCGCCATCGCATTGATTGGTTTTATTATTTTAACTGATTAACTGGTGGTTTAATTAAGTTATGTTGTTGTTGTTTTTTTTCATTAAAACACAGAAATAAACAAATTTGTAAAACATAGGCGCCTCAGGGAGTGAATAACAAATAACTGACTGCAAAATTCCATCTTGTAAAGTTTGCAAGAAGTCAAGTTAATTAAAAGGGTGTGAAAGAACTTTTTATAATATAATTCTGTTGGAGCAGATATGTACACACATTTATTAAAAATTTCTAAATATCTAGTGTATTACATCAGTCTTTTCAGTTTTTTATCCGGAATCTTTGGAGCACGCAACGTAGATTTTCTCAGAAAGTTAATACAAACACAATAAACAAACATTCATTCTAGTGCAGTGCATGTCTTAGGTATATATTGACAAAAATATCTTTGTAAGTTACGACAGACACTCAGTAAAAACAACGATTTTTCGAAAGGTAGGAATGGAAGGAAACAAAGATCGCTAAAAATAGACTTGCCAAAAAGGTTGCGGAAAATTCAAAAAGTAAGATAATACATCCAAACATTATGTTTAGAACTACAGTTGTTAGAAAACAATTTCTTGAGAAAATAAAAAAAATGGCAACCGTCAATGGAAGTTTAACTGAAGAAAGCAGACGATAACTTAAATGCTCTAGTCGAGTGAAAAATTACTCTCAAGGATGAAAGAATGAAATTAAAAATCCTATCGTGAGATATTTACAATCAATTATTTTAGATTTTCTTTTAATCACTCGCAAAATTGTTTCAAAAGATGATTGGTAATCTTTTTTTAATGTCGAATTAAACCCTTCTTATTCAAATTATTATTTGCGATAAAAAAATTAAAAATTAAGGTAAAAATACTTTATTTATTTCACAGTATTCTATTCTTTTGTCCATATTTTGCATGCAAATTAATTAAGTCATTCAGTATTATTCATTCGCACCCATATCATGTTATCGTTTCAACTCAATCAAAGCTTTCCAATCAAAGTAAAAAACGAAAATGTGCAGATTTAGTTAAGTTAGATTAACATTCAATTTAGTTACATTAACGTTCCACTTCTTTAAAGCCACACTAGGGAAATTTTAGGATGGACCTCGTAATTTTGAGCCGCCATCAAATGTCAAAGATAACACCTGCGCTGGCATCCTCCCTTTCCAAACTTCCATATCACACCAGCGGGAGGACGTTTGACTCCCGATGGATTTAACGTGTACCAGAAAGCTTAAATGACGTTCTTCGGTGGAATCGGGACTCGAACATGAAACTCTCCGATTCCGATTTCGAGACCTTACCACTCTGCCAACGCTGCCTAGAAATTGTGCAGAATATTGTATTGTGAAATGAAGACAAATGTATTCATCTCGCAACACAAAAGATTTTGTAAAGGATTAAAATATTGGTCTTGCATATTTCATATTTGTGTAATTTAGAGGATCTTTTTTTACCTTTTGACACTCTTGTTTACTTCTTCGCAAGTTCATTCCCGTTTAAAAATGTTGCTGTTCGCCCTAAGTTTGAAAGGGGAGAGAAGAATGTTAATACATATCAGCTTTAATTAAATAATCATTTAGAAATTTTTAACGAAACCTTTTTAAAGCAAAATTATCTTTTTTATAATTTTTGTTTACAGATAACAAAATCTGGATATTGACTGGCCAACCGGAATAACCACTTTTCTAAATTTTTCCCCTCTCTGTCACTCTGAATCGCGGAGAGCTTAAGAATCATTGCCCATAGTGCAATTTAAATTTTTAATGAGAATTCGAAATGGAATTTTTTTATTAATATCAATGTGCAAGCTTTGTAAAAAAAAATATCCGGTTACGTAAAATAATTTATCCTATTACAAGTGAAAATGAACCCCTATAATATTATAACTTCATTTAAGTAGAAATAAGTTTGAAAAAATGTAAACGTATAACAAAAGGAAACATTATTATTAAGGAACTGTATTTTTTCAACTCCAGAACATCTGAAATGTGGAAATTTAAATCGAATTTTTCGACGGTTATATCACTTTTTTTATACTTAATATACGAGAAAGTAAGAAGGAAATCGCACATCCAATTCATAAATGGATTCTTAATTTTTATCCTATAAATCAGGAAAACAAAAAACAGTGTTTCATTTTACAAACATTCTTTGTCCTGTCTTTCCAATATTTTATTTCGTGTTAAAATTAAAATACATTTGCAATGAGTGATTGCTCATCGTAAGTTTGTCTGAATTATAACATAATATATAGCAAAATATCACCTTATCAACATACAAGATATCAATTTCGGTGGCCTTGTGGTAATGTCTATTTCGGAACCAGAGATTTCTGGTTCTAGACTCGGTTCCATCGAAGAACCGTTGTGTAAGTGGGTCTGGCGCACGTTAAATCTCTCGGGGTCAAACGTCCTCCCGCTGACGTGGTGTCAAAGCTTAGAAAAGTGGTGTCAGCTCAGGTGTCGTCCTCGTCATCTGTCCGCGGACCCTAAACAGTCTTAGTGTTGCTTTAAAACAGGATGTTAATGCAATTAAACTAAAAAAATATACCTAGTAATCCCAGCCGATTTCCATTCTGCATGACAAACAGGTCGTATGCTAGATTAAATTTTTCAACTCTATTTTAATTCCAACTCATAACGAAAAATAGAAAGATTTAATCTACGCATGCATGATCGTGTGAAAAATTAATAGTACCAACCGCTTGCAGCAGTTCGTTTACACTTTAATAATATTAATTTAATCATCAACCAACTTAAAGAAACTGCATCTTATCAAAACAAAAAACTAGTGTTTTAAATTGCATTGATACAATAAGCATAGAGCATTGCGATTGGTTAGCTATGTTTCCAAAAAAGCGAAATTAGTTGACGAAATCGTTCCAGTTATTTAATTTGCGGGTTCTGTCGAAGTTTTATTTTGCAATAACTCTCGAAAAAAGAAAGTGATGTGAGTAGACATAAAATAAAGAAGCATCTAAAGGTTATGACTTTCCAATTAAAATAAAAGTTGATTAAATCAGTTAAGTGATCAGAGTTGGCGAACTGTTTGAAGATTTTCCCCCTTAGGGAATGGATCGTGATACATAGATTATCTCAAAACTGGAAGATGGTTATAATTCAGACGACGATTGATGATTTATTCAAGGGTTGTAAACTTTTATATCAAATAAAAATTGGCGAAACGTACATTCTTAGTGATCGGAATATTCTCTTATTATTTTTCTCCATACGATTATACAGTATTTTTCCTCAAAATTTAAAGATATTGGGCAAGAGGTAACCATTGTTAACATATCAAGGGGTCATACTTTTTGTGTGAAATAAAAACTGGTGAAATTGGACAACGATGGGGTTATTTACTAGTTTTTCTAATCATTTTGAGTATTCCAAAAAAAGGCTGGAAAGCATTTCATGTTTTAAAATTCCAATCATTATCTTTGGAATCGTATCTTGAAAGTAATTGATTGACTAATCTTGCAAAAAAATTGTTCATTGTCTGATATTTTATTTGGTACTCTGTTGAAACTTGTTATGGTATATAATATATTCTTGGCAAATATAATTGGAACCATTTCGTCCTACTTTTTGGTCATTATGGCATTCTACAATCCGTCATTGTGCCCCCCATGATATGGGGATTACAATCTTTCAATATGGAGGTTCATTCTCATTCCTAAGTAGTCTGTGAGATCAAATTCTTCCATTATCACAACTGGACGTACCACCTAAGGGAATCACTTTAATACAGCCGCAGATGGTCATAAAGATTCAATCTTAGTTTCCGCCTAAATTACAATATAAATATAATAATAAGTTGTTTTAAATAGGGGAATTTTATTGAAAAATTGAAATAATAAATAAAAAGTTATTTATTATTTTTGCAAATGTGTTTAAATATTTAGAAAATTTTCACGACAAATCTTCTTATTTTTGAAACTGTTTATTATTTTTGCAAATATCCCTTATTTCACAGTTTTAAAGAATTTAAAACATTGGAGTAAATGCTTAAGAGAAAAAGAATTTAAATTAAAAAGATTAAAATGAAATCTGCTATGCATATTTCAATGCATCATGTCAGAACATCAGTTCTTGAACGGACAAGCACCATGTGCTCGTGCACGTTAAATTTTATTTTTATTCCTTTTAATTGTTTCATTGAATGAATCACTTTAGTATCACAAACGACCCAAAAAACTTTGTCTCGCATTTATTGTTTTAAAAAATATCACATTCCATGTTTATTTCATTTCACATAATCTCGTGCTCAAAATCACATTTTTTAAGGCTTTATTTGCTGTTGTCATTAACTTATTTTTTTAATCAGAGCTTTCGTAAATGCAATGGCAACACATAATTAAAACTTGTTTTTTGAGATTCTCGTGCAGATAATAAAATTTTTATTTTTTGCCTACGGAATTTTGGTGACGCCAAAAACAACATCATGTTCTGGCATGATAAAAGCAAATATATATGATTGCAGGACTGAAATTTTCAAATGAAATGATATTTAGGAGTATATTGGAAAGTAATTCTAATTCCTTCATTCGACACAAGCTTTTGCTGAAGTCGTAAGACATTGACTAAAATCCAACTCTTTCATAGACAGATCTAACATTTTCTAAAGAAGCAATGAGATAGGTCAGATCTCCTCTTAGAATCTTTTGTTTAGATTGGGTCTAAAATTAGTCTTCTGAGCACATATAAATAAACCCAGTGCCTTTGCTTTATTCCTTTCTTTCCCTTGCTCGTCAAAAATGCACTAAACCCGTCAATTGCTAGAAATAAAACACCGCTGCATCGTGACGCGAACATCTGCTGCCCCTTTTTTTCTCGATTCCTGAACACCTGTTGGGAAGGAAAGAAAAATTCCGATGTTTTATTTTCAACTTAATATCCAAATATCCAATGGTTGTTGTTTTTTTATCTTTCCTTAATCATATTTGAATGAAAGTCATTTTAGTGTCACTACGTCTTACAGGATCGAATCAAAAAGCAATTCATTTTAATTCTGAAAACTCTGTGTATGTGCGCGCGCACATGTTCTTATAATAATTTCTATATCGTCTAATATACATACATATGTGATCAATAATAATTATTCGGTGCCATTTGGCTCGTCATATATAAATACCACCGCATTCAAGACATTTTCAAGGTTTAGAACATTCACGATACGATAGAGTTTTTTATCATTACAATAGGGTTTAGAATATTCATAACCTTTTCGTTATTGCAGTTGTTGTTACTATTGGCACTTGCCGAAGACAAGCTGGCTGATGCAGTCAGCGATTTCAAGCCAAAAGTGCGTCTCTTGTTTCAGGTAGCGCCAGCTAGGGACAAGAGTACGTCTTAGCTATACACTCATCACGTTTTGTTTGCACAGCCCCTTTTGACAGGGAGGCACGTTTATACAAATCACAGATAGTACACAGAAAAACGACCATGCCCTGACCGGGACTCGAACCCGGGACGCCCAGATCACGAGGAAGACACGCTACCTCTGTGCCAGGAAGCCGGCACTTTTTCGTTGTAATACTCACAACTTAGAGTCGCATCTTTTACTTGCCTGTTAATGTTCTTTATATATCTAAAATGATTACCGAAACCGAGGAATTATCTATCAGCTCTAATCATTTGTTCGATTTCGATAAATTTTATTTTATTTGAAAGCTTGTAATCTCTAGATGTGTCATGAGTGACTGGCTGTCCTACACGACAACTATATTTGAGAGATATCTCAAAACACTCATTCATTGTGCATTTTATACGGTAAAAAAACATGTTGAGATCTCCCAGTTCTACACAGTATACCGATTTCTCCTCTTTGAATTTGATATGAAATCTCATGATGTTTTTGCGGTTGTTTCTCATCCCCGTGACCAGCAGAGCTATATTAGATCCATGAACTCATTCACCCTGAAAAGGTCCAGAACCAAAAGGGGATCCAGAACCAGATCCTTCCTTCATGGATGGAGTAAAGGGCTGCTTCTATGGTCAGGGATCTGGAGTACCGGCGGTAGAAGTCTGACTTAGCTCCGATGCCTACAGATCTTAGCTGAGCATAGTGGAGCGGTCTTCACGACTTTTGTGACCCTACCTGAACTATACACTCCGCTCAGGTACACCCCTTCGCCGGCTAAAAGACCGCACTTTGAGGCGGCCTGCAGGACTTGAAGAGGAAGCTTATTCATCATCAACTTATCTCCTAAATTTTCCAAATGTGAGAGACGTCACAAATTAAAAATTTAGCTGAGCCCTTCCAATCATCTTGACGACTTGTGCCTCTTTCTTGTGCAAAAGATTTATGCGGGAAATATATTTTAAAAAGTATCATGAATAAACATTTCTTGATAAAAGCGCGTTGAATGAGAAAGAACTTGGCCAATCCTATCAGATATACTATTAAACCTGTTGCATATATCTTTCAGTAAATAACGGAAGTCTAAAATATTTGGTTCTTGCGCCAATAAACCTCAAAGAAAATCCATCAATCATCTTAATAAGGAACGTAATAATAATTTTTAAATTTAAAATAATAATCTCAGTAAATAATTAATTTTAATAAGCAAATATAGTCCTACCTCTTTGAAGCAATTATTGAGTAAATTTTTTACGTCTATCATGCTCAAAAATTTTGATTAGTAAAGAAGTTTTTGTTAATTATTTGATTGATTGCATTGCGTAGCATTAAATTAAAGTCGTCTGAATCAAGAATTTATAATGTTATTATCATATCCAAAAAAAGAAATTACAAAATATAAATATATTTAACCAGCAAAAAACGTTCAAAAGTTATATATATATGTGTGTGTGTGTGTGTGTCTTTGAATTCTTCCTCGTTCAATGAATACTACTAGTGCACTTTTGGAATTGCTTTTAGTTTATTTTAATGAAGATCCCCATTAATAAGAAAAAAATGTTGAAATCAGTTAATCAATTCTTTACCCCAATGATTATATTTTTATCCCCCAGAAACACAGTTTGGCACATTATAGTCAACACCATGGCTCTTATGCCATTAAAATCCAAAAAAAATCTAATCCTTTACTCAAATGAGGTATACTTTTTTTTCTGAATTTTTAAATATTAAAAGATTAAATCATCGATCGAGCAATAATTTAAAGAACAAATCAAAACATTTTCCATTGCTTTCTTGTTAGCCTCATCCCGTTTTAATTTTAGAGCCTTCTCATTATCTGACATTTGAATTGATGATCAATCTTTTTTCGTGTATTCATCCAAAGTATTTTACGTGTATAACGACAAAGTGTTTTAGATAATGCTTTTTCGATAGAAAGTTTAGTTTCCGTTTCACTGAAATGGATTAAATTATTTTTTTTTGTTTCTTATTGTCATTCTAAAAGTAACATGGCATTCTCCGTAGAATTCTGAATGGTGTGCGCGTCGCGTTTCTTTCTTTTTGCACTTGCTATGATCAAGTTTTAATACTTGTCACAGAAGACTGTCATTATTGACGAATATATATATATAAGTTCTAGAAATATTGATTTTGCTGTAAGCCACATCCGGCCCTTCACGTGCCAGATAATAATCACGTGACTTCGATGTACTTTTTGCGGTTGTTATTTTATCTGTTCTTCAAAAATGAGACAAAGTTACCATTTGCGTGCTTACTATAAAAGGTGTTTCTATTTCTTAGTGTGCGTGCGTGCGTGCGTGTGCGTGTGTGTTCCTTTCAAAAAATTCAGAAAGAAATTAATACAGATTTAGGAATAATAATAAAATATTTGAAACTAAATTTCTGCGAAAATGAATCGAATCAATTATATCGATTTAATTGAATGCAACTCTATATCAATATCCATATTTCATATTAGGTTCTATTTTAAAATTTAAGCCTTTTTTTCATTGTTTTTAGGTTCTTTTAAATTTTTAAAAAACTTATAGTCTCATTTATATTTGTGTTGTTTCTTCATTAAAGAACGAAGCAAAAGCTATCATATTTATTTATAAAACGACTATAATTAAGCCTTTAATACAAAAGAATATTTTTCTTAACCACAGACATGCAATTAATTTATTTAACAGTATAATTTTTATGATGCATTTACTTATTTTAGGCATAATAATTACAAATATTTTAATATCAAATGATTTTTTTTATAAAAATGATTTAGTTAGCTTTGATACTCATTTTTAAACTACGTGAGAATTATCTGAGATGGATGAACCGTCAACAGATGACACTCTTATATCTGCGGTCCATTCTTCAATCTTACAAGTAACATTAAACTCGATTACGATGATCCTTGACAGTTCACAAAAAAACATTCGCGTTGGACCAATCTCGAAACCACTTAAGTAACATAAGATATTTCATAGAAAATTTTAGAAATTATCAATTCAGTTAAACCAACTAATCACCAAAGCCAGTTAGTGAGAAAATAAAACATAACTCTCGAATTATAATGAAATACAAAGATAAATTAATTTTTATGCATGACATTATATTTTTCTAAATTTTGCTTTAAATCAAATTTGGTTTACAGCCTTTCTTTGCGGAACCTTGATTGATACTATTTGTTTAGAATACTAAGAACATCAAATCTAACACTCAAAGCTTTTTGAAAGGAGAGCAATAGTGTTGTTACTAATGGTACTTACCAAGGACATGCGTGCTAACGGCTGTTAGTGATTTTAAGCCGAAAGGAGCGTCTCTTGTTTTGAAGTAGCTCTGACTAGGGCCAAGAGTACAACTGAGCTACACACTCATTACATTCGCTTCCTCGGTCCCTTTTTACTGGAGAGTGGGCACATTCATACACCTGACTGAGAAAACACAGAAGAACAACCATATTCTATCTGGGACTCGAACCCAGGATGTCCAGATCACGAGGAAGACGCGGTACCTCTGTGCCAGAATGCTGTCAAACTAATAGTTAATTCATCAAAACATTAATCACGAATGCTCACCTGAATATTGTTGAAAATCTTCTTCAATATGCTAAATCATTTATATGATACAGAAAATGAAACGACGACAGGATGTTAAAAATTCAAATTACAAATATTTTTAATTTAAATGATCGTAAATTAAATGCTTTGTGAAAAGATGTAATAAACATTCGCATTTATATTCCTTTTTCTTTATTTATTTAAAAGCAATTGTATACCAAAATTTGAACCTTTTTATAAAAAAGTTTTCTCAAAGAAATTTTACAGTCATTTCTACTGAATCAATTAAATAACTATTTCTGTTTGCTGAAAATAACGAAAAATTATTTTGAAAGGATATAAATACACTGAAAAACTAGAATAAATTCCTTCGAATTATAGAAAATATTCCCATAATTCTATCAACATTTTGAGATACATTTATTTATACTTGAACTTACTCTCAAAGCATGCTCAAAAATAATAAAAATTATTAAAGATTAGCCTTATTTATTATATTCCCAATAAGCATTTTAAAAATTAATGTTCTTTTCATGATACAATACGTTTTTTTTCCTGGTCATTTCCCTTGATTTTTCCCCCTGCTATACGTGTTTCTTTTTTTTACTTTCATTATTTTCGACTCAATTTTTTGCTTGCATTCCATTTTCCTGCATTTATTCATTTTTTTCTATATTTCCGTTAATTTGCAGCCGCGTTCATCGAAACCTTACGATTGGAAAAGCTATTGATGCCATTCGCATCACATTTGGCCATTTTGCTAAAATCTGGGGTTTTTTTTACGCAAATTGTTTTCAACAGCATCATATTGATACAGTTTGATATCTTTTTATATTGTGATCAGACCGTCAGTTCTCACTCATACACATCAAAATGTCCACACGTACGAAGTGGCAGGTAAAAGCTAGTATTGTATAAAGTGAAAACTCAGATCAAGCATTGTACTTGTTGTTGTTTAAATTTTTTGTTGTTTTTCCAACATCGGACTTTTCCCCCGAATTGCATCTTAAAAAGGGACGAGTCTTTTCTTAAAGCTTAAAAAAAACTTTTTTTATATAAATAAAGTTAAAGACTGATTTATTTGAAATATTTGCGCTCAGAAACTGCAATATACATTCATCTTTCGGGAATCAAACGTATTCCATGAAAAAAAAAAAAAAAAAAAAAAAAAAAAAAAAACCAGAGGGAGTGGTCTCCCTTAAACTTTCTCGCATATTCTCTAATAAAGATCTTATACTAAAGAACGCCTTACACAGCAATGACGATCAATAGTTACGAAATAATAACCTTTGATGGGAATTAAGCTTTTTTACTGAATCTATCAGTCATCCTTGGCAAATTAGTAGACACTTAAATTCAGGTTAATAACATCCGCAAATCGAATCTGTAATTTAAATGCGTTTCTTCCAAACAATTGAAAGAAAAATGTGTTAAAAATCTATCTTTGTAGTCAGAAAATCCCCTACCAAATTTAATATATTTAACTTATTGCGTTTTTGAGTTATCGTGTTATATGTTCCTGAAAGTATAGACAGACAAACATTCACTGGATTTGGCACAAAATTTGATGTGTCTATATAGATGTTAAATGTTCGTGAGGAATTTTATCTATATAACTCTCTTCGTTTTGGAGCTTTGTTAATTTATATTCTAATCGTAGCACAGACAAACTTCCTAGCCAAACCCACCTTGTAATGTTGGTAAATGGCTCTTTCTCTCTCTCTCCACTTATCAAAATTTGCTAATCTCTTGGGGCTTTCCCCCTTTTCTCCCCTCCCCCACTTCTTTCTCTCAATGGCTGTTACAATTTTGATTTCTTTTCTTGTTAACTCCACAGAAACATGTTTAAGTTATTGAATATTAATTTTTTATCAGAAGCTGCTATTTGAAAAAAAAATCATGATAATTTCTTTAAATGTTATTCAGATGAAAAAATTTATACAGAGAGATAAATTGTTATTAATCATTTTATATAAAAATGATGATTGCAGCAAAAAAATTTTTTTTAAAGATTTTTGATAGAGAGAGCAAAGAGGTTTTTTAAATCAACTTTCAGAAGTCCAGTCCTAACTGTGCTTTTACCAAGATTCTTGAATATTTTGAGTCCCCCACTTTTGTAGCCAAATCCGGGGAATCATTGAGTCGGAATTTATTTAAGAGCCATTGTCATATCTGTGAAAATATATATCTGACCAGAAGATTTGCTGTACAAGGAAGTAATATTGCACATCCATAACAATATTAAAATTTATAAGCAATAATAGAAGACAATGTAAAAGATAGATAAATGTTAGGAATTAACAGAAAGATTTCCAATCATAAATTTTATCCTTTCCAGCCGATTATAGCGGAAAACACACACGCACGCACGCACGCACGCAC
>JAOUZG010016999.1:908728-924053 GCA_026289955.1 Argiope argentata | reverse complement strand
AGCCGTTCTCCAGTTTTGCGCTTAGCAACGCATTTCGAGCTGCATTTTTATTATAATAGATATATATATATATATAAAATTAAGATGCCTCCCAAAGCAGGTCTTCAAGAAATCAGTCCTCCTACCACTCTCCTTTTCTTTCTGAATCACCGATTGAGATTTGTGCTGTAAAATACATGTCATCTTCTATTAATTATTTCCAAGATGAGATTTTTTAATTGTATCGGTAACCTATGTGCTAGGTTTTTCTCTCTCTTAATTTCTAATTAAAGTTAACAGAAAATTCGTCTGCCTTGATTGATTCTTTTTATAAGGCGTTCATTAATTCCTTAAGATAAGAGTTTCCATATCATTTATTTCTATTTAATAGTTGGTTTTTTTTGCTTCATCATAGTTTACTGTCTAATCGCATTCATTCTGTAATCTGATACTTCTCACCTCGAGAAAACTCATAAATATTTTAAACAGTATTATGAATTGTTTGCTCATCCATATGAAGAAAGAAAAAAAAATCTATTTTTGAAATGACAATTTGGAAAATATGAATATTATTTTCACTTGACAAAAACGAAACAAATTTATAGAAAAGAAATTCCGAGTAAAAAAAACATAATTTTACCAATTTCGCTTTTTCAAAAAATTTGTCTTTGAATAAATAAATTTCATCACACTTTTTTTTCCTAACTGCACGATCCTATAACTTATCCTGCACAATAGAATAAATATGACAGAAAAACAAACTGAAAGAAGAAAAAAAATCTTCGTGATACCGCATCCATTTCACTTTTCTTTCTCCCCTTTTGTCACATCCTTGTCTTTCTTGCGAAATCCTCCCATCTATATGTGATTTGACTCATTAACTAGTTAACTTCCAAATTTAAACACAGATTTTAGTAATTTATAGCAAGCGATATTGAAAGCATCAAAATCAATAACTGTGATATAAATTTAAGATTTAAAAAAATTGCCAGAGAATGGAAAAAAAGAGTTTTCAAAAACAGAGTTGTACATATACGTTAGGCACCAAAGAATTAAGATCTTTTATTGATAAATTACAATAATAAAATTACTTTGTTATTTAAATTTTACATATAATTTACAATTCAATAAAAACAGTTTTTCTTCCATTTAAATAAAAAAGTAGTATCTTCATTTCCCAAAAAATTAATATCAAATAAATATCTGTCATTATTTAAAATATATAAATAATGCTTATAATCGAATATTAGCAAAACAAAAACAGACATGAAAATAGTGAAAATATATAGATAAAGTTGACTGCAATGTATAATAATAAGTTCAACCGATATGGATAGCCCTTTCCCAATAATTGAAAATATTTCAAATCTGATTTTATTTGTATTTTGCTAAGCTTCATCTCCCCCCACCTCTTCGTTATCATGAAATAAGTAATCTTTATTATAAAGTAACGGAAACAAATCACTGAAATGATGATTTATTCATTGCATTGAATTACAGCACGTGATGACTATTTGAATTAAGCATGCAATAGCTAAAATAAATGATTATTTTACTTCTTTTTCTATTTCCTCTTTTTATTTGTATTTTGTTATTTGAATTGTATAAAACAGCTAGAACGATTTTCGCAAGACTGATTTTTAAAGTCTTCTAAAGAATAAAAATATTTATGTGAGTGAAATTTTTATATATAATAGAATATTACTTAAATCTGTTTATGTATTTAACTTTTTAACAGAGAAAAAAGGCTGACGTAAGTATTAAATATTTTATACCTTTATATTACGTAATCATTACATTAAGAATTAATCATTAAAAAATGTTAGATTATCTGTAATTTGAAGTTGAACTTAAGATTTAGGGCTTTATTAAATTTGTTTTATAATAATTATCATTAAAAAGATTGCACGTCAAACTTCGCTATTGAGCAGTTTTCTACAGATGTAGCTAATTGCAACTTTCTAATGCATTTATTAAAAAGTGAATAAAAAGCTTTGTTTTAAAATTAAAAAAAAATCACCTTGAAAATTCAGCAACCAGGTGATTAAAATGTGTGCAATAACAATAACGGGATTCATTCTTGTATTTTACGAAAAAATCTTCAAACTCTTAATCCAAATTAAAATTATGTGAGATAAATTTTGCTGTCATTAAGTGCGATAAAGAAGAGCGGCAATTAAGAATTCATAACAAATTGTTTTCTAAGCCGTAAACAAATCCCGGTCAAGGTTTTCATTGTGAACTCACGAAGAGAAGGAACGTAAACGCAGAAGCAGCGTCACATTTCGCGCCAAACTTCACTTTGTGGCGGAAAGCGTAAGAAATAAAGCCGCCGCAATGCGGGTATGACTTGACCAATCATACAATACTTGGAGAGACGACCGCGCTTTTCGTCTCAACTGCGCGCTCGAATGGCGCAGCATTGCTTGATTCATACGCAGTCAGTAAGTAGTCCGCAAAATCTAACGTAATATAAAATAACGAAGACGGTCACTTGGCTCTCTGAATTTTCTGAAACGCAGATTTTGACCACCGGGTTGTCGACGTCGCTACTTTTTGGTAAATTCCCGATCCTATCAGAAATTGTGGATTAATACAGTCGCACGAACATCTGAAGTCACGTTTGATGTTTTCACATTGCCTCCGCCATCTGAGGAACTGTTTTATTAAGTGCCGAGCTGTTCGAAGATTGTGATAGTTTGCGTCGTTTTGCTGTAGATTTGTGTTGTGTTGCTGTTATTTTTTTTATTTACTAAAAATCAATTAAAATGGTAAGTACTATAATTTATTGTTAATTACTTCACGATCGAGAATATTTTTACATTTTATTCTATAAGCTAACTTGAACGCCAGCGGTTTCAGTTTCGTAGTTGTCGGTCTGCAATGACGTGGGATCATTTAAGTACGTTCCATTGCCTATGTAAATTGAAAATACACCCTATCATTTTTAATAACTGCTTCTAATATGAGGTTATTCATTTTTTGGAAGGTATAAAATCATTATTCAAATAACCAATTTGAATATACATAGTGTAGGAGCTCAGTGAATTCGGAATTGTTAAAAACTTGTGTAAGGGAACTTGCCGGCTGACAATCATTTCCTGCCTCGCCTTTATTGCCTTCATTTCTTCTGCACCCGTATAGAAAAGAATAATTTGAACTTTTTTCTCTCTTCAACCTCTTTTCAATTTTCCCCCGCAAATTCTAATATTTATATAATTTTCAATAATATAAATTTACTGCATTCGTTGTGTAGTTAAGGCTAATGCATTTTTGGTATATCCAAGCATACCATCGTTTCAAAATGCAATTTTTTCTTTTGACTTGTATTTCTGTAATTATGAAAATTTAATTCATTCTCTGCAAAAGTATTGATTTAACGCATTCGTTTTGGAATGATTGTTTTAAAACTAAAACTTGCTGATAATAAAGTAATTAATCAAATATTTGTGTCCGTAACTTTAATGAATAATTTCTATGCATACAGTGATCATCAAAATTATTGAAATGCCGGAATTGACATTTTTTCAGGAAAGGACCTCTTGTCCGTTTAATTTAGTATTTT
The DNA here is from genome assembly GCA_026289955.1 of Argiope argentata. Lineage (NCBI taxonomy): Eukaryota > Metazoa > Arthropoda > Arachnida > Araneae > Araneidae > Argiope > Argiope argentata. The sequence goes on along the minus strand of JAOUZG010016999.1, from coordinate 920,509 downwards.
GTGATATTTACAATGAATCGAATCTTGAATTAAATTAATAAATTAGGTGCTAAAAAGTACATATGATTTAGAAAATAAAATTTACTGTTGAAATCATCTCGCTTTTCTCTTGCAAATAATTCGTCCCACTATAATACTATAGATGTAAAAATGTTCTTGCATTTGGCTGAATTTTGCAAGGTTTTCTTGCTATATTTATTTAAAATTTAAATTCCCCTGCCCTGTATGAGATTAGTTTCTTCTAATGTAATGCAGAGAGGGTGCAATATTGTGTTTTTAAATGCTTAATGGGGCATTCATAGTATAAATTAATATTATCAGATGAATTTGTTTAAAATTAATTTTGGTAATGCTCAAAATTGCTGTTTGCTAATGTAAATATAGAGAAACTTGCTTTGGACTAGATACTAAAAAGAAGAAAGTAATTGGCTTTCATTATAATATGCTTTTATGAAAGCTTGAGTAATGACCAATTCTGGTTTATCTAAAATAATTTATTTGCATCTTAATTTTTCAATTTGTGAATATACAGTAAGTGAAAAATGTAAGTTTGACATGTATTCTTTATTGTAATTATATAAAATATTCTTAATACTTCTTTTGAGATTTAATTTTTTCTCTTGTCTTATTTTTGCAGGCCGATCAACTTACAGAAGAACAAATAGCAGGTAATTCTTTCTAAAGTTACTTGTTTATTTTTTTTAGGATGGTGAATATGAAGTGGGTATCTTATTAAACTGAATTTCTCGTAAAATCTTTTTGAATTAAAATTTTGTTAGAGCAAAACTTTTATTGAGTCAGTTTATTAAGAATCAAATATAGAATATTTCTATAAAATTTAAATATTGACAAGTACTTAAAATGAATTGAATATAAGTATTTGAGTTTATAAAATACCTATTCATGCATTAACTTTAGAAGTTGGATGTGTAAGTTGTATTTAGTACCAATTTCCATTTATATACATCTATATTTTCTAAGAATATAAGTTGACCTAAGAGTGATTACAGGCCTCCAGTTACATAATTTTCCGATTAAGTGAGGTTATTAAATGGTTAAAGCAGAGATATTGAGGGAATGCAAAATTGCCATTCTATATTTTTATTTAAACGATTTAACTGTTTTCATGGCATTATATCCCTGTACTAACTTATGTTTTTAACACAATTATACATTCATTTGATAAACTTTCTTTCTAAATTCTTAAAAGTTACTTCTTTAAGAGGCAAAGATATTAGTTACATTATTGAATATTTCATTTATAAATTCACCATCGGAGCATTAAATATGAAAATGCAAGCTTTTCTAATAGTTATTTTGGGATATCTTATGTTAATTTTTGAGCTAAAAATTAACATTTTTAAGTAATATCTAGCATGTGATTTTTAACTAGTATTTTGTAATTTTAGAATTCAAAGAGGCCTTCTCATTGTTTGATAAGGATGGTGATGGAACAATCACAACTAAAGAGTTGGGGACTGTCATGAGGTCTCTTGGACAAAACCCTACTGAAGCAGAATTGCAAGACATGATCAATGAAGTTGACGCTGATGGTAATTATCAATTTTTATTCTACAAAATATATAATTTGATTTGTATTTTTAAATTTTAAAAAATTTACTAGAATTTAAAATTATGATATTTGTAACTAATAAAATTTAAATATTTAACTTATCGGAAACATGTTTAAAATATTTAATGGTTATTTTCATATTAAATTCAGTATTCTACACATTGTCTATTTTAATGTCGTGTGCAGAGTACTTAGATTAATTAAATTTTTTAATAGTAATATATTTTTTCTTGAAATCCTTATAATGCTTTCTAAAGAACATTTTAAAATGTTAAAATTAGATAGTAAATTCTTGTAATATTTTTTCCTACCTTTCATTTTAATATAAAGATGTATTATGAAAAGCTCTTGGCTGTTCTTATTTTTAATTTTAAGCTTTCTAAGCAAAATAATGTCTTAATATAAAACACTATGTAGATTAGAAGTATTATAGATTTTACATATTTTGATGGTTTTTATGTATTAACACTTTGGCATGTACTTGTGTCATAAAAAATTTCTTTGTTTGCCCTCCCTGACAACTTTAATTAAGATTAGTTTGCTGTTAGCAATTTTCTAGGTTACTTGGAAATTATATACTTTACTTGCAACACCACCATGGTGTCACAGAATAGCTTAGTTTGAAAACGAACCTTGAATAACATAGGAAAATAAATTGTCTCTTATCAATTTACAATTCTAATTTTAGCTTTATATTGAATTCCTAGTTTTATTATAAAAGTTAAACTTATACTTTTGAGCTTTCATTTTTATATTGATTTTAGATGCTTTTTTCAACTTTAATGCAATAAGATAACATACATAAAATTTAAGTATAAAATTATGTAAAATTTTAACTTGTAAGAGTATTTGTCATTTTTAAGTATGCTCTATTCTGATACCAAGTTAAATATGTTGAAGCTTTTACCTTTCTGCAGATAGATTATTCAAAATAAATCTTAAATTTGTGAAAAGTATTATAAAAAGTTATATTTTGAAGTGGAATTACTTAAAATAATACAACCAATGCAAGTTTCTTAAATTTAATTATGCATAGATTTTTCAAATGTTTGACATTATAAATATCTCGCAAGCTGTACAAATTCTTGTTGATTCTAATATTTCAATATTGGGTACTTTTCTGCTAGCCAGGCATGAATGTCGCCCAAACGCGAGCAAAGTCACCAAGTGAACGAATGACAAAACAGTCTGTGGAACACTTATTTAGTAATTTTTCACCAAATTTCATATATCAAAATTCTACATTATTTTCTAACTTTTTGCTTGCGGCTGTCTAATGGAAGAAAAGTACCAAATATTATTAGCTTGTTGAGTTAAAAAAAAAGATTAATAAATTTTGTTTAAAATCTTGATTTAGAGTTTAAAAAAAATGTCTATTTGCTCTTAATTTCTTGGTGTATATCTTTTAGTTGTAAGAATTAATTTCAGCTACTGTATTGAGATATCTGCGATAATTCATTTAATACTATTTATTTATAAATCTGTATTAATGAATATTCCACTAACTATAAATAATTAAAAGCAACTTTATGATATACCATAAATATTTTAAATTTAAGAACTGTAGGGTTTAGTGAAAAAAGCATATCGGAACACTTTTTTTAAAATTAGATTTAAAATTTTTATTTTATTAATGTAGACAAGAATAATGTAGATCCCTCTATTTTATAAAGTAAATTGAATAACCAAAAATTTGGGTAACACAACATGAAAACTATTAAATACTGCTTTTGAAGAATGGAAGCTGTTGAATGTAGAACTTGTAAATGTTCATTGTATTATGTGATGTATTTTTAAGAAAATATTTCTTTAGATTTTTTAAAATTAAGAATTAGTAAATACTTTCTGTTAATTTAGTATATAATTATATAAATTTTTTTTAAAAAAATGCACATATTTATGTATATTTTTAAAAATAATTTACTATATTTTTAGTACTATATTTATAATGTATATTTTTAGTACTATATACTATATTTAAGTTTATATAAAGGTATAACTATAATAATTTTTGAAGCTTTATTGCTGCTCTATAATAGTTATCAGGAAAAACTTCAATGTGTTACACTGTTCTTTTCTTTTTGTCTTAAATAAACAATTTTTTAATATTTTAAAAAATTTCGCATTTATAAGCTGTGGAAAAGGAGCATTGTATTTTAGAATATTGTATGTTAGAAATCTTTTTTACTATTATTCATTGTAGGTCTTAATCTTGAATATTTAGGGTATGCCCTCATCTCTTAAGTTCATAAGATATTTCAATATTTCTGTTTTTAAAGTTTTTTCAAATTTATATAAGAAATCTGAAAATACAAGAAATGTGTTTAAGTGTACAAATGGTAAAATAATTAACCTTTAATTAAGTAGAATAATTTTTTATAACATCTGTTTTGGGATTAAAAGTGTAGTCATTAAAGCCTTATGACTTAATTAAGACTCCATGATTTTCTTGGGCTGTATTGTAAATATTGATTTGCCTGTGAAAACTAAAATTTTAAGTCTTTAAAACTTAAAATTCCACTTATTATTAATACAAATTGTATTGTAATTATTTTATTTATTAAACGTTTTAAAATTCTAAGATTATTTTGAGAATTTTACTGCTTGCCCTTGGTTTACATTTTCAATACTGTGTTGGGTGAACTGATTTCTGTCATACTTTCATTTGGTTCTAAGTTTTTTACTAATTTGATGATTCTCGTGAATTTAAATATAAACTTATTGTTATGAAATCTGGATTTAGATTAGATACAATTTAAGTATTGTATGTTGGTTTTTAAAATTGTTAAAAGCCCTAAAAACTGTTATCTAAAATTAGTATGAAAAGCTTATTGTTAACAAAATACAACTCGTCATTTGTTATTTTCAATCTTCAGGTAACGGCACAATAGACTTTCCTGAGTTCCTTACTATGATGGCACGGAAGATGAAGGATACAGACAGTGAGGAGGAAATTAGGGAAGCTTTCCGTGTCTTTGACAAGGATGGAAATGGTTTTATTAGCGCTGCTGAACTTCGCCATGTCATGACGAATCTGGGTGAGAAGCTGACAGATGAGGAGGTGGATGAAATGATCAGGGAAGCTGATATTGATGGTGATGGCCAAGTTAACTATGAAGGTAAGTTTGTGGTAGTGACAGTATTGATAATTTATATGTATTATGCTAGTACTTATACTATCTAACCTTTCATTTTACTTTTAGGCTAATACATTAATTCATAAAGACAATGGATTCTTATGAGGTGAAAATTATGAACTAATTGCTATAAAATATAATATTCTCTGTGTTAAAAAAGTCTTTTTATTTAAATTTGGAAAAGAGATCATGTATGCTTATCTTTTTCTATATGAATGTTGGGGTTATAACTTCATATGCTTCATATTTGGTCAGCAGTATTTTTAATTTCCACCCAATGTGGCTTCCTATTATATTCACTGCAAGACTGGCTGTTCTTCCCTTCCCTGATCTTAATGAAATATTGATTCCTAATGTTCTAAATAGTTGTACACAATCAACCTTCATTAAAAAAAAATATTAATTATACAATATAATTTCATATTTAAACTATTGATTAGTAAATTATATTGTCTTGTAAATTGATAAAGAAATGATCCCTCCCCTTTCCAAGAAATGATTTTTAAATCTGTGCTGGATCTTTAGCCTTTGTATAATAAACTCTTGAATATAATATGTATTCAAATATTAAGTATTTAAATGACATCAAAAATATTAATGTAAACTTCGAATAGAATTATGAAACTTGAGCTAGCTATGTAAATAGGACCTCAGTTTAGTTTTAAATAGATTCAAGTTAATTATAAATCCAATTTTTGAATTTATTCTTTAAAAAAAAATTAAAGAATTGTTTTTTCCCACATGTGCAAGAAGCCTGAAAAAGTAAGGAAATGGGTTGTATTCAACAATAAACAGGATATAAACAATTTAAAGGTCTCTTTTTATTATTACAAATCTAAATCTCATTTTTTTATTAGTCTTGCAGAAGGCTGTAAACAAGATTTTTTTTTTTTTTTTTTTTTTTTTTTTTTTTTGTCAAAAGGAGTCATTTAGACCTTCTCAATAATGTTGAAAAATGTTATACTGAATTTATCGAATATGGACGAGTTCTCTTAGTGTAACTCTAAAGAGGAACTTGTAATTTTCCCAATTATAAAAATCAGGGTATTTTTAAATTTAAAAAATAAAATGGATCATTTATTAGTTGGATTGTTCTTAAAATCATTCGTTTTTATTTTAAATTCTTTACACGTAGCGTTTGTTGACCAGTTTATCACTTATTTGGATGTATAAAATTTGTGATACCAAGGAACTACTAAAATCTAACTACTAATATTATCTGTTTTTATATTAATAGTCTGATGAAGTTGAAATCAAAATTGATTTCGACATCTATAGACGGAGTTCTTCACTAAGATTTTGAAACATTACTTTTATACATTATCTGTGAAGAGGAAATCCTAATATGATTTTATATTGCCTTATGTAATATCTTGTGTATTGATTTAGCAAATGTTATACATTATATAAGGTTTTGAGTTTTCATTTAAGAAATTTGATGGAAATCTGTTTAATAATTCTGGATGGCAAACAATCTTGCAAAAGTTCTGTTATGTTGTTTTGTCTTTTTTAAATTGGCTCAAAAATAGGGGGCACACCGATTCTAGGGGTCGTATTGGTCATGGCGGTTGAGGGTAGGCCTCTGGTGGGTCTTTCTGCCTTTTCTTTTCCTGTTAATATAATTTAGATTACCTATATATATATATCCGAGATTTTAAATTCTATCGTGTTGCCTAAATATTGATATTTTGTAAACATTCAATTAATAATCATTGTCAAAGATTAGTTTGTTGAATACATAGATTTAAACAATCTTGATAATCTGTGTGATATGAATAACTATGTTTCTTGTAATGAAATTGGAAAGAAATGAAAATGAGTTTCATTATAATAGTTACATAACAGTAACACTAGTTACTATTTCCAGTTGCTTATACTTTAGATGTAAATTCTTAGTTTTCATGTGCTAAAATTTCATTGTTTTTAACTTTTTTAGAGTTCGTTACAATGATGACATCAAAGTAATCTACAGTTCTGGGGTACAGTATGAGCAGGTGTGCACTGTCTACAACAGCAAGTACAGTGACTGTGTTAAAAGCTTTAAGAAGTTCAGATTCTTTTTACTTCTTTCTATTTTAATGTTCATGTACAAAAACTAGCAAGTAACACTCCTCTATCAGTCATCTGGTGTTACCACTTGTAAAAACAATTTTGTACCATGTTCAAGCCTGCAAGATGCACTCTGGATGGTGTGGATGGCTGATTCTATTGTCTGAAATTTTTTTTCTTGGTCTCTTCTGTAATTTTTAAAGAGAACTGTGTTTCATTTGCCTCTTATTGTTTGTAAAGTTTTAATTATACACATTCCATCAGTCTGAGTTCATGTGCTCTTTTAATTTGTAATGTTTTTCTTTTTAAATTTTTGAGGTTAACCAGTGGAATCTTGCAGAACTTATTGCTTGCTACGTGCAATTGTAAGGTTATTCCTCACATGCACGTTAAAAACATTTTTCAATAAAAAAAATTCTTAAGAGACTAAATGTGTTTGTCGTTAAATCTTTGTGAAGTTTTTGCAACACCCATATACAAATGAAGTAATTCTTTGAATAACCATAACTTTACACTAAGTTGAAAGTACTAGAAATTCAAGCATATATTTCACTTATATATATAATTAGTCTGCAAGCTATAATAGAACTACATATTTTTATATTTCTGAACAGCTTTTTAAATGGAAATAAAATTGTGGGATAATGAAAGTTCCATTGAATAATTAACGGATAACCAGCTCAGTTGTGCTGATATTACCCTCACTTAAAAGTATAAGAAAATTAGTCATTAAACAAGTGTTTATAAATTTTAGAGGTTGAGAATTGCTCATTGTATTAAAATTTAAATTGACAAATTCGTATATGGTAATGATATTGTTTCCTCCTTTCAAGATAAAGTTATTCCTACTCTAAGCAGATAAGTGACCTTGCCATGTTTTAATCAGTTAAGATTGTTTCAAATCCTAGATGATACTTAGAAATTGAGCATCATTTAGAAGTTGATTAAATTGAAAAATTTGGAATGCTAAATGTTTTGATTGCTTGAATATGGAATTGTGAAAATCTTTTCAAATATTTTAGTATACATTTCGTGCTTTTCTGATACAATCTAGAAATGATGTCAATTATTATCAGAAGGCAGATTAATATCTTGTATTAAAGTAAAATATGAAGCTGTGTGTTTAAATATTTATTACTCTGATATAGATTAAAGATAAATTTACTCAATATATTAAAATCTCAGAAATAGTTTCTGTTCATAATAAAACTTGATAGTTTGACACAATCGAAACTGCTCATTCAATCGTAACTCATAATTGCTTCATTAATAGTTAAAATTGTGAAATGAGCTAAAATATGTAGTTGTGCGGCATTCTGCGAAAGAGCTTAAATGTATGCAGATAGTAACTTTGAAGCAGTTACTAGCAAGATGGCCTTGTCATGTGCAGAATTTTGTATATTAAGAAACTTTAGATAAATGACTTTATTTGAACCACCTGTTTAATGTAATTTGCATCTCGAAGTATGTTGATTTAATTTAAATGTGTGTTGTGAAGATTTATTATGGATTTTTTTTCCAAGTGTAATATTTTTTTGCATTAGTGTTTAAAGGATGGCTTGCTTGTAGCATATATTTCATGATTTTAACTGTGAAATTGGCATTGTTTACATAAATTTGTAAGTTTATTAAACTTTGCTTGTACATGCCATTTTTTTCTAAATTGCTGTTAAAAAAAATTGCTTTTACAGTGCTAGAATTATGTATTCAGTTTTGCACTATTTGACAAGATTAAAATTTTAATTGTTTGTAAAAATAGTTGCAGGTTTCCAATAAAATTTATGCTGCTCCTGAGTAGTGCTTCTAAGTACTTGTATACTACATTTTACGTAGGAATGTTAATTCGTTATTGGGAAACTAAGTTAATTTTTTTTCTTAAAGTAATTGATAAGATCTGTATAGTTGCATCAAAAGTTATAAAATTAAATTTTGCTGTATAATGGAGTTGTCAAAAAGTTTATTAAAATTTTTATCTTAATTTTAGCTAATAGAGTTACACAATGATTTCAGAAAGAAAAAATATATATGTATGCTTCGAGCATCTGATCTGAGCTTCTCAAGATTATTAACTCAATCTGTAAAATTGTAACCATTAAAAAACTTTACATTTCATATTTGGAAATTGGCATCAAATGCCTTTTAAGAATAATTTAATAACACTTAAGGTCTAAAGTGTAAATGAATGCGACTGGAACTATGCATAACTTTTTTTGTTACCCATATTGTTTTCAGCAAAGCAAATTCTGAAATCATAATTTTTTGAGAGATAAACTATAATATTTTCAATTCTTACAGATATTAACTATGAGCTATTCAATGTTCACCTAGAAAAAAGTAGTCAAATGTGAAAATTGGAAATATTGAAACTCTTAATTCCCTACAAACCTTTTGATGTTGCACTGTCAATTTATGCTTTGAAATGTACCATATCAAAGGAAATGTAACTAAATATTATCCAGAAACATAATTAAAAAAAAATAGCTATGTGACACTTGGGTAAGTCCTTTTTAGAATATTAAACTTTTTTTAGTAATTTTTCATTGCATATTAATTTAGTATATTTAAATAGTTTCTTTCTTAAGATAATGAGTTAAGTTTCTAATAAAAATTGTTCAGATATAAATTTTAGAATATTTTTTTAAGTGAACATACCAAAACGTAATCTGGAGAGGTGGGGTAATAATTTGAACCAAAAACTTGCTTTATAACGAAAATAGGTTATAATAAATGCATTAAAGGCAATTGATCAGCTATTTAATCAAATTTAGTGTACTAATTATAAATATAAACTGCTACAATGAATTCTTTGTTCATTTGTTTTTTTTATCTTTAAATTATTATATAAATTATTCTAAATCAGTTAACGAAATTTCAGTCTTAGAATTCATGTTTGGAGGCAAAAATCAATCATTCTGGTGAAGTGCATGCTTTAACAGATATAGAGAATTCCTTTTGTTTATTCAAGATTCAGCTGCATAGAAACTTAAAACAGAAAATTTTCAATGAATTATATGGCTTTTGAAATCAATGAGTATATGAAGCAACTTTAATATGTTGAATTAAAGCTGATGTTGAACTTGATAATATAAAAGCAATGGTTCTGTATTATATACATTATCCTTGTTAATGCGCAACGTTTATCTTATCGGACAAATACCCCTTGATCCCATCTCCATAATGCTTGTACAAAAAAAAAAAAGGGAATATATTGGATATCGTGATGGGTAATATTTAGTAATTTCTATGATAAAAATTTTCATTAGCTTTAAGTTTCTTGAATATAAATTTAAATATATATATAGAACGATACTGATTATCATTTAAATATGAAAATGAAATAACGATCAAAAGAATTCGGGTTGCACAAAAAATACAAAAGATTTTAAGGAACACTATAAAACGATTTGAAACTTCGCGAACTTGTACCAAGATGGCAGTTTCAGGTATGCATTGATGATTGAGTTTGAAATTATCTAGATAAATTGAAATATATATATATATTGGTTACAGAAGCCTGGCGTATTTTTTTGGTAAATGAGTAATTATAATTGTTAGAAATCCTATGACGACAAATGAGATAGTAAAAACCCCTCCGCCGTCTCGATTGCCAATTGTTATCAAATATTTTCCAGGGATACGTATAATTTGGTCACAACATGTAATATCTATCGTATAATAATTATTAAAAAACGGGATGACTCAAGCTAACATAAAAAACCCAATAAGCTATCTTTTATGCGACGTTTCGGTTAGAAGTAAGGTACGAAATCAATAGTTTTTTTTTTCTTTGAGAATAATTTTGATTTGATATCCGATTTCATTAAAGAGCCATCATCCTCCCGCTGGTGTGGCGGGAGACGGGGGTGCCAGCTCATGTGTCGTCCTCGTCATCTGACCACTCTTCAGAATGACGAGGTTCTTTTCAAAATAGCCCTAGTGTTGATTTACAACGGGACCTTAATATTATTATTCTTATGTTTTTTTTAATGAGTTTAGTTGGCAACGAAGATCGGTGATTTTGAACGTAAGAACTTCATTGCACTGCTTATATTACTAATATCTGTTCCATATCACTGAATAAACTATGCCTAATTGACGCTTTACTTTCGTTTCATGTTGAACTAGACAATTTTAGTTTGCATGATTTAAAAAAAACAATTTTGAAGAGAGCAATAGACATTGAATTGCAGTTATGAACGGATTGCAGTTACACAATTGGATCAAACAACTATAAATTCCTCCTAAATTTGCGACTTCCTTGAAAGCCAGACAAGTGCTCGTACTGTAATAAAATAGAGAAAACATTAAAGTAACGTTTTTAACCTTCTCTGGTTGCCACTGTTAGGCGTTTGCGTTTTTATCGACAAAACCAAACAAATGGAAAAATTAGTTTTTTGGTATTTGTTGGCATCAAAGTGCGGTTTTCGGTGCGTTTCTTAATGAAGTAGGTACTGTTGAATCGTTCCTTTTGTGGATTGAATGGCGAAAGCCTCCATGAATTTCTCCAAATATAAAGGAAATGAAGTTGTTAAATTCAGATTAAAAAGCTATCACCATTGAAGTTGCTAAAAGTAATGCTACCAATACAATATAAAGACACTCGCCCATGCAATGATCAAAACTCAATAGAGTTTTTCAGTATACTCAGAGAAAAATTATCAGCCATCCAAATATGCTTCTATAAACACACGGGGTTAAGAAATTTTAAAATTGTATACGATGTGAAGCTGCTCATCACTTTACTGAGAGCAAATATAAATAGGCAAAGCGCCGAGCATGTGGGAAAAATGTCAACATCTCTCCAATCCGTATGAGAAAAAATAAAAATTCCTCTACAAAATAAATAAATAAATAAATTGAAATGTTAGAATGTGATTCTGAGACTTCTATCTATCCTTTGCAGGCCATAAATCTGTTATTGCTAATAGTAAAAAATTACATACAGAGGTTGACATCGTCGATATTTGCAAAATATCTGTAGCGTCAGCCTTATAAGCTAGTTAATATCCTTCAAGCTGAAGG
>JAOUZG010016999.1:773954-883728 GCA_026289955.1 Argiope argentata | reverse complement strand
TTGTTTGTGCTGTCCTCAAATAAAGTCCATTCAATCCGAACCCGCTAAACTAAAAACGTAACAATATTCACTAAGTAGGAGAAACGAATAAAGAGCGATAAATACATTATAACGTGAACCTAAGTTTTTAGTTTTACTAGACAGCAAATCCTCACGTGACGTCACTTTCGACGTCGTTTGCCGACGCAAGTCACGACCTTCGTAATACGAATTTAGTATATTTAAATATTACGAAGTTAAATACGAAATAAATATTACGAAGTTACGATGAAATATTACTTTGTATTACGAAGGTCGTGCGCAAGTACTGACGGAATTTTGCCGTGTGATCGGGCCTTAATATAACAATTTTAACTGTCGGAAATAACAAGATATTGCTCTTTCCCTCACGGTCATTAAAAGAATTATTGCGATTTTGGTAAACATTAACCTAAACAGAATAGATTGTTAATTAACAACATTTCAATGTCATCCTTGTCTGAATTTTCAAGTTTCGACTTATGGACTAACCGCAGCAGTCTCAAAACGGGAGGAGATACGATTGGTTGTATAATGAGACGGAGAGAAATTTAAATTTGATTTTTTGCACATTGAATGGCATTGGTGTCTGTGGCGAAGTTTTTGAATTGTTTTGATGCTTACGTTACAAATTCTGTTAGTGCACGATAGCATTTTTTAAGTATGGAATGTGAATTTAATTTTAAAATGAACTAATTTTATTATATTTTCTAATATTGATATTTAGGATTTAAAGATTGGCGTCAGTTATTCACCGTAAGTTACTTTTTTTATATTTAATGTTTAGTAAGATTTGTTTAATAATCAATGTATTTCCTTCCAATCAAATTTTTGATTTGTTTTACTTGCTCGAAAAGTAATTGATATAAAACATATACCTGTCAGTATTAGCTTTTAAATTAGTTAATTTCTTGATGGGTTTGTAACAAACATACATATTCCACTCATACTCAAGAATCGATAAGTTAGATTGTTTATGGTGAATGGACAGCTTTCTCTTGCTTATTAATAACTATCTTTTAGTTCATCGAAAGTGGGATGATAAAATTTCCAGATCATTTAAACGGATGTTTTATATAATAAAAATTTGGAATTAAAGCCGTTTAGTGAAATAATTTCATGTTTCTGAATACAATAAACTTTTTTTAATATACTGTACAAAATTGAAGATTACAACAAATAACTTCCGTAAAAAAATATTAAAAACACCCGAAATTTGGAGCTTTTTAAACTACTTAAAGTTATTAAGGGAATTTAAAGTTATTTTAAAGTTAATAATGAAATTCAGATGCATTAAAAATCAAATAATACAGATAAATTATTTTTTTATGCCAGTTAAAACCTGAAAATTTGTTAGCTCTAATTTGCAAAAAGGTGTAATACTATGGTATGGTTGCGAAACCTGAATTTTCTCTGGCAATATCATACTAAAAGTGATAACTCGTTTAGTTGTACCAAAAAGATATCTAATGTGTTTTGTTATGTTTAATGTCATTTTGGTGAGTTTCATTACAACATTACAAATTCATGGCATATGTTTGAATCTTTCTCTAAATTAAATCTAATGTTGACACAATTGTAAATTAATATAACTATCCACTGCTGCTTTTTAAATATTGATTTAAACTAATGAAGTTAATTGAATAAGTTTAAATGCATTTTAGTTTCAAAATATTTAATTTTTGGGTATTTTATTATAAAATTGGAACTTTTGATTTTGAAGCATTAAAAGTGAAATTTAAAAAGTTTGATATCTTATTTTGAGTCGATGTTTTTTATAAATCTGCTAAACATGTAGATACAGCTTTGTAGAATATTGAAAATATATTGTAGATAAGGATTTATTGTATATCTTGAATTCAAAAAAATTATGATTTTTTTTAGTTATTGAATTTTAGCAAAGTGACAACGTGAAGTTTAGTAAAATAAATTTGGACTGATTTTCTTCTTCTTTTAAATTATTTTTATTAAAAAGATCAGAATTCTTTCATGACATTTTGTTTTCGTATTATACAAAATTACAGGATACTTTTCTGTTAGTCGGCAACAGCTAAAGATTGCCAAAGAAATTTGGTGGAATTCTACTATATTTGGCTATTATTCGCTGCCACCCATCTAATGGAAAAATAAAAATTACAATATCCCTGAATTTACTTTCTCTTTCTCCTGGCTGCTTTAATTTTCTCCACTATTTAAATAGATGCCATGCTTTTTTTGGAACTTGCATATTAGACCATCGATGCAATGATTTAGTTTGCTATTATTGGCGGTTTAGCAACTAATTTGTGACACCTTTAAATTTGGCTATAAAGATCGACTGCCTAATACATATGTACCCATTTTTTTTCACCATCTTTATTTCATCTAACAGTTTACTATAAAAAAGTTATAACATAAAAGACATTAAAACTAATTTACAGTATATCAAAATTGCTGCACTGAAAATATTTGAACTAACTCCTGTTTCTAAATTTCCAGTTTAAAAGTATTTTTCTTTCTGATTTATTCACAGACAAATTCAAAATAATATCCCTTTTCCAGATTGATGGAAGTCTAATCAATGATTGATTTAAGTACTTAGTCGTCCTAAGCAATGCATATTATGAAGTTTTTCTTTTAATATGGTAATAAATTTAAAGACCATTTCAATACATAATTTAAATTAATGGGTTTTTATATTTCATATAGATATTTAAATTTTACACAAATGTATATGTTATTATTTATCTATAAATGACCTTAAATCCCTACAAGTTCTTATCTATTGAAAATTGACATGACAGATGTAATTAGGTAAGTTTTTGTCTGATATTGCCAAGAGAATCCTGCCAAGTGGTCTTTATCCTTGTATGGAAACTGTTATATTAAAATATTCTACACTGCTTACTATAAAACACCTTGCTTCCATTCTTGGAGTTATTATTGTTTTTTCTCTGGATTTTAATGATTTGAATATTTTTTTCTTTCTTACCTACTATAAATTTTGTGTAAAAGATTCAAGTCAATGGCATTTCTTAAATAAAAACATTATATTTCATGAACTGGTTAAACAATATAAAACATTATTTGAAATTTTTATAAAATCAAAATGTGTTTATGGAATTTTTTATAAAAAGAATAAAAGACAATGAATGAGCTAAAATAGTAAACATTTTCTAACAGTTTTATTCATTTCAGAACTATGGAAGGAAAAACAGAAGATACTGATACACTGAATTGTATGTTTGATGACTTTTATTACAAGTAAGAAATTCTATTCTAATTTGAAAAATTTTTACCTAAAAACTAATCTTTCACTTTATAAACATATTTAGTATGGATTTTTTTCTTTTCTTATTCATAGTTGAGGTTTCATGAGGAAAGGAAACATTTTAATTAAGTTCACCACTCTATATGTTGCTTTTACAATATATAGAGTGGTGAACTTAATTAAATGTTTCTTTTCTGTTTATAAATAATTTTCTTTGCTCTATAACAATTTTTAACTTTGTACATTGCAGCTCAGATAAACAAGGAAGAGGAGAATATAGAAGGAGATCTTCAGTAAGTTATTTTATTTACATTTTTCTAAATTTATTACAATCCATTTTTTATAAAATATTTATCTTTTAACATAGACCCGTTTAATTGTAATTTGACTTGGGAAAGAATCACAACAGGAACTTTATTGGTTTAAATTCATTAACGGGCTATCTAAAACTGGTGTCAGATTGCATCTAGATATATTATTAGAAAGGGAGAGGTGTAGAAGTTAAAATATCTTTGTAGATAGTTATATATATATATATATATATTCTAAATAGTATTTATATAAATACGAAACATTTCTGATAACTATAAGCATTTTTTGACAATTCAACATTTTTTTCCACTCTTGAAGTACATGGCAATATTTTGAGATTTTCCCCAAACATTAATTTAGTAGAAGACAGGGGACTATTGGTGATGCATTTAAATGTCATAAGCTTTCATATAAAAACAAAAATTGGCTAATAGTACAGTAGAAGTGGCTGGTAGATTGGTTCTTTGTTTTGCCAATTATTTTAAGTGTGTGTATGTAATAAGAATAGCTTAGTTTAAATTAGAATAGTGAAAGTAGAATGGCTTAGTGTAAGTATGTAATTAGAATAGCTATCAAAGATAGTTTGAATTTAAATCATATAAAAATAAGTGGGCCATTTTCACCATACGCTTACATTTCAGAATTTTAATTTTTTTTCAAACTTCATAATTTTCTACAGAAATGAAAATGGGTGTTTAAACAAATGTTTAAAGTACATGGAAAAGTTATTGGTCATACACTTTTGTTAATAATTTAATATGAAAATGCTGTTGCAATGTCAAGTTACAGTACAAATTGTCGTCCGTTACCATACAAAAATTCTTAAAATTCATACCATTAAGTTTTATTAAAGTTTAAAAAAAACAATATATTTTGAAGTAAATTATGTCCCTTGAGTTCAAAACATAATATTTCTCAGTAATTCTCAAATTAAATTGAAATGAAAGGCATTTATAGCCATGAATTTGAAACACATAGAAATTTATACATGAACTTTTTCTAATAAAAAACAAAATATGTCTATTTAAATTATTGAATTTTAGGAAAATCACATCTCTGTTTCTTATCTCAGAGGAAAATAACAAAAGAGTAAGGAAAAACTGATATTAATATGAAAATATCATTAAAAGGTGTGCGGTAACAGACTTGACAGTTGGTAACGGATTTGACCATAATCTGTTGCCAACTGTCAAGTCTGTTACTGCTTAGTTTTTAATGATATTTTCAAGTTTAACATATATCATCCAAATATTTTTTTAAAGCTAAGATAAAGAAATCATTTTATTATCTAATATTGAAATCATTTTATCTAATATTTAAATCAATGTATATCTTATTTAAAAATCAAGCAAATACTTATCAAGTAATGTCACATAATCTATAAATATGAAAAGAACATAGAGATTTTACTATGATTGAAAAATAATGCATTTATTTCTCATGTGTATTAAGAGTAATTGGAAACTGATAATACATTCTGTTGCCTCTCATTGTTAGTTTTGGTTGTGGGAGAATGGCAATAAATTGTTCAGAATTAGCATATGATACATCATTTTCATCAATTTGAAATATTTTTCTATTGTGGTCCTTTGCTTTCAGACACATTATTTGAATTTCTCCCACATCATCCATTTTCTTTTGAATTATAGCAGCATATGTGAATTTAGTTTTTTTTTTTTTTTTTTGCTTCCTCCTATGAATTCGACTAAAACATGTACACCCTCAGACAATTTAGCATCAGATACTTGCTGCAGAGACATGTCTTCTTCGCGAAATTCCTCATCAGAGTTTATGGATATTTCACTCCCTGAAGAAGAATAAATCCTTTTTGGGGGGAATAAAACGTGTGTGAATTTTTTCTTCTTTTCTGAAATTAAATTCCTCCATGGGGTAGCATTTGCACAATCCACTTCTGTTGCAATAACAACTGACACTTCTATAAAAAATCTCCCTTTTTCTTTGGTGATTAGTTGATGAACATTAAATGTACCAGGAAGACTAGGTATATCCGTTGGTAAATGCTGTTGTACCAAATTGATGTCATCTTCATCAACAAAAAATACTTTGACAGCTGTTTTACCTTTAATTTTTTTATAAAGATCAGGGGCATCAAAAATATCTGTACCATAAGCAATCAAGTTATCAGCAGTTCTTTTAATAACTGCTCCAATGCCATCAGCAGCTCCTTTGCCATGGCCAGCTTCGAAAAATGACCAAGTACCTTCCTGAAATCCATATTCAAATAGCAAGTGGGTAAACAGATAAAAAATTTTCTTTTGGCGATACTGAGTGCATGGACCATCAGAAAAAAAATGAAGGATTGAAACGTTGGGTGCTTTGAATTTTAGCAACATCAATATTGGTTTGAGATGGGCCCATATCGCTATAGGACTGTGATCATGGCTTGATGATATAGTGCAAAAAGAAATGGGCTTATTTTCTCCTCCAATATATAGGACACCTGTATGGAGAGTAGCTTGAGCTCTAGATGCACCATAGTGAAAAGTTTGCACTTCTTCACTGAATTTGCATGCATAATTCTCAGAGAAGTCAATATGTAACAAAACTTCATTCGTTTCCAAATTGTTTTTGCACATTCTGTATGCTAGGAACTGCTGATTAATATTGAAAACATGCTTTTTAAAACGCTTCAAATCTGCTTCAAAATTTTCGATTAATAATCTAACTGATCCTTCTTTTTTCTCTTTAACCATTTTTTGAATGCATATTTCTTTTTTTTTTTTTCCTCCAACAATTTTTTCCCTTTTTTCTCTTCTTTTTTCCTACGAATACCAGTTAATGATATTAGTTTCCTCAGCTATATTTACTTCAACTTTTTTATTGCTACAATGTATGCATTTGTTATACATACAATCAATTGATTTAACATTGCATACTGTCGATG
Organism: Argiope argentata; assembly: GCA_026289955.1. Lineage (NCBI taxonomy): Eukaryota > Metazoa > Arthropoda > Arachnida > Araneae > Araneidae > Argiope > Argiope argentata. Next base: position 877,243 of record JAOUZG010016999.1, on the reverse strand, counting down.
AATATATTGTCTTAAGATTATTTGTTGGTAATGCCTTTACACTAATTAACTTTTGTGCTTTTAACTTGAAATTAGAATGGATGATGCAAGCACATGTATTTCTATTTTCAGCACTAGGTGGAAGAACATGGAAAGGACGAAATCTTGTAAATGTTGTATAAGATACTTTGAAACTGGAATTTTCACTACAAAATCTTTGATACAAATTTTTCATTGTATCAGTCAAATAACGTTTTTGACGCTTTTCCTTTTTCTTTGTAACTGTTTCTCTTTTGCCAGCTGTGGCCCGACTGACATCATCCCGTTCAAAAAATTGTGAAATAATTCTTTGCTTCAAAGCTAAGTTCTTGCCACATATTGGTCTAATGGTGCGATTTGAGACTCCAAGATACGAATATAATCCTTGACGTAAAAGACGGTATTTTTTTACCATTTTACTGACTATAATTTGTTGAATTAATCTTTTCTTCCTATTGTTTGTAGTTTTGTATTTATCTACTAATGTTTGTTGAAACAGATTATGCAAAAACAACTGACGTGCCACTGGATGATTTCTCGTCATTTTTCCTTTGAAATGCTTCACTATGGTACCCATCGTTTTTGTTTTTGGAGTTAACTGCTCCTCTGGTACTTGATTTATGTCCTTATTTATTTGTGCTGCATTTTGCCTTTGCCACCTTTTTTTATACATTTGGACCTGTCGCTTTAGTTTTTCATTACATTTCTGCAGCTTTATATTATCTTTGGTCAGTTTGCTTTGGTTTCTAAAAACTTTCTTGCGTCCTCTCATCTTGTTTCCAGAAAAATTAACCTTTTCATTTGAAGATTTTTCAGTTTGTGATGGAGTTGTTTCAATGACTGATAACTGAACTTTCCACATGCGACATTTAGCTTGCTTTTCACGCCAGTACTTTCTTTGACACCTTTGACCTCTAGCTGTTAAATCACTGATCTTTTTACGTGTATTCTTTTTCCTGTAAAACAGAAAAAATGCTTTTAATAACTTGCATACAAAATAAAGATAAACAAGAACTATATTACCTTAATAAAATTATACTAATTAGCAAGCCAATATAATGGCAAAATCATTTAATTTTTTAAAGAAAAAACAGCCTAGGAAGTAAAATTTTTACAAATGAAACATCCAAGTAGTTGAAACCAAAATTACATGTTAAAATTTTTTTTCAATTAAATTTAAAAATGAATTACCCTACTACATGGAACTCGTCATAAATGGGAGATTATTTTGGATTAAAGGAAAAATTAACTTATAAAAATTATAAAGAAACTGATCATAATAAAGATAGAAAAATAAAACAGCAGATGGAATTTTTTTTTCTTTTTGCACAATGAATGTTTCAAAATTAAACAATGAAAATTTGTATTTAGGTTTAAACTTAAAAAGTAAAAAAAAAAAAGGAATAATAAAATAATAATAATATTTTGCTTAGTATTAAAAGAAAAAAATATTTAAAATAATCTTATAAATAACTTATAAGTATCATAAATAAAAATACATTACCTTTCTTTATCTTTGTTTTTGGCTTGTTCATATTTTTCAGGATTTTGTTTTAGCCTTTCCCTATAGCGCCTTTGCTTTTCTGCAGGTGTTAAAGCCATCCTACATTCAAAATAATATTTATTTACCACTGTACTCAAATAATGTCAAGTCTGTTACCTTCAGTCAAATCCGTTACCAGTAATATGGTAACAGACTTGACATTCAAATGAAATCGTAAAATAAAAACTAACTTACATAATTTGAAATTTAAAGAACAATATAAATATCTTCTAAATCTAACTAGGTAATAGTATTTAAACATAAAATTGCTAAAAATATTAATTTAATATTAAAAATTATGGTAACAGACTTGACAAAGAATAAAAATACCTACCTTGAAGAAAACTTATTCTTGTTAGAACTGCAAAGCTTCACAACAGAAGGGGAAAAAAAAATGACTAGACAAAGTTGCTAGACAAGTTTAACAATATCTTCCAGTATGTGCTGCCATCTTTAGGCTGAATTATAAACCTATTTTTGCTAAAATAATGAGAAGATAACAGACTTGACATAAAGTGGGAGACAAAGTATTTTATAAATTTTGCTTAAGTAGAAATTTCCAGAAATTAATATTTACCATCAATATAACAGACTAATATTTCATATTTAATATGTATCAACTCTTTTATAAAAAATAAATTTAATAGCAAAGAAATAACATTTAATTTCATATAACTAGACAGGGACAGGCATATTTGCCTAGAGTCACATTTTTAAGCATTTGTCTAAAAAAAATTTATTGATTTTTTTAATGCTAGAAATATTTAATATAGTCTTCTTTACTTAAAGCACTGCTCAAGTTAAACTTTTAAATTTAATTTATGCTTGAATTTTCTATTTTTCCCTCTGGGACAGCATATGTAAGTGAATTTTGAAAATGACCCAAGTTGAGTGTTATACCCCTTCTTTGCTCAGCACCCAATCTGCAGAGCCGGCTTTCTGGCACATAGGTAATGTGTCTTCCTCATGTTCTGGGAGTCCCGGTTTGAGCATGGTTGTTCTACTGAGAGATGTATGACTGTGCCCCCGTGTAAAAAGGGGGTGGACAAGCGAATGTGAAGAGTGTGTAGCTAAAGTTGTACTCTTGACCCTAATTGGCGGTACTTGAAACAAGAGACGCTTATCTTTGGCTTAAAATCTGCTGATGTATCAGTGGAGCTTGTCCATGGCAAGTGCCATAAGTAACAACAACTAATCTTCTGAACCATATAATTTTTGGGGCGATCATTATGTTATAGCACTATGGCTTTATTACTGTACACTTATTCATTTTTGTTAGTAATAAGAAATCATAAATACATTTAAATAAAATAAAATTTAAATGATTTCCATCACATAAACTTTTCAACAATTATTAAAGTACAATTATTAACCTTTTTTTTATTAATGTTTTTGAATCGCAGAAAGTAATATAAAGAAAAGTTTGAAAAAAATTTGAAGGCTAAAATGTGTATTCCTAAAATATCTAAAAATAAAAATTATTTCCATCAATCAAAATTCATAAATTTAAAATTTCTTACTGTGCACAATTGACTATTTCTCTGTTTTACTCCTGAGAAGCCAACTTAAAACTGACTGTCCATGACTAAAAACAGCATTATTCAGTGTCAAATAAATCTTTTCAGGGGTTTATCCTTATGTATTACTAACTCTTACCCGCGACTTTGTACACGTTGAAATTTTGATGTGTATATGTGAGGTGACAGTCTAAAATGTTATCAAAACCGTATGCATGCTTACATTTTTAACGTCAATTGGACCAACGCAAAGACGTGAATTTTAAGTGCCAGCTGGGGTAACGCAAAGCAGATTAGAAAATTTTTGTTTTATTTTCATTCAAAAGCACTTCTGAAGGAATCAAAAGATCTATTAATTAACAATGTTTAATTTTAAATTCATCATACACTATAAAAATGAACGGAATCATTTGAAATAACCGTTACTTCTAACATCATTAGCGTGGGGGAGGGATGTTTTGTTAAAACCATAAGGGTACTTTTCCATTTGTTGGCACAAACGAACAATCGCCAAAGAAATTTGAGAAAATTTGGTGAAATTGTAAATTATTTGCTATAAACATACCACTATAAGCATATATAAAAATATATAGCTAACACAAATACAATTTAATTACAAAAACACACAGTGGAGCAGTTTTAATATATAGTCATTTTTGCCAAAAAAAATAGTTTGCCACCAAATTTTAGCGAAATGGCATTTACAGTCACAAGGTTTCGATGCCCGTTGCAGTAAATTACTGGAAAATAGAAAAAAATGTCAATAAATGCAGTGATACGGAATGCACTAAAAAATTTAATCGAAAATGATGAAAATAGACAAAAGAAATAAGTACAGCAAGAAAAAAATCAAGACAACTGAATAGGAAATAACAAATTATATTAACACAAGAACAGCATAAGAAAAAAATTTAATAAACATTCCTTTAGAATTGTAAGATAATATTAAAAGAACACCAGAAATAGAAAAGTAAAAACGATTCAAAAAGCCCAGGCAGATGTTTTCAGATTTATTTTTATTTTTAGGCAGAAAAGTTAGTTTTTAATTAATAAAAAATTAACCACTCAATTAACCGGAATAGAAATTAGCTGTTCTTCTGTAGACTATAATCTATCTGTGTGCTAAATTTCATACAATTTCCTTCAACTGTTCTGGCGTGATTGAACCCCATCATCCATTCATCCATCCATCGATCCAAAGTTTCACATTTATAATAGTAGTATAGATTTATTACCATATTGTAAACCATACAAATTAGGGACTGCTTTCATGTAAATTTGAATGGAATGTTTGTGTTATAAAATATATCTTACTATTTACAAAATCAGTATATTTTATCTGTATAATATGTAGTTGAACGCTATAAAGTATTTGAGTTGGAGCTTTGCAACTCAAAACTTTTCTTTGTTCCAGTCTTTTTACCAATTCAAAAATGTAAACTGATGAAAACTTCCTAGCTGTTCCCAAATAGTTTTGTTAACATTTTGCTCCCCTATAAGCATTTTTTATTTAGATGTTTCTTAAATTTCTAATCAACAACAACAAAAATCTTCTTAAGGAAATAATCACTCAACAAAAAACATAATGTAAAAAAAATTTACATTATATCTTAAAATTTATTTTTGACGTGCTTTGAATCATCACTATAACTAACAGTATATCAGATTTCATTTTTGATATTATGATAGATTTGTAAAGAAAAACTATCATATACATAGACAGACACGCTCGATCACTTTCTTTTATAAATATAGATGCACTTCCTTTGCCCAAAAGTATATTTATTTTAAAGATAAATTTATGATCAATGGCGATCAAATAACCTTGTTTATATTTACAATAACTATTAATTGGACATGGTAGTGAACAAGTATTTATGTTCAAGTTCAAGTAAAAAGTTTTAAATAAGTCTATATAAATAATAATTTTAAATAAATAAATATTTGTTTTTGCATAATTTTATAACAAATATTTAGTTTTCTTCGAAATGGGCAACTTTTATCATGTTGCAAAGAAAACAAAGCAAGTTAGTGCGCTTAACTGCTAGTGAGTATAATAGTGTGATCTGAATTATTTTATATTTGTAGAAAAACCAAAAGTTGAAGTATGGTATAAAGTAAATGCTTCATTGTGATTTCAATTTGCCAAGCCAGATTCCGTTTGAAAAGGAATTGGTTTACATATTAAATTATGTAATCATTATGTATATATTATCAGTAAGCTTACCAATGTATTTTATTATATAATTTAATGTCTCTTATCTGTTTTTCTATTTTTTAGATTTTGAAACAAACAAAGAATCTGAATTTAGACATTTGCGAGGTATGTAAAGAAAATGGTTTTGCATGTTATTTAATTGAAATTTACTTTTTTGTGGCTTTTTATATTTTTATACCAATTAAATAAAACTGCATAATTGCATTTTCATTTACTTGTTCTTTAAATATATGGTGTATGTCATGTTAGCTCCAAGTATCAAAAGCTTTCATTATCTTTCTAGACTTGAATTCCTGGCATAAAAATAGATTGACAACTAGCATATAAATAGATTGGATGAACTCTAAATTTATCACAATCAAATTTCCTGCTGTTCCTGGTAAAGAGAGTTTTGAAGATGTTGGCATCCTCATTGTCTAACCATAGTTCAAAATTACAAGATTTGTCCCAATTTTGAAATGGGACACATATAGAACTAAAATTTTAATGAAGTATTTCTGAATTGGCTGACATGTGATTGCAGCCAGCTTTAGAGTCATCCTTGTAGCTTATTATTCTGGTCATGATGTAGTTTTATGTCATAATATTTGCTTTTCTAATTGCAGTTCTATGCCTCTGTTGTTGTTGTTTTTACACACACACCTCAGATTTGCAAATCCCTCTCCCATTTAGCAAGGAATTTTCTGTTTTCAAACTTATGCATACATATTCACATTCTTTTTTGCGTAATTGGATAGTTTTAATTGCTAATAATGTGTAAAAAATTCCTGAAAATATTTTTTTTATATATTGATTGCAATTTTGATGTAATTATCACTGAGTATTATTTGAAGGGAAAAAAAAAAGCTCTAGAGCAATTAATTTTTTATTGGAAGGAATCCTGAAATCTAATATAGCACAAGTTGAATGAGGAGATGCTAATAATAATTATTTTTTAATTGTATAATCAATATAGCATTTAATATAAGCTTTCAAAGGTAAAAAAATGATACTAATTTCTTTTAGGTTGAAGAAACAGAAATCAGAAGAAAAAGCCAAAATCCTAAAAGAGTTAGTTTTGCTGACACATTTCAAGTAAAGTAAGTTTCCGAGAATATTTTGTAGTTTATAATCAATATCTCTATATTATGCCTTTTCTTTCATAATGAAGGAAAGCCATCATGTTATAAAGACTTTACAGAAGCATTTGCTACACCTTCATTTGTACAAATTATATATGCTCTGTAATAGCATTTCTTGGAAGTCTTCCCCCCCCCCAGGAGAATCTATTATTAAATAGGTATGCATATGTGTTTTAAGAAATATTGGATCTAAAAAAAAATTGTAAACAAGCTTTGGATGATAAGCATGCATATCTTGGGGATTTTTAAGTTTTTATGTTCCTTTTGCCAAATTCTAATACATTACAGCATAATAGTAACGTTCATTCCATCTTTACATTAAATTTGTTGCTGTAAACTATTTCATCTGCTTTCAAGAATAAAAATATTATTGTTTTCTTCTTTTTTTCTTTTCTGCAATATTTTATTGAAACATGGAGCTGTTTTCATTGTTACTACAAAACTCTCAATTTTTCATTAGTTATTGATGATTATATTATGAAAATGAGTTTCATTCTTTCATGTTAAATAAATTTCAGTGTGAAGTATACTTTTGATAATTTTGTTTCTGAATTATAATTGGGCGTATAAAATATATTATTGCTTTTGAGCTTAATATCTTGCTTTTATACCATAGTATTTTGAAATTTTTTATTGAATAGGTAATATTTTAGTTGCATTTTTTGAGATTGAATGGCATATCCTGCTGTGAACTAAGAATTTCAGTGTCAAAGATTAATTTTCTATCCTTGTATTTTTTTACAATTATGATTTGATTACGGAAGCTTGATTAAAGTTTTATCAATTCTTAATTAAAATTAAAACTTCAAGCAAAAAGACAGTAACTTGAAGAAAAGCATACAGCACAATGAATGCAGTATATAGAAGACAGCTAAAATAAAATTTAATATATGTTTATTAAAATCCATTAAATAAAATCAACACAATAAAATGCAAAAAAAAAAAACCCACCCTTAGATAATATGCAGAGATAAAGGCTGAATATAAAAGTGGCTTTATGAAATAATAAAAATGTACTGTTTAATGAGTTTTTTGAATATCCTTCATAAATTAAATCATTTGTCATTTAATAATTGTGAAATAGATAATTACCAAAGACAGATAGCTTCAAATAATTATATATGTGTACGTGTAATATTCAATACTGTAAATAAGTGGGATTAACCATTGAATCACATCATTTATTATGCTTCTTAACAGTTTAACAATGTTTTCCATTTTGATAATCAGGAACTGACAACAGCAAGAATATGCTATAACTGAGGTCAAAGAAAGGAAATATGTTCTACTTCTTACATTTGCAACATACTTTCCTCCCTCATCAACACACTCAAAGAACACAGCAGTTGATTTTTCATATAATACAGTAGATGAACATTAGAAATTAAGATTTCATAAATTGTACCTTAAGATTTATAGGAAATTACTAAAGGGGATTAAGAAAAGTGAGTTTTTATGCTTGAATTTGTTGTAAAACTTTAGATTTAAAGAAGAAGAAGAAAAAATGCTCTGTTAGAAGAATTTTAAACCAAGATTTTTCTTCACAGATACTTATTTATGCCATTTAAAATGATATCTTAATAGTCACTGACATTTTGCTTTATGCTTACACCCAGCAATTTGGGTGTTGACTTGTGACAGGAATTTTAAATTTGGAAAAAAAAGAAAGTTTTGTTGCTTTAATAAACTTCAGTAAGATTCCAGTACAGCTGCACTTTTCTCCTTGTTGGGTGTGAATTTTTAGGTGGAAGTAAATGAAATGAAATAAGATGTTAACTTTTACTTAAATTACTCAAAAATAATACATCCAATTCTGAAAGAAATTTACTTAAAAGTTGTGAAGCATAAAATTCTGATTAAAATTAATTCTAGCATATTTTATTACAAAAGTATAAGTATTATTTCTTATTAAAATTTTGATGAAAACTTCCAATTTTCAAGAGAGAGAGAGAAACAAGTTAATTAAGGTGTTTAATAAATATTTTACTTAAATTTTTTATTATTTTTAGATGCATTTATATGTTGCTGTGCCAAAACTAGAGGGCTAGTGTGGTACGGAAGTTTAGAATGATGGCTCTGACTAATTAGGGCAATGTTCACTTGATCATGATTACTATTGATTTCATAGAAAATAATTCCTGTGTAGTTTTTAAATGGAACTAAATGCTATGGAAAATAAGATAAAACCGATAGTGAATATGAGAAAATGGATTAAGTGTTGTTCTTTTGGTTTCCAGAAACAAGATATTATTAATGATATCAGTGAACACAATATGATTTTCATTAGAAATTCATTGGATATGGAAATATATATATAAGAGAATATTTTAACTAAATTTTTTGTTGCATTGCTCAGTATAATCAACATTTCAGAATAACTTTAAATAGCGCATGAAATTTTTTCACAAATCGAAAACAACTTATGGATGCAGAAGAGTTTTGAATTAAAAGAGAACAAGATGACTTAAAGAAAGAATCAATATGATTAAGCATCTGACACCCTTTTTTAACTATACAAGTGGTCATAACTATAGTAATGGATGGGACAGCTGATGAAAATTGAATATTTAAGTAATTATGATGTACTGAATATTGAAGCAACTATAATGCATAAAAAGACTGTTGAAAATTTCATTTATATAGAATTCTTTCTCTTCAAGCATTGAACACTCATATGATGATACATCATGCTACTGTACCTGCTGATCCAAGATTATTATTTCAAGGATTCAATGAAAAAAATCTGATAATGATCTAACTGAATATTTAAATTTTTTGAACTGTCATCCTATTTAGTTACTATTCTTTCATGAAATTGGAAGGCGAAAAACAAAATTATTTTCCTTTTCTTTGAAAATCTCAATGTTACCAATGTTTATTCTGATTTTAGAAGTGCAAACTATATCATTGATGGAGGACTCCTTCATCATGTATTTTGATATCCGAATAATTATTCAAGAATGTTTATGTTCTGTAAATCCAATATACCTCCAAAAAAATTAAAAATTGACTATAAATCTTGCATTAAATATGGTAGTTATAGTAACCCTGTGAAATTATTAAAGCCATGGAGCAACTTTGCCATTGTTCCAAAGCAGTATCACCAGGAATTTTATTTGATGCAAATACGATTGAGACTCTAAATTGGGGGGGGGGGTCCTAACTTGTGCAAATAGCTTTATTGATTTGCTCATTGATAAATTTGAAGCTATTAGGAAGAGAATAATGCAGATGCATTCATTGCAGGGATTGCATTCGGGAACCTTAAAAACTTTATTGCAACTCAACTTTACATTTAATGATTGATTAAAATATTGATTTATTAATAATCATACCAACTTGAATTTCACTAAATATGAAAATTCTTTTCTTCATACCAGGAAAACAAAAGATGGAAAGGATTTATTCATTAAGAAGTTTGGAAAGTGTACATTAAGAGAGTATTTTATTCCTTCTGTTTTTTCTGGATGCAATGGAACACTTGCAATTTCCCAAATGAGAAAGATGATGTTCCATCTCTCCATTGCTTGTGCTATTTGTCTTGGGCAATCCTGTCTAAATCATATAACTGCAGAATCATGTGAAGAAGGGAGGAAATGGATGTGACAAATTGATAGGATATGATATCTAATATCATAGCTATTTATAATTTTCATGAGTTGATAAATACCTTTTTATTGACTCTATGATTATACTATAGATACAATAGTTTAAAAAATATACTGTGGTGTACTTTTTCTTCAACAATAAGAATGGGGGGACCCCTATCTGATTTTTGTAATATATAAAGTAAAGGTTTATCAAAAAATTTTATTGCATGAAATTTAGTATTAAAAAATATAAAAACTTCATTTATTGAGATTATATATATATATATATATATATATATATATATATATATATATATATATATATATATATATATATCCTTCCCATCTCTCCTTTCCTTTTTTGAACGAAGGAAAGCATACTCAAATTTATCAAGGAATTTTTAAATTATCTTCATGTTTGGGAAGAAAACTTAAGAGCATATACATTTATGATATTTAATGAATACAGGAAAGCATGAGAACTTTATACATAGCCTATCCTTGTTTTACATTCAAGTTCTAGGGGATGGGAAGTAAATTTGTCTGGTATTGTTTAAGATTATGAGATCAAAATCTCATTTAAAAACTACATAGAATATATTTTGTTAGGGAATAAAATTTCAGAATCATTTAAGTTGTGCACTAACTTACCATTTCAAACTTCTACACCATGCTAGCTTTCTAGTATTGGTGCACAAACATGCATTTGTATGTAAAAGTAAATATTTTTTGTAAAGTATCTTTATTAGACACCTTATTTGACAGTATATGGCATCTTCTAGGGGAAAAAAAGGTTTCTTTGAATTTTTTCTTTTAATAATTGGAAAAATTGATCAATTATAATAAGAGCTAGTATATTATTTCTGTAACAAGATTGGATGTTATTTTAATCATGATCTAAAACCTTTTATTTATTACTTTTATGATTGGTTATGTTCTTTTTTTTGTGCACTTTAAGAAAAAGTGAACTAAACTTCTCTTTTCACTTCATTTTTTCCACTGCCTCCATTATTCTAGTTTACATCTTAATAGACAAAACTTGTGAGGCAATTATACCCTTATAGAATGGTTTGAGTAAAACTGTTAGAACCAGTTTGAGAAATTAAATAAAGATTGAATTAATTTGATTTATTGAATTCCGGTGCCCATATAAAATTAACATAGAAAGTAAAAAAAAAAAAAAAAAAATATGTCAGTTATAAAAAAAAAATTAACCTTATTTCTTAAAGTTAAATTCATTAAACATTAGCTGCTAAAATTATAAATACAACAAGGTTTATATATAAAATTACAAATTATTCACAATTGTTCATTTATTTCAAGTAATTTTAATTTAGGAAAATATATTTTAAAATCATATTGACATATATTCTTAACGTTTTCTCAATTTTTTATGGCTAATTGGGCTCTAAAAAGTTAAGCTCTGCTATAATTCATACATATTAAAATGATTGTGATATATCTGGAGTGGGAGGAGGGCTAAATAACTTTGTTCAAACTAATGACGGAGGGATATTACTTTGTCTTCTAATACAACTTTATAATTTGTATTACTTTGGTTGCTTTTAATATAAAAAGACATGTTTTCAAGAATCCAGGATTTTTTCATGAATTCTGCTCACTATTGTAATTTTTACCTTGTAAGGTTAGCTGTGCAATCCATGTCTGATTACTTTTAATGCAAGAATTTATTTTGAAAACTGCTTTAAAAAACTGTGTAGCTGTAAAAGAATTTGTCTTAAAATATGTAATTTATGCTTTAAACCTCATCTTGTTATGGTATCCAATGAATTTTTATTAATTAGAAATCATTTAAAATTATATTTATCATTTCAGAGAATATCCTACCGGTAATATATATGACATTCCTGGTCGGCATGGTAAGTTGATTTACAATCTTGTATATATATATAAATTTGGAAACTTTTATAAGTGTAGTCTTAATATTTTTATTGCATTTTTCTTTTTTAAGAATTAGAGGCTTCAAAGAATTCCAGCAACCAAATTGGTTCATGTCTTGAAGCTGAAAAACAAAACATTGGAGCTAGTTCAAGGTAATTTAGCAGCTATACTACAGAATTATTTAAGGCTTCAAAAATATTTTTTTATTTATGTGAATCTTACCGGTTTCTGATTGAAAATTTTAAAAAATAGTTAATATACTTCATAGAAATATTTATTTTTGGAGATCAGAATTTATTTACTTCATGGCTGCCATGGCACTAGAAAAAATAGAGAAAATGCATTTTTGATCATTTTTATAAAATTGGAGAAATACCAAAAATTAAGTTGCTTTATTATTATTTTTTCATATAAAAAGTGATGATCTCCAAAGATTGCAAAAACAAACTTGTAGTCATAACTTCCAAAAATATAATACCAAACACAATTGTGTTATGCTGAAACTCGCATCTTTTCTACTGTTTTTTTCTGTAGAGATCATTCTAGTTTCAAATTGTGAGACCGTTGTTCTTTCCATGAGATTCCAGAATTGCAAATAATGAGCAGATACAAGACTTCCACAATTGTGTGAAAGTATAAAATACATTTCTCTAATGGGAACATTCAATTTACGGAAATATTGCTGTAGTGTTTAGTTTATTGTACTTGAGTTTATTGAATGGTTTATTTATTATTTGAAAAACAAATAGCTTATTCAAAGGAGATTAGAGAATTTTATTTAAACAAGGAGCTGCTCAAAATGTGTATTAAACATGAATTGTGCAGATTAAAAATAAAAAAATCAATCCTGACTTTTTTGAGGTTTTAGAAAATTCAATTGCTGAGTAGTGCTCACTTTGTAAAATAGTAATAAGCTTAAATAATAGGGGGAAACAAGCACTTACTATTCATGTCAAAAAAGAAAAACATAGGAGACGAAGTACCAATTCAAAAGAATCATCATTTATTTTGAACTTAGCATTTAAAAGGAATATTGGAAAAGATGGCATATTGAAAATGTCAAATTTAATGTTTGATAATGGGCTGATTTTGAACTTAATTGTTAAAGAACAAAAATTTAAAGCTGAATTTTTATGAGCATTAATACTTATTGTGTCACACTCTTCTTTCAACCCATTCAGTGATATATTGGAAATATTTTCACATATTTTCATTGAAAGTTAAATAATTAAAAAATGTATGTTATGCTGTACAAAATTGGCTTACCTTTTTTCTTATGAATTAGCTCCATGAAACTGATGGCTGAAAAATCTTTAGAAATTGATGCTCAAATGCATGAATTAGGGAAAATGAATGAATAAATAAAAAACTATTTTGCTTTGTGGTGTTTCTTTCTTTAGTAATCATTGAATGGTTTGTGTCACAATAACAAAAATGTTTTGTATTTTATTTCCACTAGTCCTTAATTTTGTGTGATTTACAATGAAAGAGCATGAAACATATCCCCTCCCCCTTATTATAAATTTTGTATTGTTAAATAATTTTTTATTATTTATGTAAATATAAACCTTTCTTTTTTAATATACTGTTATTTTGAATAATATTAAATTATTGCTTCCTTCCCTTGCATTTTCCACTCCTTAATGCTAGTTTGCATTATAACTAGCACATGATTGTTATTCATGCATTTTCTTATATCTTAAATACACATACAGGGAAACACAGGAATTTCTTCCTTCCAGATTTGAGTAACAACCCTGAATTTCTACTAACTAGGTTTTTACTATTCGTAGAATTTTTATAAGTTGAGTGTTATTTTGATGATTACTTTTTTTGAGAGCAATCTTTTTTTTTACTGCAATCTTAAATTTTGTTTTCAAAAACATTATTTTGTCATCTAAAGTTTCATCACAACATTTTTTAATTATTATAAGCTACTAATTGGAATGTTAAGCATGCACATATTTATTGTAGAAAAGAACGGAATGTAAGAGTATTACATGTGGCATTTTAGGTATATACACATCTATTTACATCATTTATTTTTTTAGCCAGGCATTATGGCTGGCTTTAATTTATTTATCTAGTTTTTACAATAAACATTATGCAGTAACATTTACAGACAAGTAGTTTTTTATTTAATAAAAATGAAATTTTATTTGCCTTATTGGTTTTTTTTTTTTTTTTGGAAAGTTATATATACAGACAGATGTACTACATTCAACATGTATATATATTATTACTTGATTTCAAAAAGGGGCACTTGAGTAACTTTAAAAATTAAATGTAGCATTATAGTTTAATTAAATTCTGTCTAATATTTTAAGGATTTTAATTGTTGATAATCAATATATTTTTTTTTAATATTCATTTCTCTCCATCTTTCCATAACTCTATAAATTTTCAATTTTGTTCTTTATGAAAAAAGATTTATGGAAGTCATTGTTCAATTGTAAAAAATTTAAAGATTTTGCCAATCTTCAAAACAGGGAAATACTTATACCAGGTGAAGTATTATTAACTCTTGAATAAATATAGCATTTAAATCTTAAAATAGCTATTTTTTGTCATAATTCCATCATTAACATTAATTAAAAGAACCAATGATTCTCTTTCTCATTTTAATATTTAAATGTAGAACACATCTATTTCATTAAGAGATCTATTATGTCTATGAATTACGACAAAATACGGAACCTTCTTGATATTCGTATACTGTTTGAATTTTTTATTCTTCATAAATAAAAATTCCGTTTAAGTTTTGGACTCAGATATTCTTTATCAAGAGCTATCATAAGTTTATTTCATACAAACATACTTCAGACTTACAAAGATATTTTAAGACTTACGTAAAAGGTTATTTACTTTTTGATGAACATATTCAATTTTCATTTGTTTGCAAAGAAAAGCATAACTTTTGCAGTAACTGAAACATTAATTCCTGAAAAAAAGTAAGTTAAACATAAACAATATTTTAATTTGCTGAAAAACTAAAGAGGTAAGTATAAAGTCTTAGAGATAGTCTCTAATAAATTTAAAATATTCTTCCTGCTCTACTAACTCTGTTTGAGAAATTGCCTATATGTATAAATATCAACTTTTTTTTTTATCATCTTGTTGAACTTGTGCTCCATGGGGTTACCCAGAACTTGTTTATTGTATTTTGCAAAGAAATTAAAGATGTAATAAAACCAAATTATTGTTTCAAAGTGATATATTTCTAAATCTGAATTTTCCTTTGGTAAAAATACTTTAGAATTTTGTAATTATTAGTATTTTAATTTCTTTTTTTTTTCCTTAGAGATCCACTTTCTGTTGTAGATTTTGGCTTTATTGGCAATCAAGGTAACATTTCTTTTTGTCCTCAGTATATGATTTTATTCTTTTAAAATCAAATGAATGCATGATTTTTGTTTTTATTTATTAGAAATGGAGGTCTCCAAAGTAAATTGTGCTAGAGATTTAGCCATATCTTTTCTTGAAGCTGAGAAAGAAAACATAGGAATCATAGCTAAGTAAGTTAAGCATTATATGCTTTTAATTTTCTTAAACGTTTTTTACAATAAAAATTATACAGTAATATTGATAAATACATTTTTTTATCAAAAAGGAAACTGATCTATTGATGAAAATTCTTCATCTTATAAATATTACAGATAAATGTGTTATTATTCTAATATTTGTTAAAATTTTATTTAAATGATAAGGTTCTGATTATTTTTAAAAGCAGACTTGGAAAGTTATCCTGCTTGTCTCAAAATTACTAGACTTATAAACCTGTATCAATTGATGGTCGGGATACGAACCTGCAACACTAGGGCCAGTAGCCGAGTAACATGACCATAATACAAAAGTTGATCTTGGTATCGTAGATGCTATCTGGCTTATGAAACTAGCACCTCAGTATTCCCCCATCAGTGAGTCGATGGAGGGACGAATGATTTTTATAGTGCCAAGCGTTATGGCAAGTTGGTGCTTGCTTGCGTTAAGTGTGTCTGAAGACTTTGCTATTGCTTGCTTGCGTCAAGTGGGATTGACGGCTTTGTTTGTTTTTGCTGCGGGTTGATAGCACCACGCTGTTGCAGGATGTTGCGTTCCCAAGGTCACCAATGTACCGATTGAAGAGCGCAATATGAACTTGCGATGCTAGTGCCAGTTTCCGAGTAACATGACCATAATACAAAAGTTGACTTCGGTATTGTAGATGTTATCTGGCTTATGAAGCTAAAGCCACAAACCTTTTAAAAATTAATAGGGTTTAGGAATGGATGATCATTGTCATATATATAAAAGTTTGTAGTAGAAGCTGATGTTATACATGCATTGTAAAATGCCATATTAATTTATTGGTAAAATTGAATATAAGAATATAAGTCTTATAAGTAAAATTGAATAATTTTTTCCCATAAATTTTGTTCTGATTTGATCTGGATTTATTTGTCAATAATTGAGTCAGTGTTTGAAATGTATAAGGATTATACTCATATCATTCCACTGCTACCATTGAATGTGGATATTTTGTTTTGGTTTATAAGATCACCATGGATTGTTGGTGATTTGATTATTCAAATATAACAGATGTGAAACCCCTTCTCACAGAATGTAATAGCTCTCATGTAACTCCATTCATAAACATGTGATACTTGTATCCAAAATCATTGCAAATGTAGCACTTATTAACTAAGTTAAATAACAATTTATTTTCAGTCTGCATTGCTGAAACAAACTATTTAATTTTCTTTGTTTTAAAAGGAGGATTGTTATAGGAACTTGAAGTCCCCTCCAATAAAAATGACCTTTTCATAAAATGCACCAACTAGCAATAATTTCCATTGAGTACCACTTGTCCTTCTCAGTTTGCTTTGAAGGAACCTCTTCATAAGTTGGAATCATCAGATTAATAGATGATTCCAGTTTAATGTTAATGTGTGACCAGTTCATATTTGAAAAAACTCTTCTTGTTACTTTTAAATGTATCTTGAAATTTTAATAAAATAAATTGTTGAAGATTCAGAAAAACTGGTATAGCAGTTCGTATTCAAATAATGGAGGTTTCAACCAATCAGCCTAATGTGATGCTTTTGACATTGTATATAAGACAACAGGTGTCTGAGGAAGCTATTACATTGATTCTTGCTGCTATAATGGTAGGTTATCGATTTAATTGATTTTTAATGGCAACTAATCGACAGCGCACGAGAGTGGGAGCACAGCATTTCTGAAGTAGAGATGAAATTTGAATTTTCATACCTGGCCATTTCTAGAGTGTAATGCAAATACCAGGTTTTAGTAAAACTACAGATCTCTGACAGCAATGCAGCTTGAAAAAAGCCATGGTATAGCACGATCATCCACGCCTGAAAAGAATAGTTAAACGAGATTGGCATTCAACATTCCCTCAAATTTTTGTAGATTGGAATTTAGGCCCATCAACAAATGTCAGTGTATGCACTATTCAACATAACCTAATTGATATGAACTTTTGCAGCTGTAAATCATTTGTGTCTTATCTGGACTCCCCAATGCTGTTATTGGGCTCTTAATGATTGGTAAAATGTTGTCTGTTTGAGGAGTCATGTTTCCAAGTGTATCGTGTGGATAGCTGTATATGGATATGGTATAAGAAACTGTTCAAGCTGGCGGATGCCCTGTGATTGTAAGGAACTTGTGTTGGTAGTATGAAATGGGAGACTCTACCATGAGAGGTCAGTGGGACTTTAACATACTTTCCAACCTTCTACATGCATTTATGTGCTGTGTGCATTTTGACGTACATGGATTATTCCAACAGGATAATGTGTGTCTTTACAGTGGAGGCTCTACATGATATTAGATAGGTGTACTAGTTTTTTTGACACTTCAGTGTATGTTACATATAAAAATACTTTTCTTAATTATTCCTATAAACTATTTTCTTCTCAGTGTGGGGTTTTATTTTCTAATTTATAAGGCACAAACAAAATCATTTTATAACTTATTTTTTCTTTTCAGATATTCCAAAATTCCTAATGTGAAAACTTCATCTGAATCCATGAGGGATAATGCTAATTTCTCTGAAACTTCTCAAAATATAAAATGCATTCAAAATGTTCAAAAGAATTTACCTACCAAGATTATTCCTTCAACAATATCTTTATCTGCATATGATTCTAAGCAGTTTCTTGATAAAACTGGAACAAATGTAGATGAAATGGATATTACTTGTTTATCATCGCCAAAGACAGATAATTATCTTGAGGAAATGAGCAGTAATGTAAGTTTAACTGCTAATGATATGGAAACAACATGCGTTTCTGGCAATGATTTCCTTGATGAAAATTCATCTGCATTATTATCAAATGTTTTTCTGGAAAATACCAACAGTACTTCTGATGACAAAGATGAAAACAAGCTGTTAAATTTTCAGAAATTGAACATTGATGCTTCTAAAAAGGCATTAAGTTTGAGCTTTATTGAACCTGCAATTTCTTTTGAAAATACAAAGCTAAAGTCATTTTCGTGTAGTAATTCTGGAAATGTCAGTCCTGGTTTTGATGTTCTTTCAAATATCCATTCCTCATTTCTTGGCAAAACTTCTGAAAAACATTTAAAAAGCATTTCAGGTGAATTAATTGGGGAAGAAAATGTGAACTTACCAAACAGAATGAAAACAAATTTTGATAGAATTTCCTCTTATAAATATAGTGGAATGGATTCTAATGGGACTGAAAGCCATGTTTCTGAAAAGGAAACATCTGAGGAAAATTCTCACTATTCCCAGAACAGTGCTCATGGAGTGAAATTTATGAAAATATTTTCAGAAAAAGAGAATTCTCTAGACAGAATTCAAGTTTCTAATTTTGAAAAGATCCATTTACCCTCATCATGCATTACTTTTCTTGAAAATAAGGAAAATGTAGGATTTATTAGAAAAAGAAAAAGTATTGGCACATCTGAGTCGAGGGATGCATCAAATAATAAAGGTGTAAAGCCTAACTCTCCTGACAAAAAAGCTCTGTTTATCAATTCAGAAAATGATTCTAAAACTAACAGACGTTCATTAAATCATACTGCCTGCCACAATGAATCTGGTCTTTTTAATGAAAGCAATGAACCATCTTTTACTTGTAGAACAAATGCACTTCCAATTAGTGCCGAAGATATTACCTGGAAATCTGGTTGTTCTAGACTGGATAATGTTGATCTTGAAAACAGTTTTGATTATCTCTCTAAAGATTTAAATTTTAAAAATAGAAAGCATGAATATCCTATATCTGATTACAAAAATCTACCAGAAGATTCAAAAACTCATCATTTTGAATCAGATGGCATGGAACTTACTTCTGTTGTTGGTTGTGAGGATTTTCATTTTGTAGGAAAGGAAGAAAAGGAGTTTGACCGAAGTGTAAATGTGGACTTTAGTTCTGCATTAATTGGAACAAGCAGGACATGTCATTATATATCTGATAAAATGGAGCTTACATGTGCTGGCAGGAGTAATATTGGATTGAAAGAAATACCAAGCATCTCTTCATTGAACAATATTAATGAGCATGAATCATATGAAGTGTCAGAATTCAATGATGATAATTTAGATAGCAATACAGTGTCTAGAAATTCTAAAATACATAATTCAGTATTCATTGAGAAGGAAAATAAGACACTAAATTCTAAGCTTGATGAAGGTAATAAACAAGAACAGTTAAAAAAAATTATAAATTTGCAATCCAAAGATAAATTTATTAATCAACAGTTAAATGATTATCAAAGTGATAATAATGAAGTTATGGAAGAAACTTTAATTTCGCAAGAAATGCAGCTAACTTGTACTTTAAAAACCTCTGTAGCTTCTCCTTTTTTACAGCTTAAAGATACTTATCTAACCCAACCATCTAAAAGTTGTTTTCCTGATTTTAAAACTCCATTCATAAATTCAAATGATGGTTTGAAAATCAAAAGAGGTGGGTCAAATTTTACACCATCTCTCTCTGATGACATAGATCAATCATTTTTAGTTGAGGAGAGATGTGTATTTCAATCGAATACCATGGATATCACATGTAACAATGAGAGTTCTCTTGGAAATAGTTTCAACTTTGAGACCAATACCAATTATAATGATCCTGAAGATGGAAAATTAGTAAATTCAAGCATTGAAGTCTCTTTAAACATAAATCATGGTCCTGTGGAAAATTACAAAACACACCACTTTGATTCTGAAGAAATGGAACTCACTTGTTTTGCAGGTAATGATGAATTTTCTTTTGTAAATGAGAGTTTTGAAGTAAAGATGCAAAAAGATTTTGGCAAAAATCTGAATTTTGATCACAATGCTAAATTGTTAGATAGTTCTCGAACACATCATTTTACTTCCGATAAAATGGAACTTACATGTGCTGTAAAAAGTTGCACCCAATTGAAAAAAACATTTAATGATGAATCTTGTTTAAAAGATTGTCATAAAAGATTTTCTACTTCAGTGACATTAGAATCTGATTGCCATCATGATGAGCCAAGTTCACAAATCAATCAACCAAATGCACTTCATTCTTTGGATGATGAAAAGGAAAATATCTTTAATTCAGTGGACAAAAGAAAGCAGCCTAAAAGCTGTCATTCTGTCAAAACTCTTACTGGAGATTGTTCTGGCTTAGACAATGGCTGCAATTTAAGCTTTCTTCAAAATTCTGATAATAAATGTAAAGATCAAACTTTCAATTCTCATGAAATGGAATTAACTCTTATGACTGATAAGTCTCATAAACTACAATCTTCACCATTTTTTCTTTTGTCCTCGCACCCTGAGAGTATTTCTGAGGGAAAAAAAGTTTTTGAATTTCAAAAACAAGATAAAAAATTTCAGATTGCTCAGTCAAATTTATCCTTATTTCCTGGAAAGATAGAAGAAAATATCCAAGAAAACATTTCATGTGATTCTCCTAGTAACAAAATGCTTCAAACAAAACAGCAATTTGTGGAAACAGATTTAGTTTCTTCTGGGGATAATGATAAAGTTTGGGATATTGTTTTGAAACCTTTAAATTCACAAGATGCTAAATTAAAAATGCCACCTGGGTTAAAACATCTCCTTTCGCGAACCCCAGGAGCTTTGTATACTTTGAGAAAGAAGCGCCAGCAAATTTCAAAGAATTTTCTGAAAAAATGTATTCTTTCCCCAGAGATACAAAGTATCCTGAAAAAGTCAAAAAAATTTGATTTGAAACAACCACTCAGTGAAATGAAAGTGTACAGTCCAATAAGCTATAAAGATAAAAAGTCTTTAAGCTTTCATTCATTTGGAAAAGCAGATAGCTTTACAGAAGAATCAAAAGAAAATTTTCAACTTCCTAATGTTCAGCCATTTAAGTCAAGCTTTAAAACTACACATCAGAATTCTATAATATCTATTGCAAGTGTAACTCCTACTTCAACTAGTATCTTAATAGAAAATAGCAATTTTACAGCTGAATCAAAAGATGTTTCTCAACTCCCTACAGCACAATTGTTCATTTCAAATCATAAAACTATAAATGAAAAGTATGGAATAACATCAGTTTCATGTTTAACTCCTGCACAAATCAGTATTTTAGAAGATAGTTGTACAAGTGAATCAAAAGAAAATGCTCAACTTCCTTTGGTTCAATCATTTCATTCAAGCCTAAAAGATTTAAATGAAAACTCTAGAATGATGTCAATTGGAAGTTTAACTCCTACATCAACTATTCCTTTAATAGAAGATAATTTTGCTACTAAACCAAAAGAAAATTCTCAACATCCCACAGTTCAATCATTTAATGCAAGTCTTAAAGCAATAAATGAGAACTCTGGAATGATATCACTTACCAGTTTAAATTCTGCTGCAACTAGTGCCTTTACAAGTTTTGTTCGATCTGAATCAAACTTAAATCAACATAGTACTAAAGTAGCTTTTGAAGAAAGTTGTACACAAAATGTTTCAAAAATTGAAGATAAACAAAAATTTAAAAACATTTCTGTTAATGAAAACGAATCATTGCAGTTGTTGTCCAATTCTATTCTTGATACTGCTGAAAGTTTAACCTGTAAAACATTGTCAGAATTATTCCCTGCTAAAATTCTGCTAGAAAAATCTAATTTAAAAAATGAATCTAACTTAGTTCAAGAAGTTAAACAGGATTTATATCTGCCTTCAGAAACATCTCTTTTAAACACTGACATTAAAGAAAAGGGCTTGAAAAATTCTCATGGAATTCTGCCTTTTTATAACAATCGTAATGAAATGACATTAAAAGATTCTTTGTTGAGATACGAATCAAATGCATTAAATTCAAAAATAAAATGTAATGACCAAAATGCTATAAACGATCCCAATTTCCCAACAGATTCTACTAGAGATGAAATAGATTTCAAGTGTTATGAAGTAAAAAATAGCAAAATATTAGAAGAAAAAAACTTAAGGAATGTTTCTCTTAATTCAAATGTACTTGAAAGTCAAAGACTTGCTGATTTAAACATTTCTGAGAGACCAATTTTGGAATCAACCAAAATTAAAAATTTGTCTGAAATGAAAGATCATGATTTTCAAAAAGAAAATGGTCCAGATGTATTGGAGAAAACTAGAATTAAGGATAAAATTTCAGATCTCTGGGAAAACACATCCAACTTAGAAACAACAGATCAGCAGGATACTAATGCTGCATTTGTTTCAAAAGAGACTGAAAATGGCAATACAGTTTTGGAATTGTCTGAAAGCAAGACCAGTCCTAAAGCAGTAATCTCAAAGAATTTAGGAAGCTTGTTTGATGTTGAAATTTCAGATTCTTATAAAAAAAATATCCCTGAAAAAATTATTTTGAAAGTTTCTAGCCCTAAACAATCTGAAAATATGAATATTTCAGTTAATCATCCTGCTGAGAATCATCATGAATTGAAATCTGATTGTACTGAATTGGAGTCTCCATTAAATAAAAATTTTGATCAGCAAAATAATTTCTATTTAAATTCCTGTAATCTGATTACCAGCTTCAATGAAAACTCACCTCGCAAAATTAATATTCATAACAATGCTGATCCAAAAGTTTCATCTGACAAAATGGAAATGAATGATGTGGTTTGGAGTACTTCCTGTGTTAATGAATCTGTAAAGGTAAGATATTAGCATTTTTATTTGAGACATATGTTGATTTCAAATGCACATTTTAAAAACTAAATTGTTTTAGAAAAATAACTGTGAAAAAAATAAATAACTAAAGTAAAGATTTATTTTATTAGCTATTGAGAAATATCTTTCACATTACTGAGTTAAAAAAAAGCTTCATATTTGTAAAAACTAATTAATCCATGTATTTCTTTGTGTATTATTATTATTTTTAGTTCTGAAATGAACAAATTATTTTGATATAAAAATTAAGTTATGATGAATGTACTTTTATAAAGATAAGCTCTCCTTTTTGCCATATAATCAAATCACTAAAATTCCTTTAAAAATTTTAATTTGTAAAAATGCTGAAAGTATTAAAAACATTTTAGTTTTAGATTAAATGTATCTAAAAGAAATGTCTTACACCTAAGAAAAACCGTTTATAATTAAAAATACATTTCAAATGATGAATTCTATTTACTTTGAAAGTTAGTAGTTTTTTAGTGTTACTTTCATAAAGGGCTTCACTAATGTCCAGGATGAAACTTGGTTTCTTGCTGCTTGCAATTTGTTATTAATGTACTTTATCACTGAATTTTTCTCTAAGAATTTAATTTTCTGGGCAATGTTCTTTTTTGGTATGAAATACTGAATTAAAAATATATATTTTTTTCTCTTGGGTTGGTTGGTTGGTTGATTCGATTTTTATGGCGCAAGAGCCAAAAGTAGGCTATACTGCGCCAAACATATGGTTTAAGGGGATATCACGTGAGAAGTTAAAATTTAAATAGATGTCTTACACTAAAATTTGATTAAGAAAAACAATAAAAAACAAAGCTGGAGGCAATTAAAGTTAATCTCAGGATTTATTAAACAACTATATAAGACAATAAAAACCAATATTCTTCAAAAAGTTAAAAATGTACCGATGGGGAGGCTCTCCCACCAATTCTCGCACGTCAAGTGAAGATGAATTAAAACAAATCATACGATGGGAATTAAAGTTCGGACACTCAACCAGAATGTGTGAAACACAAAGATCAACATTAAATGATGGGCATCTCGGGGCTCTCTCCCTGAATATTAGGTATTTGTGAATGAAACAAGTATGACCGATGCGGAGTCGAGTCAGTTTCACGTCAGTAGCTCTTACAGAAACAGTGGGCCATAAATGGATGTGCGGTTTAATAAAATGTAGCTTCTTACGAGTCTCCAGATCCCAAGATTCCTGCCCAAGAGAATAGATATAATGAGTAATTGCACGTTTTAAATCACGATATGGAATTGATGTTTGATATAATCTAGAAGCTGCCTTAGCAGCGTGGTCAGCGTCTTCATTGCCCAAAATTCCAACGTGACTAGGGACCCAGCAGAATGAAATAAAAATGCCCTTGTCCTGTAGTGTTTGCAAGCAACATAAAATATCTACTGCCACAGGATGCATCCCTTTGCCAGGATGGGATAATATCTCCAAAGCACTCATGCTGTCTGCATATAAAATAAATTGACGCCCATAAGAAACCTCAATTTTCTGAAGAGCGCAAAAAATTGCCACAAGTTCCGCAGTCAAAACCAAGCAAGAAGTATGCAAACGGTAACTGTAGACGTTTTGTAAAAATTTAATTCCGCAGCCAACATAGCTCTCCGATTTTGAGCCATCAGTAAAAATAGGTTCGTATGATGAAAATTGACTTCTGTGAGAGGCAAAGAGTATTTGTAATATTACAGATGCTGTAGAAGACTTGTCAAATGTAAAAAAGGGGTTCATGTATGAAAACATAGGAACATTCCAGTAAAGTGCAAAAAGAATTTATTATTAAAAGTTTTATAGAAACATTTTTATTTTTCAACATAATTGCTGTAATGTTGAAGCATTTGTGATATCAATAAGCTAGATTTTCAAATCCTTGTAATCAACTTATTGAATAAGATTTTCTATTGCAATAGATGTTAGCCTTATTCCACTATATGATGAAAATGATTTAGAACTACAAAAAACGTTTAAACCACATTACTAGCATCAATAGTTTTTTTTTAAAGAGAATAAAAAACTTAATTTTCCAGTATGACAAATTCTCTTGGGTATTGGTATATAAGGAAAATAAATGACAGCCTATCAAATAGCAGCATTCCTTGAAATTACTCTAAAGCATTTTTCTTCTACTTAATTGTTTTTCTATTTGTGTTTGTTGAAAACTGAAGAAACAAAATTAACAAAGATAGAAAATGAATCAATAAATAGAGGAAACAGAAGGGCTATTCGCCAAACGATATTAGAATGCATCAAAATTCGCTCATTGCGCGATAATGGAAGGCTAAAGCCAAGGATTTCTGCCTTTTGAATTTAGTGACTGCATTTGCTCTTTGGATTTTTTTCCTTCTATTTTTTTTGTGTGTGTGTTAGTTGTTGATTCAGGTTTCACTTTCATGCTGTCTCAACAGAAGTTAGATGCTTTAACTCTTTGTTTTCTTTTGTTATAAGTTGCTCTTTGAAATATAGATAAATAAAATATGCATCAAATTTTCTAAAATGTAGCTCAAGTAATCATTATAAAAAGTTTTAGACTGTTTAAAAATGAAATTTTTCTGTAAAAGGTGAATTTTATCATATATTTTTTTGTAGCATAATTGTTTCTGAATCGGCAAACCATCTTTTTTTTTTTTTTTGCAGGATACAACTATACCAGTTAAGGAAAGCAAATCTTCAAAGGGTAAGTTTAAAAAATAAATATCTTTTATAAATTCTTATATTTGTTAAGGGAAGAATTCAAGTTCCAATGTGCCATTGGGAAATGTCAAAAGTAAAGTGCAAAAAGAATTTATTATTAAAAGTTTTATAGAAACATTTTTATTTTTCAACATAATTGCTGTAATGTTGAAGCATTTGTGATATCAATAAGCTAGATTTTCAAATCCTTGTAATCAACTTATTGAATAAGATTTTCTATTGCAATAGATGTTAGCCTTATTCCACTATATGATGAAAATGATTTAGAACTACAAAAAACGTTTAAACCACATTACTAGCATCAATAGTTTTTTTTAAAGAGAATAAAAAACTTAATTCTCCAGTATGACAAATACCTGATTCTGTGTGTTAATTTTATCAAAAAGTAACCATATTTATACATTTGATAATAAATTTAGTTTGCCTTCTTTGTTCTTTTTATAACTCATAAAGACTTGAGATTAAAAATGGTCTTTATTTTTAACAAGTATGCTATTAATTAAGGTATTAATTTTCTATTTTTAATATGGAATATAATTATTTTCCAACAATTTTTAAATTCAACTTAGTTTAATTGGCTCAATCTAATATTTAATAATGTATATTCATATTTTTTTCTTTTATAAATCTTCTGCATCAAAGTATTAAATGCACTTTCTGTGTATATTTCGAATCTGTTCAAATTTTTTAAAAATTCTGAATTTAAGAAAATTATATAATTTATTTCCTAAGTTTAATATTCTTGTACTATTTATATCATTTTTATTAAAGCACTTAATGTATCATACATACTATCATTTGCTGTTTCTAACTTGTAACTAATACATTTTTTGCCTTATATTCTCTCAGAGTTTCCTCAACTTGCCAATAAGAACTTTCCTGTGGCATATAGTACTTTTTTTTAACACTCTGAGGATAGTTTTTTTCACTCATCTGAATTTTACCTAATCCTGTCCAGGAATTCTACAGCAGTCACAAAAATAAATTACATTCTGAAAAACCATAAGGAAAATATTGAAACCAATGTGTTAATAATTTAATATTTCAGATGTTGGGGTATTAATTACTATCATTAGTAATTAAGTCAAATTCATATCTCATATTTTCTAATTTTTTTTAATGTTAAAAGCATAAAAAAAATCTTTAGCTAAAAATTTCTTTAATAAGTAATAGGTGGCTGAGCAAACATTAGTGAAAAGCTGTTATCATTTCATTAAAAGCCATAGCTGTTATATAAATAGCTTTAAATCACAGATGATAGATGTATTACAAAATGTATGAAATGATTAAATTGGAGTAAGAAAATTGCTCAGAGCTGAATCTTGCAAGATTTGACTGCACGACTGTTATTTTCATTGAAAGTTCAGGCATGCTCCATCATTTCCAGCATTCAATACTGCTTTGGATATTAGAGATGCATAATTTCTTTTGACATCATTAAATGTGTTTTTCCAAATTTTATTCTTTACATTTTGGCATTATTATGTATGATTGTAAAGCAGTTCTTTTAAATTGTGTAATTATTGCCTTTGTGTCAGTTTCTTCTTGTACAGTTTTTTTTTTCGTCCTAATAATATTTCTGGTTATATTTTCTGTGCAGTTACAGTTCATTTTTGTTCTATTTACTATATATTGATGTCTGTGCTAATAATTTTGGGATAATTTGTATTACTTAATTGTTATTTTAAAAAGCATTCTAAAATGATAAGAGATACTTCTTTACTTATAATAAAGCACAATGTATGTGTGTGTCTGTTGGTGCTCTGTAGGCCAGACCATTCTACCTACAGCTACCAAATTTGGTATATGTATACCTTGGGGGCTGGTATTGTGCACCTAAAAGCCCTTTTTTTTGTAATTAAAATTTTAATTAATTAAAAAAATAAGCCAAATTTTGAAGGTTTTTTTTTTTTTTTTTTTTTTTTTTTTGCTATAACTTTCGAAAATATTACAGCACAAAATTGATTTTTGCATCAAGTTAAAGCTCAACAAATTAGCTTTTCAATGATACTGATTTTTTACCTATAAATTAAAACTCTATTTTTAATGAATTTTTAAACATTTAATTTAATTGTATTTTTCAACAATTTATTTCGCATAAAATAAAAATAAAATTTTATCTTCACGAGGATCTAAAAAAACAGCTTTTAATAAAATGTTGCCATCGCATTTTCAAAAGTTCTGATTTAAAAAAAAGTTAATTACTACCAAAAGTAAAACAGAAAAATATAATTTTCATCACGTGATTATATGAAATGAAAGAAATAGAAAATGTAATATTTTTTAAACCGTAAATGCAAGAGAAAATTTTTCTTGATCGTTTGCAATATCAAAATTAACAATTCCATTAAAGAATTAAAGTAAATAAAAATAAAAAATATATTACAAAAGTGCGACAGTTAAAACTGAAAAAGAATTTTTAGAAAAGCACCAAACAATAATCTTCTGAGAGCGAGATTAATTATTTAAAAGCAAGAAATCTTAAACAAACTTTGAAAATGACGTTATTTCAAAGAAACGACAAACAAAAAGCAATTGATAATAAGTAAAAGTAAAATATTTCTGCATTAAAAAAAAAATTAACAATAAGATTTGTTTTGAATTGCTACTTTTACTTATGTGAAGAAGATATGTTGTGCAAATCAAAGAATTCGCCTTCATGATTGTCATTTATCTCCGCATTTTAATGAATCATGCGAAATAAAAACGCATCTGCTTGCAAAGAAACATATGTAATAATTAACAATGGAAAATTTGTAAAAGCATATAAAACTACCCGCATATTTCGGAGACATCAAAACTTTCTAACCAAAACAATATCATGTTCTCAAATGAGAAAAAATAAATCAACTATCATTCCAAATTAAACAAATAAAAATGTCATTTTCGGCACGTGTCTGCATAAAATGAAACAAATACGAAACATAATATTTTTGGAAAATAAATGAATCTAAACGTTTTCTATGACATTTTGCTATACATATATTACTAATCCAATTAAACAGTTTTATTTAAGGCAATTATGACTTAACATCTACAAGGCATCTTCTGTAATCGGAGCCCAACATTTAATTTCTAAATTTTTGGGGGAGAGACGTACATCTCTTAAAAAATGGTCTTAGTGAAATATATAATTATAGATTTAGTGAAAAAATGCTGATGAATTAAATTTTTACATATATCATCTGCTCTGTGAATCATATTTAACAAAATACTCTAGAAACAATAAGTCCTTAAAATAAAAAAAGTGGCACTCCAATGAACTAAATCAATCATCAAAGCTGATCGATCTATGAAAATCTCAATATAACTATTCGATAAAAACTGATGATTTTAGATCACTTTATCAAGAACTCAAAGAAGCCAATCAGAGTTACTCTAGAATAATTGGCCTAGATTATGAAAATGATAATTGTTCTAAACTTGCAATATTCAGAACTGAATAAATCAGCCAGATTTGGTTGCAGAAGATAGAAATGTTTATTTATTTATTTAGAAGTTGAAATCTTAAGAATATTTAATAGAATATGAATCAATATGACCAAAGGAATTCAAACCATAATTTTTTGAAATATATTTATAAACCAAATAAATAAATAAATAAAATGTTATTATTGAAAGCATTTATATACAACTAAAAATAAAATTAAAAACTGAATGTTTCATTTAATCTGTGAAATGTTTGCTGTATAATTCTTTGAGATATTATAAATTATAAAAAATATATATAATGTTTCAATTTCTGTAGGGAACATAAAACTTCTATGTTGGACTGCTCTGCTTTCAGTTCTTAGTTTTATTTAAAGACATGCTCAGATTGAGTAAAGAGGTCTTTATATTAATTGAAGTTTCATCATTTTCAATTTCATATAAGAGTGAATTTTACGTGCACTGATAGAAAATCAGAGAGATGCGGAGTTCAAAGATAGGTCTTCTTAAGGCCTACATAATAGTATAAGTGAATTATATGACTATCGAAATTTGCTTTAAAATATTTTGCTGAAAAATTTATTATGAAACCAAGTTATATATAAAAAAAATGATTGAGCCCTTTAGTCGGAATTTATATTGGTGAACTGGCTGGTTGCCAAAGGCTGCTAGTAAGAAAGAAAAAGGAAATTGTCTACATTGATTGCATAAAAATATTACTCATGTTTCTAAAAAATTAAATTATGATGATACTTCTTCATAACTAACTATTCTTAACCTTCTTGCTGTGTCTTTCTTTTATTAAAATATTTCTTTCCAAGCATCTTTCAGCTTTGAAAATAACTCACAAAATGCTGTAAAAAAATGCTTGTATATTTTTCAGAACTATGGATAACTAATGCTATATATTAACCCAGATTTGAATGAAACCAGCTCTGCATAACCAGCTCTGCAAACTGCATAACCAGCTCTTTTCATGTTTATGTCAAATAGTGACATAAACATGAAAAGAGCTGGTTATGCAGCTAAATAGATGTGAAAATGCATACCCACGGAAATCTAGGGTCACAGAAATTTTATTATTTCTATGTTGCTTTTCCAAATTGTGGTATACTCAGCAAGAACATTAATGAAATATTTAACAAATAAAAACCATTTAAAATAAGTTCTTTGGTGCCTTTTACTTGCAGTGAATATTTTTAAGTTAGTGATAGGTGTCTTTCATTTTCCATCCTTATTTATATAATTTGATGCTATATGCTTATTATTATTTTATTTTTATCTTTTAAGATATAAAAAGCTTGTATGCAATGCAAGCTTTTATGAAAAAATGTATGCAAATAATTAATATAATCTTCCATTTTCAGACACATCTACAAATGACCATTGGTAAGTGATTATAATAATTATTATTTCATTCCTATAAAAGTTTCTCTACAGATATTGTGTTTTTGAATTATTAATGTCCATGCTTAAGTTTCTTAATGTGTTTTCCCCCACTTCAAGAATTACATACTCTCAGAAAAAATTAACAGTATTTTTTTTAAGTATAAGATTTAAGATATGTATAGTTTTTTGTGATTTTGATATGATATAACAGTAAATTTACTACAATATAAATTTCCTAAAAAGTGCATGTTTTAAATTTAATTAATTTACGGAAGAAAATTATTTATATCTCTAAGGGATGTCAATGAGAAGATTACATTTAAATTGTGATATAGTAAATTAACAAGCTATAATATTACATAAATAATCATAAAAGTTTTAACAAACTTGACTGTGCATTCTCTTTGGTGTAATTCTGCAGCAAATTTCTCCAGCTTCAATTTCCAAAAATGTTGTTTCTTATGAAAGTTCGTAACTTCTAGGTAACTCCTTATGAGTTGTATTTTCTCCCACTGATTTTCATTTTTGGAAAAAAAAAAAGAAAGAAAAAATACTATTTCATTGTGCATTTTTTGTGTTTACCTTTAAATTCAGGTAACCTGATGGAATTGGTGTCATTTGCAAGAAACTTTTTAAAATAGGGTTATTCCTAATTTGATAGCATAATGACATCTGCTATAATTTCTAAATTATTAAGATAGTACAAGGATGCTGTAGTATTTTATAATCCACATAGTCTGTTCTTTCATCCTATTTTATCTGGCTGATTGAACAGACTCACTCTGTATAGCTTACATATGAATTTGAATTTTTTCTATGTGCATATAAACTTAGATTATATATGTACATTTAAAGAAAACTGACAGCTTGACATATTGGTTTATATATAGCATTGGAATGCCAACATGATTGAATTTAATTCTCAATAAGGTTTAATTGTTTTAGCCTTTTAAAAAAACAACTTTGATTATTAGGAAATAAAAATCGGAAAATTAAAAATAATAATCTAAAAAAACTTTTTCCCATAATGCCTTTTTCTGTATTTTAAAAAGAAAAAAGAATGCTGTGTAAAGTCAAAATGAAAATAATCAAGAAACAAAAAAAATTTAAACATTCTTCATATAAAATCAAAATATGTTACAAATGCAATAATTTAAATATGTTACCATTTTTAAATGCTTTTCTATTTTTTCTGTGTCTGATTATTTTAACTTCACTTCACTTTTATAATTCTTATTTCTAACCACAGGTTTTTAATAAAATATATTTTCTTTCTAATACACAGATATTAGAAGTGTTTAAAAATAAAACTCTCTTAAATAGCATAATCTTATGCCGATTTGATATCTTACAATAAATGTGTATGTATATACATGCATGGTGGGAAATATATATTTGCTATAGAAAAAATCTTCGTTGGAAAAAAAATGCGCCAATCAATGTTGCTTAAATTCTTGTAAATCTGTTGAGGGGGATATTAATAATTTTTAAAGTTATAGGCATTTTTCTTTTTTTGGCATTTACATTCTTTTAGATATTTTTTGGATTTTTGATAATTTTATTATTTAAAACAATTTAAACATGTTTTATTTTGGTTCATTTTTAAATTGGTAAATTTTTTCTTACATGTTATAATTATTTTATTCATATATATGTAATTGCTGCCAACTTACAATAGTTTATTTTTCAATAGCAGCAGTTCAGTTCCTCTGCAAGATTTCGATTCTTTAAGAAATAAATTTGAGGAAGCATCAAAAGGGTAATATATATTTTTTTAAATAAAATTATTTGTTTCATTGCTTTACAAGTATTTTCAAGACTCATATCCATCTTTTTAAATTAGCCTAGTCATGTGAGTATATATTTCATAAGATGATGTATTGAATATTGTTTAATCTAGTGTGTTTAATAATTATGTCATTTTCCTTTGGAAACAAAAATATACAATTAAAAATTTGATCATTTTGAAGATTTTAGTTTTTCTTAGCATTATTTGCATTTATTTAAATTTCAATGATTTGAATTATCAAACTATCTGATGAAATTTATAATTTTAAAATGTGTTATTTCTTGTTAAAACTTTTCTATGTCCATCAGTGATATGCAAAAACTGGACTATGTTAAAAAATTTCTTATGCTTAAGTGTTTAACACTAAAATTTAAAATTATAAATTATTAAATTTGCAACTTTGAGACTGTATTCATATAAAGTAATTTTGAATTCTCATAACTTTTTGAAAGGTGGGGGCGAAGGATTGTGCTAAATGCTTTAAAAAAATTCTGTAAGTTATTAATAATTTCAAAGACATATATAAGATTCTCTGAAGTATTGAAAATGATAAATTGTAATGAATGAATAAATTAATAAAATTATTTAAATGGTCAATAATATTTTCTTTCAGCAGGAATATTATCAAAGGCTTAAAAAAATTCGTTATACATTTTAGATTTCCAAAAAATTAGTTATTGAACTTATCACAAAGCTCTCCTTATACATAGCATTTGATAATAAAATTTGAAAGAAGTCTATTTTCTTGTTTGGATTTTATAGCATAAAAATTAATGAATTTTTATTTTTGCTTACATGACTTTATTCAGTTTTCAGTATTCTATTTTTGTTGAATGTTAAATTTTGCCTACAGTTTATAATTATTAAGGCAATGATTTGCAAATATATATATATATATATATATATATTAAAGGCAAGTTTTCTGATGTATTACTTTTATTAGATTTTAAACATTCATTGTGAAAAAATGCATATCCCTGTCCCTCACTTTTATATGTAATGCTAGCAATTTTTAAAAGAAAACTTTCTCCATATTTAAAATCCATTGTAGAAGAAAGCAGGAACTAAGGAAATCTTAAAAAACAGGTTTTGTAATCAGACAGGACAAATTTCCTTAGAAATAGATTTCATCATTTTTCAAATAAAATTTATCCTTCTTTGGAATGAATTAATTTTTTAAAAAATAACAATTCTACAATATTTGTTTAATATTTTAAGCACTTTTTGTTTAAATTTATTTTATTCTAATTATGTTTACTTACTTGCATTATGTTTACTTTCTTGTGTTTAAAATTGGCATCATTCTTTATTTGTGTACTTCAGTTTTTCCTATTCCAAGCCTGTGTTAGATCTGTGTTGTGTTACCCAGGTAGCACATCCTGTTGTATAATATTGTGCAATATAATATTAAACAATATTGCGAATATTGTTCAATATTGTACAATATTTGTATGCTACTAGGGTAAAATGTCTTAAATGAAATCGCATTTTTGTACATGAAATTATAACAATTGTGATGAAAGTATTTCTTATCTTTTAGAAAGCTTTCATGTAGAACATTAAATTTATTCTTGTAAAATATTAAAATATCATTACAAGTTTAATGAAAGCAAATTTTTAAAAAAAATATCTAATAAAATCTATCTACTATTTAAAGATATTAGAGGTAATAAAATTACATTCAATTCAATTTTATTATATGTATGTTTGTGGTTGAAAAATGTTTTTATAATTTTCCCCCCTTTAACACCAATTACATTTATTTATCATTATTATTGTTTTAGCACTCATTGGAAGCTTGAATCATTAAACAAAGATGAGATTGTCTTTACATTGGATTGGGGAGTTTGGCTTTACAGATGTGTGATTTTAATTCATGTTAGAGGTACAAATCCAAAAGAATCAAGTATTACTTTGACACCTTTTTTTAATGGTATGAAACTTTTTCCTTTGTATTTGATTATATTGAAATAAATAATTTATTCATATTTTTTATAGCTTTTCCTATTATTTTCTTGTTGGTTTCTATGTGGCAAAACAATATACCAAAAAGCATGATATTTTGATTATTTGTTTTTTGTTTTGATTTTTGTTCAAAATAATTTGCTAACATTTATTTGATATTAACTAATTCTATAACAAGTATCAATTACTTGAATTTGCAGTAATTATTAATGCACTCCAAAATAGGATAATTAAATCAATTTACAAAAAAATTCTTTATGATAATAAAAATATGTAATTGTCTTTCCATATTAATTTTTTGATAGAAAATTTGTCAGTTATTTCTGATTTATTTGAGAAAAACTGTTATCCTTTTTGATAATTTTGTTTTAATTCCAAATGAAACAAAACTGTATTCTTCTCGTTGATTTGAAATTCTTTAATATTTATAGATCCAGATGATGAATATCAAACTCTTGGGTATAAGTTTTTCCAGTTTCTGGCAAAAGATGAAATTGTTTCTTTTTCTTTATTCAGTGATGATATAATTGAAGTAAGTACTGATTTTTTTTCTATAATTTATTTAATGAATAAGTGCAAATTAATCATTCTTCTAGTATCTTACAAAAAATAGTGGACTTATTAAACTAATGATTATAGTTCTTCATGTAATTATATGGTAGATCTTTGACACCTGTAATTATTTGTTCAATGTTAGCTGCTTGGTGGCAATACCAATATATTTTGTGTATTTTGAATTAACATGGATTAAAACAATAATAGTCCCTAATAAATACTTGTCACACTATAATAAGTTCAGTAAACTTGTGTATGAACTAAAATTCCTGTACATTCTTACGAGATGTTACCATCTAAACAATTCTTGAAAAACCTAAACATTTGAATGTTTTACTAGGAAAAAAATCTAGAAAAGCATGTTGATTTAAAATATATCATTTAAATTTGTTGCATAGACTCTTCAATATAAATTATATTTTATTCTTAATTTTTGCTTTGTTTTCATTTTGCATACTTTCTTATCTTACAATAAAAATTTTATTAATTAGGAAGCTATGAATCAGGAAAAATAAAATACTATGGTATAAAATTCTGTAATAAAGGGGGACCAATAAATTTTTATGAAATGATTGTGTAATATATATTTTTGAATTGTATTATTCAATATGTCTTGGTTGTTGTTATTTACTAATGGCACTTGCCATAGACAAGCTTGCTGATGCATCAGCGGATTTAAGCCGAAATAAGCATCTCTTGATTGAAGTAGCACCAACTAGGGCCAAAAATATGACTTAACTACACACACATCACAACCCTTTTTATTGGGCAGACTTCATTCATTCATCCACAGATTGTAATTTATATCTGGAGAGAACAATCCCCTCTGACCCAGTACTACCAGTGGTATTACTCTCGACATGGAGGACTTTGTGACCATGATAGATTTAATGAGCGCCCGCCACCACACACTAGGGAAATCTTTGACCGCCGAGGTTCAAACTCGCAACCTAAGGAATACGAGTCCAATGCTCTACCGACCAGACTATACCAACCTTATATGTCTTGATTATATATATATATATGTATATATATATAATTTTGACTTCATAAAAAAATTACAGTTATTTATTACAGTTGCTTTCTTATTTAATGTCTGTTTGCCACATATATATCAATACTTTTTCAGTATAGTACGGATATATAAGTACTTTCAGGGTTTCCTAAAGCTGTTTCAAAATATTTAAATAAACTGTATCAGATGTGGTAATTCTTAAATATTAGAGATAGTTGGAAATGATTAATGTTTATAATCAATAAATAGTTATTGAAATTGAAATACATCCTGAATTTATTTCTTTTTAAAAATTTTTGGTTACAAGTAGGCTGTGATATGATCAGTTATACTTACAGACTTTAGAGATTGACATTTTTTTAATGGTGGAAGAAAAAAAAACACGTAGTAATGTAGAATTCTTTGTGTTTTCCCAGTTTTTAAGAAAATGTTCAAATTTCCCTTCATGTTCCCATTTCCTTTATGAGTTTTCAGTATTTTTATGTTCTTTCCTGTGTATATGCTATTATTTCAAATAATATTAAATTATTGTTCCCTTTCCTTTGCTTTTCCATTTCTTAAAACCATATTAAATTAAAACTAACACATAAGTGCTGTTTGCACATTTCCTTCATATCGTGAATATATATATATATAGAGAGAGAGAGAGAGAGAGAAATTTTTGTTGCAAATATGAGAATCAACTCTATTTATTGATTACAGCAGAATTAAATATTATTTTTTACATAATTTAAATCCTTTCAAAAGCAAAACTAAACACTTAATTTTATAAGGAATCTGAGAAATTTTCATTGCATAATTTTTTGTGATATTGCATAAATACAAAAATATTTCATAACGTACATAAGACTTCAGTGTTCAACCATTCTGATTTCTTGTATTTTTTTATTTAATGTGTTTGGTTTCAGCAAAAAAAGTATTGTTTGAAGTTTTAATTACTTCAACTTCAATTTACAGAAGCTGACAGAAAATTCATGAGATACAATATTGCA
Source organism: Argiope argentata (assembly GCA_026289955.1). NCBI lineage: Eukaryota > Metazoa > Arthropoda > Arachnida > Araneae > Araneidae > Argiope > Argiope argentata. The sequence continues at coordinate 840,374 of JAOUZG010016999.1, read as the reverse complement.
TAGATTTAAAATGTTTAATTAAGAAATGTATCAACCTTTAATTCCAATTTACCAGTTGTTCACCAAAAATGTCTAATTACTAGTATGAGATGATACTACTGTTTAATGTAATGATAACTGTTAATTTATGATGGAGATTGTCTATTAGTCTATAGGGTGTTTCTATAAAAATTGCATGCCATTCTTGTAAAAGATTATTAGAATAGCACATGTTTTATAAATTTATATTATAAATGATGCTTTTGATTTTTTTAAAAAAATTGCAGGGAATTAGGTCTATCTAAATTTCTGCGTTTCTTCAAACCCTACGAGTGCTCGCTGGAAATGAAATCAAGAATATGAGCAGATGTATTAAATTTCTCCTGTGTTGTTGATAGTTTATCACATACTCTATAAATTAGTATGATTTGGTTAAGAAATTAGATATTTTATAAACAAAAATATATAGAGAATTAAAAAACTTGGGATTATTCATGTCATTTTTAGAAAAATGTTTATAAGTATGACCTATTGGAAATAAAATCATATCTCAAAGTTTTAAATGAACCAGAATACTTTTTATGTCAATTTTTTATCAGACTTCAGAAGGGTCCCATGATTGAATTTTCATTGTAAAATTTGAGTGATAGTATTGTTTTTGGCCAAAGTTCAAAAATAATGTGTTCAACTTTATCAGAAAGATTTAGAAAATTAAGTAAATCTGAAAGTGCCCGAATGCTTTTCATTGTGTAGTGTTTTATTGAAAATTCCCAATATGTTTAAATAAGAAATGAAGATTCAACAATTGCATTTAGCTTGAAATTAATTGGTCATCAGTATATAAATTAATAGCATAAAATATACGATGTAATTATTTCTTTTAGAAACTTGCAGAATATTCAGATATTGCTGAAAAAGTTGAAACTTTAATGCGAGACATAATGCATGTGTCAGTTGCTGAAATATTTAAAATTTCAGATGATTTAGATCCTTTAGAGTAAGTAAAATACTTTGTTTTTGTTAGTTTTCCCCTTTAATAATTACATTGATTATTTCATTTCATTTTATTTATTTATTATAATGGATTTATTATATTTTAAAGTTATCAACAGTATTTTAAACTAGGTTTTATGTGCTAGTTTATAAATTTTAAATATCTAGGATATCTGTTAATTAAATGATTTAAAAAGTTGCTTAGCTATAGTAATGAGCTTTTTAAAGTACAAAAAAGAAATTTCATTATTAAATGTAAAACAAAGTGCTTCTTTAATTAAAAAACAAAATGCTTTATAAATAAGTTGGTGTGGTCTCTCCAAAACGTTCTTTCATATACTTTTAAAAAGGTGTTATTTGAAAGAGCCCCTTCTGTAGCATTGATGTACAATAGTCATGAAATATTCTTTGCCATGGATTTATCATTTTTATTGAATCTTTCATTGATCCTTACATAGCATACAGTTAAAAGTGTCTGAAAGTTGAATTTGTGTTTTAAATTCATGATTTTCAGTCAATTGAAACTAAAATTTGACATTGACTAATAGATAGTCATAAAATCACATATTAAGTCGTATGATTAAATTATGCATTTTTGAGTTATTGCATTTATATGTTGATGAAAGTACAGTTTAACAGAAGGTTGATTGCTTGTTGGATTTATCTCAAAATTTGATAAGTGTCTAGACTACATATGTTAATTCAGCGTATTGATTATTTCTGGAGACCGATGATGACTCTACTATTGAGAATGAGAAGTGAGCAAATAATTACGATATAACTAATGAAAATAAATTAAAGAATTGCAGTGTAGCTAAAATAATTCAATGATGCTTCTATAAAACGTGGTTTATTTGACTATGAATGGGCATAAAGTCACTCTGCTCTCAGCAATATACATCTCTTTTGGAATTCAATTCTACTTCTGGCTAGTCATGACTGATACAACTACTGAAAGGATCAACCCTAGAATGGGAGCTCGCCAAGTTAGCGAGTTGGTGGCAAAGTATTGAACAATTTCCAAAAATATGTTTTTTGAATTCAGGAAGTTCTGAAGTGTGAAGTTTCAACAAAATATAGAGTTCAAGTTTTTGGGTGATTACTATACTATGTGAACTACTTGTATAGGATAAAGTAAAAAACATTGAGGTCATTTGTTTTTAATTGATGGTTAAATAATTCCTTCATGGAAAACTAAATAGACTTGAGCTTTGCATGCATTTACAAATAAATATTTATAATGTATTAAATAATTAATATAATTTGTCTTAGTTTTAATATAAATGTTATAACTAAGAAACTGTAATTTTTATTTTCAAGTGCTTTGATTGTGCTTACTGCATAAAGATGTCTTTTTTAAATCATAAATTTGTGAACTTTTTAAATTCCAGTCTGTAAGATGATTTCTGTATGTAACCTATTGGAATTATTATAACATGCAGAATTTTCTATTATGTACCAAAATAATGATTTGTTAATGACGTATTAAAAAATATTATTGCTTATATGCTTTTTTATGACAATAATAATCTGGAAATCCATATTGGCTTAATTTTTTAAAAATTCAATTAATTCTGTTCCATTATCAAGTTTGTTACTTAGTTAAAGTTTTCATTCAGTGCTTTTTCTTTAACAATGATGTTAAATTATTTCAAATATTTTATAGGTTATGTGTAGAAATATTAAATGACAACCATATGTCACATCTTCTCATCACATTTCATGTAAACTTACGAACATATCCATCAGAAAGGATTATTCCAGAAGTGAAGCATATAAGACATAAAGATATCACGTAAGTTTATATGTATATTTCTCATTGAAAATTTAAAGTAAATGAAAGTTAATTTTGAAAAATAGAACTGGTGGAATAAGAACTGCCTTTAACTGAAAAAAAAAATCGCTGCCAATTATTATGTATGCTTTGCATAGTAATTTGCTCAGCATTCAGAAATCATATCAAGACAAAAAATTTCTACTGTGACTAAAAACATAAAAAAATTCCTTTAAGAATTTCAATATTTATTTGTTTCTAGAAAAACTTGTGAATTTTTTTAAAATTTCCATCCTTTGAAGCATGTTTAAAATTATTTCCTTCTATCCCTCCAGTACTTAAAAAAATTTTTTTTTGTTACATCAACTAATAATTGTATTTGTTATTGCTTTTTAATTAATCAATGGTAGTGAATTTAGTAATTTAGAAGACATATTTGTTGAATATTTATTGAAAGCTTCATAAATAAATTTTTAAAAAAATCATTGTAAAAAGATAGATTATCATTAATTGAAATACATGGATTTCTTGTTACAATTGAAAACATTGTTTTGGTTTGTTAACAAAACACTTTGATGATATTTATTTTTGTTAGAAACTTGTCATATCAAATTCTGGTAGCAATCTTAGAAATGAGTTGTCAATACTTTTAATTTGTTGATATTAGTCTTTTCAATCTTTCATATTTTGTGTATCATTCATTTGATTGTTGAATTGCTTATGAGTAAAATTCAAATATCTGTTTTATCATTAGTTATGATGATGTTTAAGTTGAACTTGATTTTAAAAAGTATCTCCTTAGACTCCTGAAAGCTTTAATAGCCATAAATCTAAAATAGTCATATAAAACAAAATGAAGTTGTAAAAAAACTTCCTTAATGGTATTCTTATATTTTAGATCAAAATCTTTGAGTCCAATGTCAGATTTATTCAAAGGACATGTAGTGTTATGAAAAGTGCTTAATTTTGAAACCATTTTCAAGAAGCACCTTAAAAGTAATTAATATTGAAAAAAGATTCTTAATTAGTTATTAATTTTCTTAAGTGCAAGGATAGTATTTTAGTCATTTTGTTTCCTCATGAATTGAACCCGATAATTTGAAAGTATAATTGTAAAAATTTGTTTATCGGATATATTAAGAATAAAAAATTTTAAAAAAAAGGAAGAAAGAAAGAATTTTAACAAGGTATCCAGGGGAAAATAGGCGCAGGGATGTCAACGCGTATTAAAATAATGCTCAACAGGCATTTTTCCAAAACTTTTTTCAACAATGTGCATTGCCTTTTATTGAAATATTGGAATGTTGTTAGGAAAAAGCAGTACAAAATATGTACTGTGTCATACTTGTTGCTAGTTTAAAAGTTTTAATTTTAAAGTTTAAAAGTTTTTAATTTTTTAAACATTAGGAAATATATATTATAATAATGTTTCAGAGGCTTATGAATTTATATTAGCCTAGTAAGTGTATGTGTAACTTTTATGTGTTGTTAAAGATTAAGTAACCCTATCCTAATCAACGGAAAACAGAAATACAGCAAAATGAATTTGTTGCTCCAAAAAGATACAAACATTTAATATGATGAAATCTACTGTAAAGGCATTTACAGAAAAGCCTCTTTAGTACATTACACATTCAATCATCATTCTTTGTAATATGTTGTTTGGTAGCAATCCTTTGAACATATTACATTGATTTTTAATGTACTATACAAAAATTGAATTAGTTTGTGTCTAATAATATTAGTTAATTGCTTAAAATCTAATATGATAATATTTTTAATTTGAAGCCATAATACATGATCAATTATCGTGATTTCTTTCACTGTGTACTTTTTAAATGACACTGAAATTATTATTTGTTGCTAAATTTTAATTTTTACCTAGGAAAAAAAAATTGCTTTTTCTGGTACTTAAATTTTTAATAAAATAAAAAACGCTTTTCAAAAGTTTATTCTTCAGGGTTTAGTTACTATAATTTTAAAACGATTTTCCTTTTTATAACACTTACAGAAAATTTTTTCCCAATGAAATCTCTCTTTACATATAAAAGTTTGACCTAAGGAGTGAGTAACACACATAGGAACACGAAATTTGGGAAGATAATGTTGGGATTTTAAAAGCTGACTAAATGTAAATTTTATAAAATTTTACTTCAAAGTTAAAAAAATAAATACAGAAATTTGATGTGTTTCCACCATAATAACAAAGCTAATGTCGACATAAGAAAATTGTTCTATAATACATCATATGTTATCAAATATATAATATGTATTAATTTCATTTTGACTGCATGTTTAATCACAGATTTAAAAAAAGGAAGGAAAAAAATTATGGATTTTTATCAATGACTGCAATTTCTCATAATCCTGTTTATCACAATTAAACAAAATCATATTCTAAACTATATATGTGCATAGAAATATATTTTGAATATATTTAAAAAAATAAGTTTCACATTTTTATTTGTATTTTTATATGATGTTTAAATAACTGCTTTGTTTTTCCAGAAAAAAAGTACAAGAAGCCATCACAAATATTGAACCAGGTGAAGATTATCTTTGGAAAATGGTTAAACTAGCCAATAATCTTTGATGTTTCAGCCTTTCAAATTGTATATACTAAAAATCACATTTTATATACTCATTATGAATTTTGTGTATCTTTTTAAAAAAGAGGCCTACTTTATGGCATAATTTTATACTATTATTGTCAAGAATTATTATTTTTGCACTGAATCTGTTTATCATTTTTAGTGTTGTTATTACATTTTCTTTTTATCATGTCTCTTTTTGAACCTTTAAATGGTTGACCTATTATTTAAAAATTTATGTTCGATTTATTTTTATTGAATTTATTTAACTTTTTGCTTTTTTAGATTGGGAGAAAGTTCTTTTTAGGTATAATCTAATATATTTATGTAAAACTCCATGAATTTATTTTTAATAATGATTTAAGAATATTTGTGTGTTTTCCACCACTTTTGCATTGTTTGCAGCAGTTTAAATATCATTTCTTCAAGAATTATTTGCAATGAAAACTTGTCACAATGTGTAAGAAAAATGTATGTTTAATCCACTGTAGAATTCAAAATGGTATAGACTGAATGGTCTAAACTTCCAAAAATAAAAGTAAACTAAAATGTTTGTATCATTCCATTGTCAATAGTAGGTAGAACTGTACCAATTTTTAATTTATCAAAAAACCCAAATCACCTATTGACTGTATTGTTTGTGGAAATCTTTCAAAACTATTTTTAATGCTTGATCAACTTTCAATATTTATCTAATTTTTAATGCATATTGAATACTGATACTTATCAAATTTTCGCTTTATTCTGTATTTTCAATACTTATTGAATTTTGGGTAATTTTAGATTTCAGTAGTGATCGAATTTGCATGTTTATTGAGAACCAAGCCAGGTAATGTTTTACAGTTTTCTTTTCAAGGTCTTTTTTGCAAATTGGTGGGAAATATTTTCTTTTCTTTTTAATCCTTATGCTTTTCTGTAGCATGAGCTTTAAAGTGTATATATTTGCTATTTTATATCTTTAAAATATACTCTTTTCCAATTCCATTATATATATTTTCATTACTTTATTTTTCTTTTGTTTCAGATAAAGATTATTTTTAATGGATAAATTTTACTACTCCAATTTATGGAATTGGATTATATATTGTCCTTTTTCCAAATTTTCATGCAGTCTAAAAGAATTTTCTTCTCTTTCCTTTTTTTATTCATATCCTTTTTTTTTATTTTCAAATACACAGCATTTTTAATATTCAGAAACACAGTGCTATGCTTGAATATTTATTAATTTTTCATTGAATTTATATTAATTGCATTTTTTACTTGATTATGATTAGAACGCTTTTTAAAAATTTTAATTTGTTACATCATTTGCTCGTAAATAAATTTACCCGCCACAATATTTGTTAGTAATTTTTTAGTCATTTCAGAATCCCCCCCTTTTTTCCCTCTTTTTGAAATTTGAAAAAGTAAATTGAATGATTAATTTCAATTATATAACTTAGCTATTGTTAAAATTCTAGTGCATATTTCAATTAAATCTGCCAACAATACTATAAAAAAATTTTCAGAACATCAAATTTTGAACTCATGATTTATTAAAACAACTTCATTTTACTGTTAATGGCATTATTATATACAATTCCTCCTGGGTTTACCAGGTAAAGTATACATCAATATCAACTTTTAAACCAAATTCATCAATAAGTTGACCAGTGCTTTGTCTGCACATCTGCATATGTATAAATTCAATGCACAATAACTTAAATGCATGAAATTTAAAAAACAAATTAAAAATACATACTTGGTCTTTGTTGCTATACTATGAAGAAAGAATGTTCATGTCCAAACTATGAAAATAAAAATTTAAATACTTCTGATTTTCTCTAATTTTTATACGAGAGGAAGGGATAATAATGTTTTTATTGAAGAATTTGCAAAAAAAAAAAAAAAAAAAAACCTGCTGCTTTTGCTGTCTCATAAATTGCAGTTTGTAATAAACTATTTCTTCAAATGAATCAGAGTGATGACACACTTTTACCTTTTTTTGCATCTGATATTCGTAAGTTAATAAAACAACAATGGTTTTTAAATTTTGAAAGTGATTTCTTGGGTGAGATTATTTTTTCATTAAAGAGAAAACAACCCAGAGCCAGAAAAACTTTATTACAAAGTATTGTAATAACTTATCCTGTTCGATCAAATAAGAGGGTAGCCTTTAAAGACAACACATTTATTTACAGCCTTATATACAATAAAAACAACTTGTTCTCATTTAGGTTAATAAGATTGATAATATTTACATCTCAGTTTACAGTTATAGATGGATAGTTCCTCGATTAATTTTGGAGAAACAACCTTGTAAGATAAACTAACCTGCTATTAGCGCATCCGGCTACTGCTGTCGTAGCCCCAGGGATCCACCGATATTCATCGGGTGAAAACTCCCATATCCAGTTTGATTCCACCAAACTTCCCTCACTTCTCCAAAAACTCTCCTCCGATGACATAGAAATCAGGAGGTATCTCTCCAACTGTCTCCTGACATCTGCCCAGATGTCAAAACTGTCGAACCAGCTAGGGAGAGAATCTTTACAGCTTTCCCCCACCCCCTTGAAAGGGGACTTTTGTCCAGGGTTGGACAAAAGTCACAGTTCATGCAACTAACAATACCCTCTTAGAGGCAGAGGCACTATACTGATAAAAATTCATTTAAAAACAATTTATATTAAAACACTATTTACCTATGAAACCTTTTACAGCATGTTCCTCTTATTAAAGGTTGCAGAGGCTCCAGCCATCAGTATTTTGATGCTTACTGCCAAATTTATGTGTGATTGTATAATTGTATGGTTGTAGAGCTAAAGACATTGGTGATGTGTATGATTGCCCTATTTCAAATACCCTCAAATCCAACATTGGTTTTATTTTTGATTTTAAAATCTCCAAATGGCACTGTGAAGAGCAGTAGGGCCTTGCCCTATCTGGCTGTCCACTGCTCAACTCTATCGTGTTTTACTAAATGAGTTTTCCTTGGTTCATTGGAGAAAAGTGTTTTATGGTTATGTAACAAATCTTTGTGTTCATGATTCTGCCCCGTCATCAATAACTATTTTGTGCAATCTCAAGATTGTACACACCTATCTCTCCTGTCAGGCATGCAATCTCCAAATTATTTCCCATCTCCATGTTCACTTTTTCCTTTTTAAAACCTTTATGCCCCTTTCTGATGTGTTCCATTTGTGAATTCGAAAGGTTTCACAGCTCCTTTGTGCATTCGAAAATTCTGCCAAGGTTATCTCGACTAGAGTGAGTTAGTCCTTATCTTTTTTCCCTACAGCTGTGGGTGGAAAAAAGGTCTTCATAAAATGCTATCTCAGGTTTTGTGACTTCCTGCGCTTTTGTGGTGCTAGTAAACTCCATTGTGCTCTAATTCCTTTTCCCTGCGAACGAGTAATACTGGCATTGACGGAAATGAAACTTCATTTCTTAAGTAACTCCGGTCGTTGCATTACTAAGACCTCGAAATCACAAGGTATCTCTCCAGCTGACCGTGTGTCATAATTGTCAAACAGGTATCTCTTCTTTACAATAGGAAGAATGAAATATTCAACTGTCTTTTGGAAAATGAATTGGAAAGATCTTGTGGACATTCTTTGGGACATGAAATTCTGCTGTATTATATTTAAGAAAATCCCTTGAAAACTATTAAGATGGCAAAATTGAAAATCTCAATGAAGAACAAAACAACATTTTAAATATGTTGAAAAGCGTAATTAACAGATCTGTGGTAAATTATGCATTAGTAAAAAATGATGTTTTGACATAGAAAACAATTTAGTGTAGGGGGAAAAAACATTTTCTATATTTCTCTTACAACCAACAAATGAAGATAATGTGCTGACATTTTCATAGCTTATTTAGATTTATTTTATTCATACATGGTTTGACCCAAAAGTTTATAAATTATATAAAAATGTATATATTAGTAAAAAGAATATACAAATATATTTATTCTAATATATGCAACCTGCATTTAATAGACTGTTTAACAAAATATATAATATGAATTTAATTTAATTGAAAATGAAAATAATAGATCTTCTTAAGATATATAAATATGTCATTTCAACAAAAAGTGCTCCATACAACGTTCTTAATAATTTGGCTTTCCATTTTTTTAACTGAAATATCATAGACAATTTTCTTGTCGATAAAATTAAGGTTTGTAATATCTCTGGTACCATACATTTTCAATGCCTGTCTGCTGCCTTCCGTTCCCATGTACCTTCTAAGATATAAGGACTCATGTGTTCTTAATTAGGTTTAGATAGGGCTCAAGAAGGCAGCAGTATTTTTTGAGTTTAAGTAAATTTTTATGTCTCTGGAGATATGGATGGGAGCATATTATGCTAATATTCCCAATTCCATTCCCCTTATATATTCTGTAAATATTAGATGAGGATTTTCTTTCGTTTTTATATATTTAGCTGAATTCTGTCATAAAGTAAAACCAATTTGATTGCAAAAACTGAAAGCTGCCTATTTCAACACTGTTTCATTATCACTTTGTTTAAAAAATCTTCAGACATTCATAATTAATATCTGTTTCAGCAAAGTTCTATTTGCCATATTATCAAAACGAACATCCATCCATTAATGACATATGATGATGAGTGATGTAACCAGATTCTATAATTCTTTTAAGAACAGTGTTCTTGGACATTTGTAACAGGAGAGCCCTAGTAATTCGATATTTTCAGTGACTTCTTTCCAAGAAATGAGCTAACTGAGACACGGCAGTCAGAGAACTTTGTTCCTTTTTGAATGTAAAGCCGAGAAATTAATCCAGATAATAACAAAACTGAGTCACTAATAAAAGACAAAAAATGGAGGCTAGTAGGAAGACGAGAGGAATTTCCAGGCAATTCCTCTCGTCTTAGCCTTTCTGCCGGAATTGAATAAGAAAACTGTTTAATCATTTCAATAACTTATGTTGAACAAATCTAAAAGAAAATCGATATAGATGATTCTGCTATTTTGCTTGAAATCATAACTGATAATTTTTAGAATATCCATCATACAAAATGGCACAACACAAGTAAAAAAAAAAAAAAACGATTTTTAAGAAAGAAAAATTTTTTTCTAAAATTATCAGCCAAAAAAATTAACGAAGAGTGAACAGCAAGAACGAGGATGTTATATTTCACAAGATACTAAATATCTCATACATGTAAGCAGTGCCCCCCCCGGGGGGGACAGGTGCAAAAAAACATTTAGGGTCCCCTTCATTTTTTATAAATTAAAAATAATGCAAATACATATCACTATTGCATATTTATTTAAGGAGTTATTTTGTTTTTGCTACTAATTCCTTCATCAAAAATACAATTATGTAAATTCTTTTTCGAGGCTTTGTATAACAAGTGCATTTAAGCACTATGCACACGTGTTTGACCGAAGACATTTCTTTATTATTTTTAATTTGCTGAAAGCGCGCTTAGCATTTATTATAGTAACTGGCAATGTAAAGAAAAAAGCTAACACAATTATTACATTTAGAAATAAATCATTATAATTATTAATTAATGTACGTTGAGAGTCATTTACATTTCTCTCAATCAAAATTAAATTCAGTAGCAAAACCCTTATTTAGATTAGGTTTTTATTCACATCGTTCTTATGAAACGCTACGAAGTTTTAGAAACATTTTTCTAATTCTCTAAATATTTTATATCATTGATTGATTTGAAATACTTTTAAACTTATTTTGTATCTAGAATAATAGTATTGGTTAGAGTTTAAAAAATGACATCTAATTTCATCAACCTGGTTTTCTATAATTTAATCTTCTACTGTTCCGATTTATATCTTTGAATTCGGGTTTTAGGAAAATGTTCTGAAAGTTTCAAATTACATGATTTCGCTTTGTCTAAAAATGTTAAATTTGAGATTTCAATTTTAATATTATTGACTAAATTAAAAGCAGTCAAGAACAATAGTTTTTTTTTTCTTTAAATTGTTTATTGACAGCGCTAATTTCGGACAATATTGCACAACTACCTTTAAGCATAAAATAAATGTCATTTCTTGAATAAAATTTAAGCCTCGAATGCCGCTGTATTATTGTATACATTGTTGCCGCTGTTTTATTGTTATTCAATTCTAGGGCATTAGAAGTTCGTTGCGACTATCTATACACTGCATTAACCGAATCTATTTTGGCTTCCAAACGAGTGTCGCAAAATGGTTTAAGAGTGATTTTTAAATACTTTTGGAGAATTTCTCCTCTTTCTGTAGATGCAGAAAATAAACAACATGAACGTATCCCCCCAAAATTGCAGCATATGTTGCTGGAAGTGGCATCACAAATTAATAAATTTAAAAAGTGTCATAAGGAAGGGACAGAAATTGCAGAAGAGTTTAGAGCAATTATTCTTGATTCTACAGATTTATATTTCCCTTTCATGTTACTACCATTGTCTTATGCCTGTCCACTACAATCCATATTATCTAAATCAAGCTAACTTAATATTTCCAATTGAGTTTTCGGTAGTTCTCCAGTTACTTCAATACACTCTATAAATGACTCATTTATATTAATTCTTTCCTCTTTGAAATCTACATCCCCAAATAAAAACTGTTTGTCTTTTATGCGAAATATCAGAAGTAGAAAAGTAGAATTCGTTTGGAAACTGTAATACGTTGCTACTTTTGTATCGCCTTTCATTTTATTAAGAACTTCCATTTCCTAACTCATGAATGCATTATTCTTGTAATACTTGTGCTAAATCATGCACAATTCTATTTTAGAATACGACTCTTTGCTTATGACGCACAAGCTAAGAGTCGTATTTACTTAATAATTCGATTAAAATTAAAAAGAATTTCCATTATTTAGTGTTCTTATAATTTCATGGTTTCCTCCTAATGGAAGATTATTATATTCTAAAAATAGAATCATATCTACAATTCTTTAAATTATAAATTTAATTATTTCCGTTTCTTCATTTACTATATTAATTCTATTTGTTTTATCAACAATCGTACGTAAATTTAATCGTTTCACTCATTCTTTCCAAGCAATAATTTTATGATCTTATTCTTCCTTTATTGTAGACATCTAAAAAATTTCGTAGATTTTTCATTTTGTCTGAAAAATATAGTACAGTAAAAACAAATTACCGATTCTTGCGTTTCTGAATAAATTAATCGGTTGCGAAGCTGCATTTCATCATTTTGGCTCATTTTTTTGAGTAATAAGTAGTGGAAAATGTTCTGCTTTCAGCATTCTTAACAAATACTCCATTGAGTTAAACAGGTCTGTTTTTAACAGAAAACGTTTTAAACTTATCAGTTATAATGTTTGGCCAGAAACCTGAATCACTTATATGCATTTGATCACATTTGCTATGGTCATTCCCATTGATATCTTCTGATTCAATTATATTTGTATAAACATGTGGTTCTTCAAAGATTTTCAGTTTCTTCACTTTCATTGGAAGATTGTGTGGTTAGTGCGTGACTTTCTTCGACAGTTGAATCTTCAATGGTAACTTCGGAAGTCGAAGCAATTTCATTACCCGCATTACACCCTAAACAAGAATACAGATTTATTCATACTTTTTTTTACAATCCAGCTTTTCTCCTATTTTTTCTCCTCCAGCTTTTTTTAAAACCGAGTCTTGACATTCAGAGGGATACTTCCTTGGATTGGAAATTATTATAGTATATAACAATATTAAATATTTTAAAACATGAATTATAAATATAATATATGCAATTTAACCTTGTAAGTATGGTAAATAACTATACTTATTTTTGTATGTTGTTCATTTACACCAATAGAATACAGCTAAATTGATCAACGTTTCAAAAAAATAGATGTCGCAAGAGGAACATCTCGAGCTAAAACTACAAAATATCTAAATCTGCCACTAATGCCAAGGCTACGCTAATACACGCTAAAAAAACACCCCTTGAATTATTGCCCCCCCCAAACACAAACATATAAAACTAAAAACTTAATAAGAAACGAGTTGTAGGAGCAATTCTGTTTGGCATGCAAGAAAATTCTTTTCGTAATTCGAAAATGTTTCATTACTGTATCTCCGCTTATCATAAATAAATAATTCTTTCTTAAAAACGTCTCAATTAAGGCGATGGTTGAATTGCTGAACTATATACAGTTTGATAACAGCAGGAATTCCCCCCCCCCAAAAAAAAAATTAAACTCTCGCATATTTTCTAATAAACAGTTATTTCTGAGAACACCTTGCATGGCTCTGGTATACAATAATTAAGAAACAATGACTTTTGGCGAGAATATAGCATTTTCATTGTATCTATCGTGGGGCCCTTAGCAAATATTTTGGTACTTACACAATAACAAATATTTGACTTGTGCAATGACAATGTGATAAGTAAGTTATTGCTTACAGCTTTGTTCTAAGTCTTTGTGAAATGGGAAACTTTTTGCATGTACCAGTTAATTTCTGCACCAACAATTAGAGGGGGGGGGAGTGATAGACGGATATCTTTTTCTGGAACATGCATGCCTTGAGCCCCGCACATTTCACATTTTTTTCTCTTCAATTGTGATCTTGCGGGATTTTTTAGTTTGTTTATTTTACCGACAAATTGTGAGAAGCTCTCAATCGACGTCCAAGGTGAGAATGGTCTTACAGTGAGTCATTTGGTATATTTATGACCATAGTATAAACATAGTTGGTTCTTGGAACGGCTCTTTCTCTATGCATGAATGAATTCTTGTATTTTGGCTTTCATTCAACAGATCGTATCAATACTTATTTTCCTTCCTGATTCAAGGCGTGCAGAGATATTTTTAATGTTATGCACACATATTAGAGAATTAAGTCAGTTCAAAGTTCTGTAAAAAAATCAGCACCAATGATAGGTTTTGAAACATCGGCGACTATGAACTGCCAGTCGAATTTTCTTCGTAAACCAAGATCGAGTTTAACTAATTGTGTTCCATAAGTTTTAATTGGCATTGAATTAGCTGCAAACAGTTTAAATTCTGAAGGAGTCCGATTACTTAATTTGGATAAAGGTATTACTGATACATCAGCTCCTGTATCAATCAAATAACTTTTATGGCTCGAATGATCAATTATAAAGAGACGACAATTTAAAAGGCCATGGTCGTTGGCCTCCTCAAGCAACCGGCCATTTAGTTTTCCGAAACCGATGGCGAGTTATGATTTCTAAATTCCCAAGGGGAGATGCACTTTTTAGCATTTACAGCAAATTTAAAATGGTACCAGCAGAATTTATGATGAGTTGAACTAGATTTGGATCTGTTGTTTCGCCCTCTGAAGTTTCTGAACTTGCTGCGTGACCGTTGACGATGTGCAAATTCTTGGAATTGTTTTGTGAGTGATGCAATGCCGGCTTCTAACGTTTCATTTATTTATTTATTTATTTATTTTTGCTTCCAATGGATGATGAATTAGTAGTATTGGATTGTGCAATGGAACATGATTCTGAAGAATTGTAGACACTAATTATTTTATCTGCCATTTCCGCGATATTGTCCAGTGGATCTTTACTAATAGACAATATGGCTTGTACTTGTTGAGGCAAACGCTGAAGCCAAAGTGATTTTAAAACTTCTTCCGAGATAGAATAGCCAGCCAAACCTTTCATAGGCCGCAATAAGTCAGATGAGTGTTTGTCGCCGAGATCAATTTCAGTAAGTAATTTTTTAAATCGAGATTCTTCTGTGCCGGTTAACCGGGTTAGAAGAGCATTTTTTAAAGTTTCGTATTTATTTTCACTTGGCGGATGTGATAAAACATCTACAACGAACTCGAACACATTTTCGTCGAGCGCTGCTACGATGGTGTTAAATTTAGTAATATCTTGAGTAATGTTGCTATTGGAAAATTGAGCTTTAAGTTGTATAAACCAAAGTTTTGGTTTATTTTTCCAAAACACTGGCAGTTTAACAGCGATTCTGCTGAACTCAGAGTCCATATTTGAGTTATTATCAACCATAATGAAAAGATGACACAATAACGGTATTAAAAAGAATTTAACGTACCTCGTTATTTACCGCGATAAAAATAGCTTTTTAACGTTCGGAATTGAAGTCCAAGGTCAACAATGTAGAGATATTTTTAAAATTATGCACACATATTAGAGAATTAAGTCAGTTAAATCATTTGGAATAACATCGACTCTAAGAAAAAACTTCTTAAAATATATAAGGTATTGGGATTTATAGCTACAATGGCTTTTATCCCCGGCTTCCAGAAGTTAATATTTAAAAAATCTTGTCTATAAACAATAAAACACAAGCACACACAAAAAAAATTGGAGTTTCACTCAGTTAACAGTTAAAAGCAGTTCCACTGGTGCACTTTAGTACATATTCGGGAATTCAAATGAAGAGCAGATGTAATAGAAGACGGAGCGTTCTCGCAACACAGAGTGGTGAAAAAGGGACGAGTCACAAAGCAAGGTCACAACTGGATGAGGTCGAAAAACTTAGATGTTGAAGTAATTTATCATTTGAAGAGAAGTTCTACTAGGTGGCAACGCAAGCGGAGATTTTAAATGAAAACCATTACTAATTTACCATTCCAAAAACCCAAGAGCGATGAAAGGCATATCTAAATCAACTTTACTTGTAATTTGAGAGTCTAATAAAAAATCATGGATAACTGCGAAAATTTTCCAGGATTGGTTCACTGAACATTTCTGCCCGTCTGTTTAACGTTATTGCGAAATTAAAAAAAACTTGAACAAAAAGCACTTCTGTTAATTGATAATGCTCCAAGCCACCCAACAAATTTATCAGACTTAACAACATGCATTCCAGTCGAAGTGGTTTTCTTGCCGCCTAACACAACTGCCTTAATTCAACCAATGGACCAAGACGTTTTATCAAATTTTAAGGCTTATTACTTGCGGCGAACCTTTAAGCAAATGTTTGAAAACACAGACGGAGAAGAGAACCAGTCCATAAGAGAATTTTGGAAAAACTACAACATCGTCGATGCTGTAGAAAACATAGGCCTTTCTTGGAATGAGGTAACAGAAAGATCTTTGAAAGGAGTATGGAAGAATATTTGGCCGGATTTAAGTAAGAGCGATGACGTTGGACACTCTGTCGATGTGGATGAAATAGTGGAAGAGATAGTGAAATTAACGAAGCAAACCAGTTTTGAAGGGGTAAATGTGGAAGATGTCGAAGAAATAATTCAAGAAGCAGCGGCTAGTCTTTCTGATGAGCTCAAGGAATTAACTGAACAAGAAGAAAACAAAAATGCTGACAGCAGTGATTCAGAAGAAGAGCAAAAAGAACTTTCGATGGCGTTTGTAAAAAGGAGTTTGTCTACCATAACTGAAATAATGGACCAATTCATTGAAAATGATCCGAATTTAGACAGGAGCTCAAAAGTAAGGCGTGGTGTTAGAGATGCTCTATCCGTTTATGAAGAACTTTTAAGAGAACAACGCAAAAGAAAAAGGCAAACCAAATTAGATGCTTTTGTCACAAAAAGGCAGAACACTGAAAACGCGGAAGGCTAACTAAATATTACTGACTTAGAATTTTATTTGTTTTTTTAAGAATATTCTATTTGTTATTTATATTTTGTTTTTATTTTTGCAAGAATAAATGTAGAAATAATTTGGGCTTTAAGAAATACTTTTTAAATTTAATACCTAACCAATTTCCTAGCCATCTTCCCCTAACCCCAATATTTACATGTAAAGATAGCCTCGTTTAGGGCTGTTTCGCATTACGCTCTACTTTGATGGAACGTATCCACCGCGTTAAGCGGGGTCTTACTGTATCTTGTAAACTATGTTAAATATTGCAAAAATTTATTCATTATTACTTTAAGTAGTTCTTTTACATTTAAGTGTGCCCTTCCATATTGAATTTCATTTCATATATTATTAATATAAATTTCGCTTTTTTTCATTTAAATTTAATGTTTTATATGGAATATTTAGTCAGTAATTTGCTATATTTTGTAATTCTGAAATCATTTAAGACTTAAATGCATGAATTTTTATTTTTAATGAATAGAATTTGAAATTAATCAGAAAATTATGGAAATGGGGGAAATACAAAGAAAACTGCAAAAAAAATTAATTTTCTATAAAACATATTTATGCATTGTTACATATCATGAGTAATCATTCCTTGAGTTTTACAAATCTACTGAATACAATAATATGATATTTCAAAGATAAATAATACCTCTCATTAGATTTCAAAACTTGAAAATGAAACAGTCAATTTTAGCATTTATATATAAAAGAATATTGCATTTGCTATGTGACCACTTTGTGGTGCTCTTAAGTAGTAGAATTTAATATTTCAATTTGTTTTACCGTTTGAGTACGGCGAAGCGTTATTGCGCTTCACTTGCAGTAAAGGTAAATATTCTCCCGTAATTAAACGGTTAATATAGATCAGAGACCAACGCCGTCTCTTTGTATCTCCATGGAAGGTAAAGGATGAGATTATCCTCAAGGTTTAGTAAACTTATGTAGAACCAAACTTGCATATTGATGTATTTTTATAACACAAAAAAAACTACATTTTTCTTGTGTAAATTTATCAGTATATGCAAAATATATAAATATTATTCATTACTCTTATCTTGTTTCTATTCGAAAACGATTTTTTAATGATTTTATTACTTTTGATAGAAATAATTTTATAAATATAAAATTATATAAAATTTTTTATTCAGACAGCACGTCAACAGTGAAAATTGTCCCAGATAAGGAAATAAACTGCCAAAGATTCTAGTTTAGTTCTCAAACGATATAATAGTTTTGTTAAATTAAAGTAAAATGAAACATTATACAAAGTTTCTACATAAAGAGATATGAGGTTTTAAATATATGGTGCAGGTCTACATTGTTATGTACTTAAGGGTTAAGTTTAGACTGCTTTTAATCTCTTTAATATTGAAATTTCAATAGATTATGCATGTGTTGAAGTATGACATTATATTACAGCTTTTTATTCCGATACTGCGGAATCCTGCGAAGACCTTCCGCAGTTGGGGCTTTCAAATCCAAGTACCTACGTCACGAAATCTGGGGAGGAGGAGAAGCTACAAAATTGTTTCTCAGATGGTGAATATTTTTCACGAGTTTTTTTAAAGATACATTATAAAATTAATTTATCATTTAATAATTTTTCAGTTTTAACTATATACATTATTACTCTTTATTTATATTCCCGTCTTTAAGGTTTTCTTGTGATTTAAAATACAATTTAGTTGATCTTCTCAGACTCTATTTTTCAAAATAGAAAGCCCCATTATGGCCTTCAGGTTTACGTTTTATAACTTTTGCAATTCCTGATGTTATCAAAAGGCTGCATAATATGCGAATTTACACCGGAATCAAAAACAAATTTAAAAAATATTTCACCAGATACTCGTGCAAATTATATCAATATTTGGAAGATTTCCTTAATACTATACTTGTTGGCTGTAACGGCGACCAAAACACGTCAAGAAAAGAAGAGATTTCGCCAATTTGGCGATTTTAATTGAGAGTATGCGATTTGCATTATTTGATCTGTATTTATGATCTGTACATTTTTATAATGTGGCAAAAAAATTTCTTGGCGCTTTTTTGGTTACTTTAACAACCAACAAGTACTCTGAATATTTCTACAGATTCGAAGGAATGCAAGACAAAACATGCATATATGAAGGATTAGGCTTGGTTCATCACTACATAACAGAATGTGTCGAACTAAATGACATTGGATGATGATTCAATATTGATAGTGATAACTTTAGCTCAATATTACAATACCGTAATACCGTGAAAATTTAAATATGTTTTTAAAAAATGTTGGTGAAGATTTCTAATCTCTTACTAATAGTTTGAAGAATTTTTAAGCTTTTGTTGACCTCGCCTTCTTATGCAAAATCGGGATAATTGATTAGTATAACCGCCAGTCACAATAATCCTTGTTATACAACTTAGTTCTGTGGTGACGATGTTGACTGGCTGTAATCAAAGAAAAGATAGTTTGAATGCAAAACATCGAATCAAGATGGCGTCTCAATAAACCAAATACGATATCAGTAAACATGGAATAATGAAATAAAATCTCAAATTTAAATGTTTCTTGTAAAAAAATACATTTATTGCATCTCATGTAATTCCATGCCCATTCTAAAATTACTTGAGAAATTATGTAATATGTCTAAAGAATATATTACACAATATATTATCAAACATTCTCGTAGTCAGTATTAAGTAAAATTAGATAGGCAAAATAATTTACCTTTTTTCATAATATTTTTACTTATGTGCATAATTTTTCAAGGTTCATTCTCTCTCCAATTTTCACCACTATTTTTCAGATATTTTGAAAACTGTAAAAAGAGGATAATACTGTATTGCACATACTATAATATAATACAAAATAAATACAAAAGATCTTTAAAACTGAATTTACTTATTTAATTATTAATTACTTATTTATCTTAATAATTAGATTATTAATTATTGTTAAATTATTAGTTTATTATCATTAATTACTTATTAATACTCTATATTTTAATGAGATTTGCTTAATCTTTTATTTTAAAATTAATCAGCTATTCATAATTTTTCAACTTTTTTTGTTACCAGTAAATTGCATTAGTTTTTTTACGTGACATTTTTACTTATACAGGTTATTCTTTTAAATTTATTCTTCCTTCTTTCAACATTATTTTTTAGATATTTTGAAAACTGTGAAATAAGGATAATACTGTATACAATAATATAATATCAATTAAATACAAATGATAAAGTTGCATTTACTTATTAAATTATTAATTACTTATTTATCTTACAATTAAATTATTAATTATAATTGAATTATTAGTTTATTGTTAATTGCTTGCCATATATTTTATGAGATTTACTTAATTTTTTTTATTTTGAAGTTAATGACCTATTTATAACTTTTCATCTTTTTTTATTTGTAAATTCTATGCATTTCTTTATCTTCTATATATTATACTTATAAAATAACTTCTTTTGAGATTTTTCCAGGATAGTAAAAAATACGTGTACATCATGACAGCTCTGGTATTTATACTTCAAATGAAATAAACAATATCTGTTAAAAAGGGTAAAAGTCTATTAATCGGTCCAGCCTATCTGGCAGGCTGGCAAATGGGATATCTTCAAAGTCTAACAGAGCAAAAGAAAGTGAATAATATTTACATACAGTTTAAGAGTTTTAGTAGCAAAAGGAAAATTCATGGTGATTAGTTAAAATAGTAAATATTTCTGAAGATGGAACATAATAAGACAGTATTTTTGAAGGCTCCGTCTTGACGGTCTTGATTAGAAGGATGTAATGCGAGCCCATAATTAGGTAACAAAAAGAAAAAGATATGTAATAAATTTTAACTGCAGATAAAAAAGGATATAACAATTCCAGGATACATATTTACTATCAAGAATATGCACGAAAATAAAACGCAAGCAATGGGTTTTCGCCATAAATAAAAATAATAATGAAGACTTTTCTCGATACTCATCTATTATCCTGAATTTAAAATTATTATAAGTCCTGAATGAAACTCAGCAGAAAGATTACAGTGTAATTTAAATAGGAACCAGAATATATTGCAATCAGAGCTACGATTGCGATGCAGCCCTCGAGATGTAATTATAAGAAATTAGCGTAGAAATCGTCCCACTCCTGTCAACCTTTTAGAAGTCCAATCACAGGGATGTTCACATTAGCTTAATGATGCTCTTGTAAGCTGTGCTGTGATTGTCCTCATTTTAGGTAACCCTGGTCGGAGCGATTTCTAATTGGGTGTTGTTTGGTGACGTCAACCTTTCAGTGGTTCAATCACACTGAAGTTCACATTACTGACTCTTTTGTAAACTGCGCTTTGATTGTACTCGTTTGAGGTTACCCTGCAAAGTATCTTTTTCCCAAGATACCGTAGAATTTACAAGCGCCTACGGCAACGGCAACGTTGTGATGTTTCGGAGTTCCGCGATGTGACAAAGTGGTCACGAGCACCTCCACATCATAATTTTGAATAATTCTTTAATTTGTAAGTTGGGGGTACATTAAAATTAATAGAACTAGTTTAGACGAGCGCAATAAAGCTCTAACGTCAAAGATGGTAATTAATTAAAAAAAAAAAAAAAAAAATTCCTTCCTTTTTTTTTTTATTGGTAAATAATTAATACAATTAAATAATAGGTTTAGTACTATTTATGGGGCTATTGAGAAATTTAATGGAGTTACGTTGCACGTGCCTTCTAATTCTGGGGTGGGCTATTTTGCTTAGTTAGAAAAAATACATAATTCCAGGAAATGTCGCGTGTAGCACATCGTAGCTATCTATGGCCTAAACAGGTATAATTTTGAGAATTTAAGACGCCAGATTGGTAACGAGCTAATAATTCCTCAGCTTTTTTACGGCTGGGAAGTTTACAAAGATGTTGTCAATAGCGGCTCTAGGCCTCTTACGAGAGCTAGGCTTTGTTTGGTCATACACAGGTAGTTTCAGTAACTCGTTACGAATCTGGGGTATTTTATCGAAGAACTTAATTGATGTTCTTTTAATAAATTCCGAAACAGGTTCAATTTTGAGGTCGTCATGGATAATTTTGTTTCTGACGTACCAGGGAGCGTTCACAATTCTCCTCAGTTGTCCATTTTGTAGAACTTGCAACTTCTTAATGTTTTTTGCTGAAGTGGCCCCCCATATTTGGGAGCCGTACATTACAGTTGGTCTTATTATGGCTTTGTAGAGCAGAAGCTTGAGCCTAATCGATAGCTTGCTCCGAGGAGAGAAAAAGCTGTAGAGTTTTTTACTCATTGCAATTGCTTTAGTGTGGGCTGCTTTTATATGACTATTAAAGCTTAATTTTGCGTCTAGTAACAACCCTAAGTATTTGTATTCATTTACAAAGGGGACGGGCTGGCCAAAAATTTGGATAGGTACTAGATCAGGCATTTTCTTCTTGTTAGAAAAGAGGAGGCACGCGCATTTAGTTGGGTTGACTTTTATCTTCCAGCCCTCGAGCCAGCACTGTAGAAAGGTCATGTACTGTTGAATGTTGTGTAAGACTGTTTGTGGATCCCTATGCTGTGTAAGAATGGCGGTATCGTCTGCGAAAATCGCTAAGTGACAATTCCTAGCTCTCGGTAGATCGTTAACATAAATGTTAAAAAGAGTTGGGGAGAGTAAACTTCCTTGAGCACAACCGCTTAGAATTGGCCTGGGGGAAGAAATTACATTATTTACTCGTACCTTAAAGTTACGCGCCTAAAGCAAGCGCCTACATCTCAAGCTTACACTTGTAAATCTTAACGCTCATTGGTTATCTAAATCATGTGACAAAATGCATAGGTTTTACTTATCTTGGCGAATTACTGTTTTTTTGGCTAAAAGCTCAGTGCTATAGATTTAAAAAAACATTTTACAATCCCACCCACTTTTTTAAAAAGAAGTATATGTACAAAAGTGTTTAATTCAAAATATTATTATAACACAATGAATTGGAATCATGAATTGGGGTTTTTTAAATTATCGGGATACTTAGTGGATGCGACTTGTGGAATGTTGATTTGTTAGGGTTAGGTGTTTTTACTTAAACAAATGGTGTCAATTATAAAATACTTTTATTGAATATATATATATATATTATATTGTTTTTTATTTCCACAATGATTCTATTTGTTCAATAAATAGAGTATGTAAATATAATTTTAAATAAATACCATCTAACATGAAATTAATCTCTAAATTGCATATTTAATACTTTTGATTTTAATATGGCTATGTGCAGCAATCTAAAATACTTGAGTATCTATTTTTAACACGCAGGAATTTATATTTTTATTTAATATAATTATTAAGAATTACAATAAGTTAATTAAAAGTATACTAGTAATGAGTCTTTTAAATTCTATAACAATCAAACATAGATAAGAAAAAACAAAATTACAATATTATCCTATGAATCCATCACAAAATATATGGTCTAAAAATATTAACCCTTTTTGAATATTATTTTTGGACTCCTGTGGTGGGTTTTAAAATGACAAAGAGCCAAGAGTAGAAACTCAAGTGTGATACTAGTGTTTATTCCTTTGGGATTAAGAAATCAAATGATTAGATAATTTTTTTAAAAAAAGAAATTTCTGAGATGATTGAGAGTAACAAAATATTATAATCTGCCACAAGTTATGAGATATGTTTCTGGAGCACAAGCTGGTGAAAAACTCTTAACACTACCAAACATTACTTTAACTCTTTAAATATTAATTATTCTAAAAGAAATATTCATTTATACTGTGAGTTCAAAGAAAAGTTATTTTTGTAGCAAGATTTCAACAGCAAAGATTGTGAATTACTTAATAGCTGCACTCATAGCAACACTCATTCCCTTTCTTAGTTTCTTTGATAGAGAGCATTATTCAAGATTATGAATGTCATTTATTTTTGTATCTTAAAGTTAATTTAAACACTATGGTTAAAAAATAAATAAAACTCATTTGCTATTTTAGTGGGAAGCAATTTTTATATTTTTACAGTTCAAATTAAAAATGACAAATTTTAAATAAACACATTATTCTGCAAAATGTGTTTTGAAGAATATTTATAACTCTGTAGATGTTCAATTGTTCATCAACTTTATTTTATAAAATAACCTGATTTTGTATACATACACCTGAATATTTTCCTATCCTACATCATTGTTTAGGTGCCTCCAATTTATTTTATTATGATTAAAATAGGTATTTTGTCAAAAATTCATCAATACCAGACTAAAAAGAAATATATTGAAAACAAAACAGCAGCCTTATGGAGTGACTGAGTAACTGCAATCCACTATTTTTCCTTATAACAAAGTGCAAGTTAAAATTTGTGATTTTTATGTTTTATCTTCCTTCATTATTATTTTACAAATACATTGCTGTAATAAAATTTCAACTAATTTTTAAACATTAATGATAATGCATGCATCAAATGATTTTTAAGGCCAGCTAAGATTGTTCTGGTGATCCTTTAAGCTAATAAACTCGAACTTCAAAATGCAACTTTCAATAAAAATTAAAATAATATTTTTAAAAAATTAAATTTACAGTTTTTGAATTGAATTCCAGACCAAACCGTAAATCTATAAACGTCAACTTTTTAGTTACTGTTTTCATAGATATATATAATTTGAAAAATGTGTTTTTGGTATATCAGAATGTGGAGATTCACCAAAATCTCAAGGTTGAATTTTTTTTAATGATTGCTCTTTGAATATAAGAAAATAAAAAATATGAATTCTAACTATACAATTTTGAATCTGTTAATTTCACAAATTTGCAATAGACAAATTTAGGGCAATTATTTTTCCCTGAAAAATAATTATAAATATTTACACAAAATATGTTTTTTTAATGGAAATGAAATAAAGCAAAAGATACAAACAAGATATCTTTATTTAAAAATCAAACTGTGAAGACAATGTTAAAAAAATATCAAAATGAAAAAAATAAAGAAATTAATACACATATACTTTATTTAAAATAATTTTTTTCAAATAATTCATTCTTATGCATTTACAAAAATTAGCAACTAAATTTATTCTCTTCAACATGTATATCAGTTTAAAAATATGCATGGTCTTAATTTGCCTCATTTGGAAATGAAATAAAGCAAAAGATACTAACTAGTTTTCCTTAAATAAAAATCAAATTGTGAAGACAATGATACAAAAAAATATCAAAATGAAGAAATAAAGAGAATACATACTTCATTTAAATAATAAACATTTCAATCTTATACATTTACAAAAATTAGCAATTAAATTTATTCTCAACAAGCATATCAGTTTAATAATAAGCATGGTCTAAATTTCCCTCATTTGTACTAAGTTCTTCTTTTAAAAGAATAGACTTTTTTAATACAGTTTCCACAGAAGTAGGGTTAGATAACTTCACTTTTTATACTAAATTCTTCCTTTTTATAGAGTGAAACCGTTTTGGGGGTATAATTTATTTATTCAAAGGTTCCAATTTAGTTTCTTTGTGCTCTGTAGTAATGTGATTGAACTGCAACAAATGTTCAATTGCAGATATATGATGATTTGAATACATGCATTATCTGTTACGTTTGTAATAAGTTCTACTTTTGCATTTAAAAATTTCAGTCTTACTTTAATTCTTTCAAATGAATTATTACTGATTTTATTTGAATTTGTTTTAATTAGATTAGGTTTAGTCAACACATTTACATTATTATTCAAGGGACCAGTAAATTTATGTTCATAAAATTGACATGTGATGAATGTGCTTACACACATAATTTAGAATAGCATTATCATGACATGTGCAAAAGTAGATATGACTGCACAACATGCAGCTTCTATAAGATATAATGCACTCATTATCTCAAGCATGAACCTTAGTTATAGTGTATTTTTTCCCAGAAGTCGGTAGTTCCCATTCATTATTCTTAATTTCATTAATGTTGGCTTTAAGCTCTTTACCTAATTTATGTCTCTTAAAATTCTCTGTTGCCCGTTTTGTTATTTTGCATTTTTAAACTTTAATAACATGTTCAAAATTTTTATTGTTTGCAAGTTTCATTAATTCTGATATAACTTTGTCAACTCTTTTAGTTTTTTTACCATCTAAATAAATATGTTTTACTAATCAGTGAAAATTTTCTATGTGCATATTAGTGTTTATTTTAGCATTTTTTCTGAAACAATAAGCCCACATCTCTATTCTATTTAGATAAAAAGATTTAAAATACTCGTAAAAATCATTTGTAATACTGTCTTCCTTCAGCATTTCACAAAAATTATTTAACATTAATTTAAATTTATCAATATCCAATTCATAAAGTAAGGTTTTTAATGTTTTATAGACATCAATTTGAATTTTCTTCTTTAAGCATTTAATATGATTTTTCCAAGTTTTGTCAATATATCAAGCACATAGTAAATGTTTTTGGCAAGAACCAAAGACACTAATCCATGCATTTTTTAACATTATTGCATCATCACTCATGACAATTTCCATTTTTATATTTCTAGATAAAGCTGACTTAATACACTTAAAAGTGAGGCAAGGTTTTTGTGTCAACTGTTGATGTGATGCAAAAGGCGACTGGAACTCCTTCTTCATATTCATCTATTACGAGGACAGTGACTAATTCAGAATTATACCCCGAAAGCCCATGTGTTGAATCGACAAATTCTATCCCCCCAAAATTTAATAAGCATATTTTTTTGTAACTTGTTCATTATAATTAGCATAAAATCTTTTTTACTTATTAAATCATGTTCAGCATCTTGTCCTTTAAAAAACAGAACAGGGTTATATATTTCCGTTTTCATACACTCAACCCAGGCACAGACACTACTTTTGTCATCCTGTAGTACTGATTCTTCACACTGAAGTGATAATCCAAACTGTTTTTTAATATTGAGAATATCTTTTTTAGTCATTAGATGCTTTCTCTCAAGAGAGTTATCCATTGAGTTTCTGACATCTTCCAAAATTCTTTTTTCTTGAACTCTATTTATTATTTTCTCTATAAAAAGAACATTTCAAATTAGGAACTAAGGTCTCAGGTTAAGTTTCTAAAAACAGCATTTAAAGAATTGACATAATTACAATTAAGTCAGAAAGAATAAAATTCATATGTTTGACAACATTTCTATTTTTTAAATTTTGCTTTTTTTTTGTATGAGAAAAATACATTTTTCTCTTTAAATTTTCCTTACATTAATAATTATTCCATAATTACTATGATTTTTTAAATCAATAGGTTTAATAATAGAATGTGCACTGAATTTGTATAAAACGTATTTCAATGGACCATAAAATCTGAATATACGATTAAACTTTATATTCATTCAATTCTATATTATTTAAATTCATATAAGACTAACCAATTTAGCATACTCTGAATACCCAATATATTAAATACTTATTTCTGCGTGTGTACCAGGCAAAGCAGGGTAGCAGCTAGTATATATATATAAACTTTTTATAAAATTATTTCTAAATGAAACATAAACTATGAGATCAATTTTAGCAAAGAGTTTACTTTCTTCGCATCTGTAACACTTTCCATCTGTTAAAACATTTTAGCAGCACATATATTTTCATTTCAGTAAATCCGTGACAATTAAGGAAATTAAGATAGGTTTTTAAGATTATTAAAGCTACAAAAATTATTCATGGCACAAAATTATTATTTTAAATTAAAATTATTATGGCACAAAATTACTATTATTTAATAAATGAACTAGAGCCACTGTAAAATTTTAAATGACAATATTATTTTAGCACTATTGTCTTGGAGAATTTGAATAGATCTAAATAAAGTCTTCAAAAAATATTGGGAAAATCTGGATGTTTAAAAAGTAAAATAAGTGCATTTAATAGAAAACTGATAAGTTTTCAACAGTTAATATGCAGTGAAATTTTCAAAAATAAATAATAAACAATATATATCTGCAGTAACTTCCGTTTCACATTTAGGTATTGGTATGTGACACAAAAGAGCTTCATGCTTATAATGTTCTGTAAAATATGTTACCATTAAATGACTGCCATAATCTTTCAAAAGTATAGATGATGTACAATGAAAACCCAATTTTCTTGTTCCTTGTGCTTTTAATTGCTGTTTTCTCTCTTCAATTGTGCTTTGGTACTTGCCACAACAGTAGCAACTGAACATTGTTGATTTAAATGAGGAGCTATTTTTGGTGAATAAAATTACATATTTCATATCTGTCCTCTTTTCCTCATCTGCCAACCACTTGTAGAATTCTAAAAGACATTATTACTGAATTACCATATTAAACAAGTAAAATCTTGAACAATCTTAGCAACGCTATATATTTCAAAAGTATAAAGAATCTATTTAGTAGAAAGACAGAACAATAATTTTCATAACAAATAAAAGAAGAAACTTTATGTAACCAGAGTTATCCTTAAAAATTCTTATTCTTGGCTTTTTCCGAAATATTCAAAAAAAAAAATGTGCGCAAATGTATCCTAAATTGGGAAATATCTTAAAATCTTTCAATGTAACTTTGTTCTTGGCACTGAACTGGAAAGTTATTATCATTGCGGATTTTATGAATAGTAATTAAGTGCCTGGACAACGTGCTTTTGAACGAAAATTTCTTTTCGCAATAATTGCACGAAAAGTTTTTAGGTTTTTCTTCTGCAGACGATTTTGACGGTTGCTTATGAACACGAGACAAATGTTTATTTAAATACTTTTCTTAAATGGAGCACGTGTACTCCATTTCACGTTACGAAATTTTAAGACAAAAACCGAAATGACCAATAACCA
The DNA here is from genome assembly GCA_026289955.1 of Argiope argentata. Classification (NCBI taxonomy): domain Eukaryota; kingdom Metazoa; phylum Arthropoda; class Arachnida; order Araneae; family Araneidae; genus Argiope; species Argiope argentata. The sequence continues at coordinate 811,743 of JAOUZG010016999.1, read as the reverse complement.
CCCTTTTTCCAAGCCAATACGAATTGCTCGCCAACCTTCTGAGGTTGTCGAACTTCAAGTGACGTCAGATTAGCAGCCAATCAGAATTTTTGCGGGATAAAACTCATGTTTCTGAAATAGGCGCTATATAGAATTTAAGTTAATTTACATTTGGAAGTAAACGTTTTCACCGGATGTGTACTTCTAAAATGAGCACAATTCACCGGATATGATGTATACCATTGATAACGCTCTTCTGGTCATTTAGCGCGAGGGTTATGTAGTAATATTAATTAAATCATTATTCAGTTTGCTCTGCCTGTCCGTGAGACGTGTGTGTTGAATCTCTTTTATTTGCTTGTGGAGATAAGAATTTTGTTTTTGTTCTTTCGGGTGATTAGTAGTTTAACCCCCTTCTCCGCCAAGTTGGCGATAATTCGCCAAAGATGGCAACTTTATGGTTTTTCTTTTCTTATGGTTATGGTTTCCGTGGTTGGCGATTTTTGAAAAGCGCGCCAAGCAGGGGGTTAAACTACGATCGCATCATTCTTTCTTATATTATTTATTTGTATTCTTTATTTATCTTTCATTTTATATTCATATTATCTAGATTTATTTTACTTTACTTATTTTGGTATTTAGAATTAGTACGTACTAATTAGGGTTAATTGAACGTTCTAGTTAGGGCTAACTAGGAAACAAAAGTTAATTTATACTTGTAGCTTATAAAACTTTTACATCTAATTTGACTATTTGTTTTTACTTGGATTAATTAGATCTTATTACTATCTTTAGTTTGTAATTTCGCTTTTCAGATGAGAGCTCACTTGTGAATTTTTTTGTTCATTTTGTTTGTGTATTTCAATTTTCCTCATTTAAACATTTGATAGTTTTTAATTAATTTGTGGTATTATCTATTATAATTCTTGGAGAATCTTCATTGTCTTGATTCTTAATTTTTTTCACTTTGTGCTTTTTTGACAGTTTGTATAGAATTTTGTCACTATTTCTAGCTTTGGAAAGAATCTCACTGTTATCTTACTGTTTTACAATGAGGGTTCTCTTTATTGGCGATTCCATGATCAGATACTTGAATAAGTATATATCTGGTGAATCAATTGATTTTCATTTGGACATTGTTTCCCATCCTGGTGCAACTATTGAAAGATTAACTAGAAAAATTTCTGTGCATAAAAATTATGACTGAGTGTTAGTGCATGTTGGCACAAATAATGTATCTTTGGATACTATTGAGGTAATACTTCAAAAATATCGAGCTTTAGCTGGTGAAATATTACTTTATAACCCAGGTGCAGGAATAATTTTCTCTAGTATTATTTCAAGAGATTTTGATTATCACAGAAAAGGATCATAAGGAGTCAGAATATCATTTACAGGCACTAAATTATAGGATTAGAGCTATAAACTGTGCACTCAAAGAATTGTGTTACTATCAAGCATTTCTGTTTTGCAGTTGTTACCAGCCATATTGGAGGAATTTTCTGTCTAGAGATGACTTGCATTTAAATACATTGGGTAGTCAGCTCCTTGCAGATTGTTTCCCTTGGGTGTTTAACAGGATGCATTTCAGCTGATATTGCATCGAACAAGGTATGTATGAAGACATAGTGGTATTTCTTTTCACAATCAGTTTAAAAATTCATGCAAATCTGAAGTTAAAAAATTACAATTGATTTTTGTTTCAATTTTTTAGATTAAAAAGTCTCAATCTTTCAACTGTAGTTTCTCTATTGATGAATCAGAGTTTTCTTTATTATCATCAGCTTACCCTGCAGTATTTGTTTCTTCTGCGGGGCCAGTTGCTCGACCAAAGTCAGAGTCTGCTCGGCCAAAGCAAGAGTCTGCTAGGCCCGTTGCTCGACCAAAGCAAGAGTCTGCTACTTCGCTGAAGTAAGATATTTCTTCTCTGCAGTCTTCTACAGGTAATGTTCGATTTGTAGTTCCTGTGATGCCATGCATTCCATTCTATAAGTTTAATAAAAATGCATTTAGTAGTATTCCCACTTCAAATAAATTTTCAGTTTTGACAACTAAGTGTAACATATTGCATGAAATAAATTGTGCTGGTCCCCAAAATTGTTCCTATTCTAAAACCTGTGTTTATTGTGGGGAAACATATTCTACATGATCTTTATTCTATCATATTCTACACGATGTCTTCAGGTGATCTTTCAAATCACCTGAAGACATTTAAATGCCCACAACCTGTCAAAGACTGTTACCCTAAACTTTGTGAAGTATGTTTGAAACCTTATTCCTCCTATTCCTCTTTTTTAAACCATTTAAGACAATGCAGCAAACCTTAAAGTCCTTCCCAAGGTCTTCCTAATATGTACCCTAGAATTAGCAAATTATGTTTAAAGTCCTACTCTTCTAAATCCTGTTTTAGCAATCATTTAAAGCGTTGTCGTAAATAGGAGGTTCAGAGTGTATCGTGTTTACCAGTTGAAAATAACTATTGTATTGGACGTTAATAACTCTCATGAGGAATCGGTAATGACCCCAACTGTAGATGTAAAAATAAATCAAAATGCACTTAGTTCTCAATTTATGATTAGTATGAAAAATCACCAAAAAGTTTAAAATTTGGTAGGTTTTACCAGAATTATGCTTCTAAAAGTCATGAGGAAATTTGCAATTTTACCAAGAAAAAGGAAAAATTTTTGTGTGTAGAATCTGATTGCAATCAATTCTTTGAGAATCTATGGCATTTAAATAGACATCATAGGGTGTTACATCAAATTCAGAATGTAAAAACATTTTCTTTTGATTCTTTTAAGAATTTTAAGATGTGGTTAGAAGCTGAAAGCTCTGCCACCTATACTTTTTTCCGAAAATCAACAGGCAAAAAAGTTTTTACAGATAAAACTTTTCATTATTATGTTTGCCAATTTTTTTATCCTTCATATCTGGCAAAGATTAAAGCGCGAGTAGAACGACGTGCTAGTCGTAAAAATAGAAAGGGAGTAACACCATTCCATCTAAATTGCCCAGTTAGAATTTGTTTGTGTGAACATAAAAATTTAGTGACTGCAACATATTATCCAGTTCATAATCATTACATTGGGCATGAAAACACAAAATATCACCCACTTAAAGAAAGTACCTGCAATTTAATTAAATCATATTAATTGCTATCATTTCCTGTTTCAAAAATAATAAGCTTAATTTGTGGTGATGCAGGTTGTCGGGATAAAAGAAATTTTTTCCCAACTAAAGAAGTTTATTTCTCGGAAAATTTTATAATTTTATTCATGGCATCTACGTAATTCAGCAAAGCCAATTAATGATGCCTTGTCGGTTTTCTGTACTGTGGAGAAATTAAAAAATGAAAAATATAATCCCATTTTAATTTTCAAATTACAAAAGTCAAATACTATCTTTGAACCTTCTTATTTGGATAGCTTACCAAATCACGAAAACTGTTTTGCTTTAAGGTTTCAAACTGAAGCTCAAAAAGACATGCTTATGAAACACTCCCATAAAATTCTTTGCATTGATGCTACCCACGGTACAAACCATTATGATTTTTTCTTCTTTCATTGCATGTGCAAGATGGGTATGGTCAGGGATATCCCGTTGCACATTTTATTACAAACGATTTGGATTTTCGTAGATTGGTGGCTTTATTCTCTAGTTTACATTGTTGCATTCCTAATTTGAAAGTTAATACTGTCATGACTGATGATGATGGTTTTACTTTTAATGCTTTTAATTCTGTATTTGGTCCTGATATCAAACATCTATTGTGTCAGTGGCATGTATACCGAGCTTGGAAAAGACAGTTGACTGTTAAAGTCCATAACAAATGTCTCCGTACAAATATGTCATATGAATTATTGAATTTAATAAATGAAAAGTGACTAAAAGATTTTGATAATAGATTCTTAAGTTTCATTAGTAAACATTCAAATGATTGCCAAAATTTTATAGATTATTTTATAAAAAGTTATTCTGCAAGAAAAACATTATGGGCTACTTGCAATAGACAGTTCCATGGTCACACCAATATAAATAATTATTGTGAATCATTTCATAACCTGTTAAAAACTGTGTATTTTGAACGTAAATTCAATTGTTGCTTAGATGAACTAATTCTAACTCTTTTAAAGATGGAAACAGATAGGTTTTTAAAGTATTCTTCTAATGTTGTGAATAATGTTCCATTAAATTCAAATTTCAATAAAGCTGTTAAAGAAAAGCATGAAATGGGAGTAAATATTCCAATTAATGATGTAGTTAAACATGGCGATCAATGGTTAGTAAATTCACAGACAAAAAGGGAATTGTATACTCAGTAAAAAAAATAATGATGTTTGTATTTTATTAAACCATTGCTGTTTCAAATGCACTGATATTAACTGTTCAGTACTATGTAGTCATTTTTATGTGTGTTCTTGTAAAAATAATAGTAATTTTTGCAAGCATATTCATAAAGTACATTTATTGTATTCTGAAATAAAAATTTTTGTAACAGAGGATTTTTCTGCCGTTGAAAATGAAAGAAATACACAAGGAATTGACCCCCAAATCTTTAATTTGGAATTGAAATATAATGTTTTGTCTGAATGTTTTAGCACAAAAGAAGCTGAGTGCAAAAAACTATGCTCCGAGATTTTGGAATTAATTAAACTTCCTTGCATTCAAGAAACTATGCTGACGTAGTAAACTGTTTAAATACTTTAGTATCTGGTATATGTGGAGTTGTCAGTCATAAAAATAATCCTGCTCCTGCCACACCTCACGTGTATGTTGCTCCCAATCAAAAAATTTCCCTTCAGCTTAAATTTTTAAAAACTTCTCAAAGACATAAGAGGGAACAATCATTTCATGAAAAAAGTGGAAAATGACAAAGATTAAATGAAAAAAATATTGATGAACCTGATAGTAATATAGAGCAGAATACACCTTTACAATCATATCCAGGGGTAGAAATTTCTAAATGCTTTAATCATGATACAAAAAGTAATGATGATCCCAATGGTAAAAAAAAAAGAAGTTTCTCCATTAAAATCTTATTCTGCTGGGGAAAATTCTGTATGTGTTAGCCTTAATATATTCAATAAGATGAATTCAGACAATCCTACTGCAACAATAGTAACTATTAATAATATTAATCTTTCTTTTTATGCATTAAAATCTTTAGATCCTTTTGTCATGCGGAAAGAAGAGAATTATCTAAAGTCTGTGTCACCAACCTTTAAAAAAGGATGGCTTTATGATTCTGTTGATGCTTTTCTTTTCTTATTAACTGAGAAATTCAGAAATTGTAAAGCAATAGAATCCTTGCAATCAGTTTTAATTTTTAATCAGAAGGATATTCTTACATTTTCTTGGATTCAAGAGTTACAGAATCTAGATTTATTAATTATTCTTGTCAATTTAAATTGTCATTTGACTTAGATTATTGTTAATATAAAACTTAAAACATTTGAATATTTTGATCCACTTGGTGACAGACCAGATAATAATACTGTATTTGATTAGGAAATGGTCTATGATTTTGAATAAATTATTTAATTCAGAAAGCCACTGGCAGATAGTTTTTCCACATCATACATAACAAACTGATGATTTTAATTGTGGAGTTTACAGAAGTTTCTTTGCCGATCAAAAATTGAATAAATTTTCTTTGACTCAGAACTTTAACATACTTTCATTTAGAGTCCTAATGTTTAAACAGATAACTAAAAATGCAAATTTTTAAGTCTTTTATTGAGAAAATTTTTAGTAACATTTCTATATTAATTTTAAAATTAAAAAATTAAATAATTGTCAATATTACAAAATGGGAATTATCCCTTATTCCTTCTAAATTTAAACACTATAAACAAATAATTTCTAATGGTTAATTTTAAGAGATTGCCTATAGATTTCTAGCTTTCTCTTCAGCTTAACTTTTAGGAAGTTGTTTTATTATTAGTTTCACAGATTGCTAATCTCAATGAGAATAGATAATTTTGGAAAGAGTGCCTTGAAAGTGTCAAGAAAAGGTAAGTGGTTAAATAAAAAAACTTAAGGTAATCGCATATTTAAAACGGAAAGATACAAGCTTATGATAGAAGCAATATACTAAAGACGACTTTTAAAGAAAGAAATTACAAATTTTTATTAAGTTGTTCTTATCTCATTTTTTAATGGGCTTACTAACTGTTTGTTTAGATAATTCAATTTGAATTAGTATATGAATAAAAACTTGGTTTGAACAAAATAGAAAATATTTTTATCAGAAAAGAAAAAAAAAAGTTTTAATATTTTTCACTCCAGTTTATATTGTAAGTATTTTGTAGTATTGTGTGTTTTCCCATGCCTTAAAATAAAGGAACAGATTCCCAATGGTTTAGCTGAAAAGGTTGTCCAGAAATTTCTGGCTTTCTTTTTAAGCTTTTAACTTTTAGGAGGTTCCTTTAAGGAAAAAATAATAATAAATTAGCATCAAGATAAATTGTTCAAGAATTAAAGCAGTAAGTGATAGGTAAGAAATTGAACATTTTCCATGCTGTAGCTTTGTTCTATATTAAAGTGAAAATGGATCATTTGGATAATATGAAAAAAAATTGTATTTCATTTGTTTAGTGTGCATTCTTATGTAGAAATTCTTCTGAAATAGAAATTTGTATAAAAATTGTTTAGATGTAGAAAGATAAAATATATATAGAAATAAATAATGTTACATTATCTATTTATTGTCTGCATATTTCATCACTTTGTATGCTTGTTAAAAAGTTCTTAAGAATAATGCATGTTATATGAATAATAGCATATAAATTAGTCATGAAAAAATCGGCAAGTTAGCAATTTCATGGGAGTAAATTAAATTCCTTTACATTTATTTTTGGATTTTGCAATATCAAAGGTATTTCATAAAATCAGCTTACTATGAACCAGGATTACACAGCATATTTATTTATTAATATTGTTTAAATTAAATATTTCCAGAATATGAAATAACAAAATATTTAACTTTTTTAAGTTTTAAGAGGAAGAATTTCAGTATCTGCTATAAAGCTATTTTAATTTAAATAACAAATTTTAACAAAATAGCAAATTGTTAAACGGAATGAAAACTAAATATTACACTTTTTTGCTTCACTATAGTATGTGTAGAGATGAAGTTGCAATGCAATGTAAATGTTTAGAAACTGAAGATTAAAACTAGGATAAGGCTTAAAAAAAAAGAACTGAAATTTTAAAACATTTATTTGACATCGAAATCATAAAAAAATAAAATTGTTGAAAGACTTTTCTTGTATTTAAAACAAATTCTTAGGAACTAAGTGCTATTTATTATGCTTGTACGAAACTTCTGTATAGCTTACAATAAATGCACATAATTATTCATTCGTTTAATAAGTATAGCATGTATGCATTTTAATATCGTCCAATGATAATTTATACATCTTTAATGATTAAAATTCTAAGTGTATTTTATGAGTCCTCAAACATTTGTATAAGACTTTCCATAAAAAGATTTTAAAATACTGATCTTCTCATAAAAAAAAATTCAATAGATTGGCATATTTATCTCTATGTAAAATATATTATTATTTTTTGTATTAGATATATATAATTGAAAGAACCTATTCAGAAAAAAATATGCTGAAATTTTTTTTTTTTGAAGAAATATAACATGGCTATTTAAAATTACATCATGCATATGTATTGCAAAATATTGAATAACATTAGAGATGCCTATTATTGAAATTTGAATATATTTTAAAAGTTTTAGCATTAAATAAAGTAAAAGCAGATGACACTAAAAAATTTCAATATAAATTCACACACAAACAATTCACACATATATGAGTTAATTGATCATGATAATTTATATCAAAAGAATTGCACAAATTGTCTTGGTATTATAGTTTAAGAAAGACATTTACTCGAAAAATTCTGCTGCAATTGCTATATAATAGAAATGTCAGAGCCTAAGTAGCTAATTTTAAAAAGGAAAATAATATTGGATTTACATTTTTAAAATCCCAATTTTTATTTTCACTTTGAATATGTTTACTAAATGAATATTTTCTCCCCCTCCATATTCCATTAACATTCAAAATAAATAAAGAAACAAAGAAAAGACAATGCTTACTAAGAATTATCACATTCCCTAAAATTCGTACTTAATAAGAATGTCAACAATTAGTTGGACTCAAGGGAACTAAGTTTTATAGAAACAAGGAGAAAAAAAAGTAAAGAGATGAAATTAAAACTGTAGAAATACGTATATCTGCAAGTAATAAAGTTCAAATAGTTAAATGTTACGATGATGTACATTAAAAATGATGACTCAATACTTGTAAAAATATAATATTGATAGTAAGCATTCTTTGCATATTCTGAAAGATAAAAATAATCACTAGAAATCAAATACTTGAAATAAATTTTTAAAAAACCATTCATCTAAACTTAATACTTAGATTTGGTGATACATACAAATGTACTTTAAATCATAATCATTTCACATGTTACAGAAAATTTTTAAGTTAATGTAAATGGAATAACATGTAAATGATAAAAAGAACTATAGTTTTATGTTTACTATCCGACATATATCAACACTTGCTAATAAATTCTTTCATATTTCTGTGTAGATTCGGACCATTATTTTAATCGAGAGATAGCAGTGGTTTTAAGTTAAATCGGAGTGAATCTGACAAGCATTCCTACTCCATCTCCAAAATGTAAACATACATCATCAGTGACGTTAGCCAATCACAAGTACGATTACATTGCTCATATGCATAGATATACGTAGCGGGATAGTTTCGCGAGCTGGGATTGGTCAACCACCGGAAGTGAATTCTGTTCATCCTGAGGTACACTCTTTGCCCAAGGCTTTCTTCCTAGCTTCCCTGTTCAGAATTTAAGCGATATAATACTGAACTGAACTGAAGTAAAACAATCTCGCTCGCGAGTTAAATTTTGTGTTCCAGTTTCGTTGCGGCGATTTGTGTATTCGGTTTCCTAACTTTTGAAAAAATATTTTGAAAATCTAAATACCTGCAGATTTATTTGATATTTTTCGGAGATTTAACTGTGCTTTTTAGATTTTTTCACTTTGTCAATCGATCATGGCAGATCCTCGTATTAAACAAATTAAAATAAAAACAGGTGTGGTCAAAAGGTAGGTGCGATTTTTTAAAAAAAGAATTGATAAGAGCTTGTCTACCTTTTAATTAATTTTTTCAGCGGATTAATTATTCATTGTATTAAATTCAAAATTTCTTTCTTGTTTAAAATGTCTTTTTAAAAATGTGTAATGAGAAATAAATTCGCTTTACTACACTTTTTGCATTGAATTTAGATTTCAACTTTTTAAAAAATCTGATTGATTGTGAGACTCTGATGTCCTGTATTCTGGAAACCTTAATATGCAATATGTATTTTTAGTGTTAAGTACTGTAATATTAGGTAATCGGAAAATGACATGAAATCGACGAACATCTGCTTCTTTTTCTGTTTTTAATTAATTGAAAATACCTATGTATTTATTTCGCGTTTATTATTTAATTTTCTTAAATTTATATTTTAATCCTTTTATACATAATCAGTTTAATTTTCTCAGATGTTTATAAAATTTTCGAGTTTAGAAGTTTAATTTGAGGTTTTCGTAACAATGAATTTAGATAAGAATAATAATTTCACAGAGGATAAACACATCCCTGATTAAATTCAATAATTCTGGTATTAATAATAGTAATAAAAAAGGCATTTGCTGAGCTTACGTTAAAAGTTAATTTGCTGAGCTGTCATTAAGTGTGCTTGGCCTGTGCAGTTTGTTAAAATGGATTTTTAAAAATGTGTGGGGTTTTTTTTGACAATTTTATTTAAATTGCTTACCTGTACCCAGAATTTACTATTTATAAATTTAAAGCCTATAAAATATTTTGATGTTAAAAATTACTTAAACAATATTGTGATTTTGTAGCAAAAGCAAAATTGTGTATCATTTTCTCTTGGTAATTAAGTCAACTATGATGAGAATAAATAATTTATCTATTTTTTGATTGAAGTTTATTCCTCTAAGAGATATTTTTAAAGTATTTCTATTAATTAAAAGGAAAATAAAGTACATAATTTTATTTTAATCATTAATAGTAAACTTAGAAGTGATTGATTCAATTATTTGGCTATTTGATGCAAAATGGACTTCCTATTTATTTTACTTGGATTTATAAATACATATATTGTGAATTCTAAATGACTGACAGCTTAGTCTAGTGAATCAAATTTTCATTTAATTTGGATTATTGGCTGTATAAAAACATGTTAAACTATGAATTTGTATTATTGAATCCTGTCATACTTCCATGATTTTTTAAATTCATATTTACATACATAGATTCTGTAGTGAATTTAAGTTAGCCTTGACAGGAAATCTGTATCTGTTGAATTTTATGTATCCTATTTATGCTCTATGCTTATATATCCGTACTGTAGTTGATTTAGAAAGTGGTCTATGCAGGCGCAAGCCAAATCTTACACATTTACATTTTAATCTGAGCTTGCATAGATGTAATTCAATTTAAGAGCAACCAGCAGTATTTTTGTAAAAATGGTTTACTGCTGCAGTATTAAAAGAAATAAAATAACTGATCCAAATAGAATTTTAAGTAATTTGAGCACTTTAGGCTCACTTAAAATAATTGCTGGTTCAGAAAATGGCAAGTTTATTAATTCAGGATGAGTTTATATTTAGAAATGTATATGTAATACGTAGGATACTTATTATATTTAACAATGAATAGGCAAAAAATAAAGGATAAACGTATACATTATCTTATAGAGAATGTTTGAATAAATTATATAAACCACCTGAACCCATTCATTTGGATTGATATGTATGTGTGTGACATTTATGATAAGATGTGGTGTCTGATGTTTAGTGTGGAAAGAAATTTTTTTTTTAAAGTTTTTTTCCCAAAAATTCCATATATTCTTAGAAATTGTTTTCTGTTATTATATTTTTATCATTAGTTTTTTATTGATGTAAGTAACCAATTATAAACCAATAATTATTCCAAAATAAACTTTCCATTAATTACTGAGCTCTGACTTTTTTAATGGTTTCCAAAAAGATGAGTTTTGATTTTCTTGGTTTTATAAAAAGAAATACATGTAAATTCAATACCCTATGAGGTCTTTTGGCAAAGAACATAGTTATAAATTTGTTTCTTCTTTTGTAAAAAAAAAAGCATTAAATGCTTGTGTCTACATTTTGTTATAAATCGTTGTGTAGGTATCATGAGAGAATGTAGATAAAAAAAGTAGTTTAATGAGGATTAAATCACTCTTAGTTTAAAACTAATAAAAAGTTTATAAATTAAGCAATAATACTTAAAATTTAGTTAGGAATCTCCGTATAACATCTAAATTCTTGTGTTTAAAAGAATAATCATTAATTGGCAGTTGCAAGAGCTATTTGGTGTGTGACTATTTATGAAGGATTTAATACCAAGATATCATAAATTGTATAACGAAATTGCAACTATACAATATCCTACTGATATTTTTGGTCTGTATTAAAATTATGGCTGACATTCTAAGAAAGTTTTATTAATTAATAATATTAACATCTAGTATATTCCTCTTTGGAATGATGGATGAATGTATAGTTTCTTAAATTGAGCTATAAATTCATCCATTTCTTTTAGGTATCTTAATTATGTGCATTTGATGTATATGCACATTAATCCAGATCTTTATTTGATGTGGTCAGTAGTTTTGCATTTAGTAGTAACAAAGTTTTATCTCTTCCATTATTGGTTATGTTTGATGTGCATCATCATTTGACTTTAAAAGGAGGAACTTTTGGAGAGGAGGAACTTTTTTGTGGCATCAAAAAAAATTCTGCTGTTATTAGGTTAATGTGAGCTAAAATAAAGTTGATAAACCATCATTATTTAAAAAGAATTTGAATTTTGATTTTTTTAAAAAGAAGACATAAACAGTTGTGCTATGTCCTGTATTAATAACAGTTCTCATTGCACTCAGTCACTATAAGTTTAGATTTTTGCATAGTGAAGAAATGGAGATTGATCCAGAAGGTGGTTACACAAGCTTAGAGGGCTAGTTTTTAAGGAACTGAAATATTTTCTTCATTGCTTGATGAAAATCTACCATTTTTTCTAGTATCCAAGTTTCATTTTTCTAACTAAATATGAACTAAATATGAATATTCAAAGAAAGATTCCTCTCTTCAAGTATTCTTGAAATTTGCATCTGGATTTTAATGTTTCTTAAGCTTTGATTTTGTCATTAATTATTTGAAAATTTTTCCTAGTAGAGTTTTTCTCCTAAGATCATGAACTAATGCTGAATGATCATGTATGCTGCATAGCCTAGTTTGGGAAATGAAACATGTTGCAGGATCTCTTATCATTGATGATGTTATACATTTTTATATTTTCTTCTCTAACTTCTGTTTTAAAGGTGTTGAAAAGCTAAAGCTTCAGAGAATATCAGATTGAATATAAATGCAATATTCTGAACTTCAATTTTTTTTCTCTTCTCTTCAGAATTTTTTTAGTGATTTTGTAGATCAATATTATGAATAGTCATTTTTTTAGACTTATGATAGATTTTAAATTGTTCTTCTGAAAAGGATAAATTTCCCTGACATTTCATATTGGCACAATGTTAAATCTATATGCAATTTTAGATCTCCTCAGACCGCAATATCAAGAAGTTTTTTGGGTACTTTGGGATTATCCTGTCAATCTATCAATGCTTACAAAAATACACAAATTCTTTTGCTGCCTTTTTTGGCAATTGGTTTAAGTGAAAATGACAGACAGAATAATCCCAAAGTACTGTTTTTGGTTACTTTCCTGAAAGTTTAAAATTCATTTTGGAAATTCGATGAATAAATTTAATGGAATAAGAATTGAATAGCTTTTCATGGTCTTTTTTATTCATTATGTAGTCCTTTTAAATCATTCTATTTACAGGATGGAGAATGATAGCTGAATCTTCATTTTGAATGTATTTGATCTTATTAGTTATTTCTTTAGAAGTCTCAATAACTTTTGATTTGTAAATGTTTCAACTCTGTTTTCATGCTAATTGTAATTTAAATATAATGTCTCAATATATTTCCAAATCTTGGTAGAACAATGCAACTGAGTTTAATTTGGCTGCTTGTAAATGTCACATTTAATTTAAGCCATAAATTCTAATTTGTAAATAAATTTAAATAATCAATAAGTAAGAAATATATGATAAGCTTAAAATAAATTTGTATTAACTAAAAAATACTTTAAAATATTAAGCACATAAGAAATAAAAATTGGAATGGAAGGAATTCAATTGATGTTAAGCTACATGTGAAACAAACTCAAATTAAGAAGTTGAATTATCTCTTCATATGATTCCTGCCAAAGCTTTCTGATTCTATGCTGTTGCTTGAGATATTTCATACTTTTAAAAAAATACATCAAAGCCAGTGTAGTTACTAGTGACTGCTGTGAAAACCATAATTTTTTTTATATAATTAGTGAAATTGTGGTACAGAATATATATATATATATATATATATATATATATATATAAATAATACACACTATTAGCATACTAGGCAATAGATAAATTTTGATATCCAGTATAATTTGTTAAAGAAACTGTTAAGTTTTTGATCTACCCTTATGTATAGAGCATTTAACATGCTTTCAAAATGAAAGTATGATTTTTTGTTAATATCTGTATTTAAATTGATATATTTTTGTCAATAACACTAAGATGTTTCACAATTCTATTATTTTTGGTTTTTTTTTTTTTTTAAATCTAGAAATTTAGTTTTCCGGTATTTCTTCTCTGCCCCCTTATTTTATGAGAAGCATATGTTTTGTAGTATTTTTAAATGTTTATTTGCATAGAATAAGTTTTAAAAATAAATTAGCATCATTAGTAATTACTTTGGATATATATATTCATTTTTTATTAATTAGTTTTTCATTTTCAGATTAGCAAAAGAAAAATTAATGTATGAAAAAGAAGCTGAAAAAGAAAAGACTAAGCTTGAAAAAATGCAAGCTACAGGAGAGGATGATTACTTAATCAGAAAACAGGTACTTTAATTTTATGTTGTTAAAACTACATCACTCATACATTTGTCTATATGATAGATTCATTTGTTAGTTTCAGTTACTTATCCCTTTAGATACCTAAATTTTACAGTCTAGAAAATTGTAATATATAGAATGATTCTTTAAATATTTGTGATTTTTTTTCTTCCCTAGTGTAGAAAGTTAGAGAATGCATTAAAAACAATATATTTTAATGTAATATACTATTTGAAAACTTTTTTTAATTTAAAATTTTTGTCTTTTACTAATTTTAAATAGATACTTAAAGAGGTAATACTTTTTTAATTATTAATTTTCCCATAAGTGTTTTTTGGTCTTAAATTTTTTTCCTTCTAAATATCATTTGTATTGCACTTTGAAGAGTAGGATAAAATAATATATTTCTGTTACATGAATATAAACTTACTATCATCATATTTTGAATTTCACACTTTAAGACTTTAATTATAATTTTGTTTCATAACGATTTTATTTCAATACGATTGTTTTTCATACAAAATGACTCACGCTTTATAGCCTGATTTCAAAGTTATACTCTTAGAATAGGTAGTTTTAATATTTATCAGAATTATATATTCTACAATAAGTAAAGTATTACTGTAATTGTGTATGTAAACATCATGGGCATTAGTAGGCATTTATTTTGTTTTTGTGTATAATGCAGTTCAATCTATAATACAATGGTTTAGTATGTTATGTAACTTTCAGTAAATCCTTGTAGACTTGTTTAAAAACTTGTTTTTGTTGAAGTTAGCTATGACAAGTGTTATACACATTTTTCAAATCGTAACAAAATTTTGAATTGAGTACTAAATGAATGACTTTCTTTAATTGAAAATCTTGTGATGTTAGATTCTCAATGCATGAATATAAAAATAAAGAGCAGATTTTAACTTAAGTTGTAAAAATATCACAATTTCTTTCCATTAAGAAATAATATATGTTAATCTTCAGTATTTAGGAAAACTGTTTTTTCCTTTCAGTTTTTATTTATTTTCAAAATTATTTTTTTTAAATATGGCTTATATGTTCAATAAAATAGATTGTTATTAACCTGTTTTAGGAAGAAGTAATCAAGGAATCTTTGATGATGGTTCCAAATACTATGAAGCGGTATCAAATGGCTTATAATGAACTTCAAGAAATTTTGGTAAACTTTTTGAAAATTCTTTTGAATTATTGAATGATTTGTGAAATTAATTTAAATTCATTAAATAAACTTATTATAAATTGGATTCATAATTTATGGAATCCAAATATTCAGGTATCTCTTAGAAAGATAATATAACAATTAAGAGAAAGATTTTGCTCTAAATCATTTATTTTAGTGTAAGTAATGAAATTTTTATTACTATTGATTCAGTCTTGATGAAATGATTCTAATTTCAATTTTAAAATTCCATAATTTCATTTATTAATTAATTTATTACTTTTAAATTAAAGTTTGTTCTAAAATAAATTTACTAGTTTTTATTTAAAATTAAATGTTATTAATTATATGATAAATGTAAATATATATGGAAAATACTAACTGTTTTAAAGTTAAAATTGTCGATTTAGTATTAATTATAATTTATTTTCCACTAATGTTTACTATTTAATATATATATATATATAGCTCACAAAATTGTTTTGTATGTAAATATTTTGATTTGTTTAATTTCATACATTAGTACAAAAAGCAGAACATTATAGCAAAATATACTATTTTTAAAATTCTCCAGGCTCTAATTAATGTCTTATTATAATATTGTTAGTAAAATTTATGCAATGCCAATCCTATTTTCTTTTTTTCTGTTACTTATACTAATTGTTTTATAACTCATAACTTTTATTCATAATGATTTTGCGATTGACTTATATCATATACAGTAAACTACATCTACTTTTCTGATTACATTTTTACTGTGCTTTTGCCAGGAAATTGTTTTTTTTTTTTAAGAAAAAAGATTTAATCTTAAAAATGTTAACCTGTGTAATGTAAAATAATGAAATAGCATTTGATAATAACATCTATTATAATAATTTTACTTGAGGAACCATTATATTGATCAAAAGCTTAGGATTTTTAACAGAAAACTAGGATGTCCCCATATGACTATTTTACAAATTCTGATTGCATTCGGCGCAACCTAATTATTGTAATTTACCAAAGCAATGTCTATTTTAACATTCTTGTTTTGTCCCCTCCCCCCTTAATTTAGAGAAAGCTTATAGTGATGGAAATAGTATGTATTTCTATATCAACTTGTGGCATTGTGTATTCAATGTATATTGAAACTTATTTGAAATTCACCAAGTGAAAGTTTTTTTTTTTAATTTTACTTAAAATTAGAAACATCATTCATATAAAGTTAAGAAAATACTGTGCAATAATTTTAAAAAAATAAAGCTGGGTTGTTCTAAAGATATTAAAAGTATCCAAAAAATTCAAACAGCAGAAATGCTGACAACCTTCTTTGCATTGTTTTTTTTTTTTCTTGGAGGGTGATGAAGAGTAGATTTATTCTTTTTAAAATTCAATTAGTCAAAGGTTTGTTTTAAACTAAGAATATTTATTCACTTTGAATTGTTATTTTTCAAATAGGACAATGAACAAGAACTTGCTGAGACTGAGGAATATCAAATAGCTGCAGGAGTTTTAAAGGAAACTTCCAAGAGCATATCAGCTAGTGAATGAACTGCTTATATATTTCCTAACTAATATATAAATTAAATGCCTATTTACTTATAATGCAGCCTGTACTATATTTATACATTGTTTTTGTATATAATTTAAAATTAAATGCTATTGCAAATTATTTGTTTTAGTCCAATAATTTCTTGCATTTCAAAGGATTCTTAAAGAGAAGTTATTTCAAGATAAATGCATAAATTAAAACCAACTTTTTTTCTAAAAATAAAATTGAATGAATTATATTTAGTTAATTTATTGTAATCTATGTGGCATTTATTCACAAATGTTTTTTAATCAAAAATTTGTATTCCTTGAAGTTCTTTAAATGTTGAAACAGTTATTTGTTCTTCTGTCACATCAGTTTCAACTATAATTGGTTCAAAACTTGGTTCTTGTAATAGAAATGGATTATCTTTTATTTCTGCTATATAATTTTCTTTGTCAATATTTTCCACAGGGTCAGAACCTTCAATAATTTTTTCTGTTGCCCATTCGTTACTGGAAAGAGCTTTAAATCTAAAAAAATAAAAGTTAATGAAGTAACAAAATTTGGACAAATGCATTAAATAATATTTTCTTAAAACTTTATCAAAATTCTAATTAAATTACATAAGATATATGCTTTCAAAATACATGGTTTTATTCAACCAAGTTATTCATTTTTTTATTTAAAAAACCAGAATAGACATTAATTTACATGAAGCTGTAAATTTAAACTTCATGTTTATAATAACATGAATTTTAGTTAATGTTTCAGTTTTTAAGTACTTTCATAGAACAAATAATTTTTTAATGAAATATTTATTTTTCTAATACAGTATCTAAAGACAGTGTTAAAAAACATTTATTTCCATGACTTCCTGAATTAAGATGATAATCTCTTTAAATATGATCTGTAAGAAATGTACTCTAAGTATAATTAATTTAATTATATTAATTAATTTGATATAATTTAATTTCACATTAGCATAGTAAAAATGTCATATGAATAGTATAATAGTGATAACATTAAAAAATGAATATTTATACCTTTTATATAGTATTTTAATAATAGCTAACCACATATTTTATTACTATTCTTTAACCTGACTCCCAAGACGGCTCAACACCCACGGAGCGGCTGAAATGCCACCTGCTTAATTTCTTCCCCTTTTCTCAGCAGGGTTGTAAATCGGTATGGAATGGTTGCTGTTTGCAAAGAACGCAGAACTTAATTTACAGTACACTTTCAACTTGCCATTTACAAACTTGCTAAAATTCCAGATATTGGAAAGTTTTAACTCAAGAAGAAATTAATAAAATACTGTTTGCAGATAGAGGTGAATCTGATTTAGATATAAGTGATTAAGAAGATTAAGTCTCAAATACACTTTAGATATAAGTGTATTTGAGACTTCAAATTCTTTTCTAGAAGAAAATATTTATACTTTCTATATCTTTCTTTTCTCAGCGAGGCTGATTACAACTGGCAATTACAATTTTTTAAACAATAATTACAATAATATACTCCATTCTATATAATGTTATTAGATACTTGTTTTTATTATTATTTAGTGATAAACTTCAAACTAAGCAACAGTCCTAATCAGCTTTAAAAATGAAATGAAAAGGCAAATATATTATTTCAATGTGATCTTTATCATCCAATGCGTCTTTCCGTAACTTATAAGTTGTAATCAAACACAGAGGTAAAGAAAACAGCAAGTCTTAGAAATTCTTTAGGTGAAATTATAACTAAGTTATTAAAGTTTGTGTATAACCCCTTATTCTTCAGCAGTAATTTGATTACTGAAACAGGGTGATACAAGAGTTCACCTCACACTGCAAATGAACTCTTGACCACAAGAAGGGGGAGGGAAAGGATTATCTCCTGTTGTTTATACTTTTGGCCATTTTGGATTTTAAAAGAACTGTATTTGAAAGAGCAAAGGAAGTTGGAGGGATAAAAGAAAGTAAACAAAGTAAAAGTGCAGTGGTATTCCCAAGTATTAAAAATCCTTTTAGGTGGCCCTTAAAAAAAGGCCTTTTTTCTTCAAGATCCTAAATTTGGAAACATATGGCTGCTTATTTTTTGTATGGCTAAAAATTGAAATTATCAAATATTCATTTAATATCAGTAACTCAAACTCAGGATATATTGCATCTTGCCAACTAGTGTATTGAAACAACCTGTTTTTCAAGAGAAATGTATTATTTCACACTATGCACACAGTTCCCACATGGACATCAATATTTATTTTAAAAAATGTTTCGAGCTGTGAAATTGCAAAATATTTTACTTGCTGATCAACAGTGTGTATATTTCATATGCCATAGAATTTCTCCATATTTTATTTCACTGTTATTTAAGAAATTATGCTATATCAAAAATTTTATTTTTTAAATTGATTAATGATAAAACAAGTTTCTACAAAGTAAATAAATGGACCTGCTAGTGAATTTTCAAAATAGTTGAAAAAGATATTCAACTTCAGTTTTTATTAATCATTCTACATTAGGAGACACTTTTTAACATTCAATACTTTTAAAGAGGTTATATTAGAGAATGGTGATATAAGCTTCAATGGATAGAAGAAAATTCTTCCTCATGATCCAAGAATAAATCCGAGGTGATTCCACACTGAGCTGCTAAATCAGTAGTGGCTTTAAGATTTTAATGCTTTAAAAGTAGGAAATTAAGTAACAGAGTTTGGCGTCTATCTATAACTCTATTGTAATTTAAAGATTCCCCAGCATATAAAGAAGATAATATTAAAATCTCTTGCAGAAACACTCATATTCAAAATAAAATGTCATACAAATTATGTCATACAAATTTGGTTCTTAAATTGGGACATATTATGGCAGTAGCTGCAATAATGTTCGAAATTTTTTTGGTCCAGATTATTGAAAGGAAAAAATTCAGCCGTTAAGTCATATTCATAATATTCCAAACTGATAAAGCAAATTAAATTTTATTTTCAATCTAATAAACCTCTAATGCCATTTTCTTTTCTGAAAATCTTAAGGGGGTGGGGAAATGGACCTTAATGTAACTGGTACATTTAAAGTTGTGTAAATTTGTTTTAAAAATCATTGATAGTGTTTATAAATTATCAAAATTTTAAATGTAAAAACTAGATAGATCTTGTCTTTATTTCATAGATAAACTTTTGTATAACTAGAAACAAGATTTTAATACACTGTAAAAAAATTTCTGAGAAACATTTTTAGAATTTCGATGCCAAGTATTTTGTTTCGGAGATGCTAAAAAAAATTATAACATCTTTCTTATAGTGTAGAAAAATTGCAAGTTAAATTCCAGAATAATTGGGTACTTATGTTGTATTTATTCACGAAAATAAGCTTCAGATCATTATGATTGTTGCAACAAATTGAAAAATGTATAGTCCCATGTAGTAAAAATACAATTTATAAAAGAAAGTAATTGTGATCTTATATTAATTTTATTCCAAGTAAAGTAGTAAAACAAAATTCTTCATAAGTCCTGAAAAACCTATCAAAAACAGTTGATATCAGAAATTTAAGAAAATCACCACTATTCAACTTAAACATTTAATATTGACACTTTTGTTTCTTTTTTCATGTGCAAATTTGATCTATAAAGAAGTTTTTCTTGTAACATAAGAATCAAAATTGGAAACCTATAAAGGCAATCCTTTATAGTCCAAAAATGATTGCTTATTTTAAATATTCTGAAAGCACAAAGAAATCAAGATTGTCTGTAACAGAGCATGAGACCGTTAATTTATGATAAATTATAAAATAGTGAAGAACAAAACCTTGGAATTTTCAATCGTCAAAATGAATTTATTACATTAAATCTCATTTATCTCCTGAGTATCTACCTTTTTCTTCGACTATGCTCAAGATCTCCTTGGTCAAACTCCTCAATAATGGGCTGAAATTTTTGGGAAACTTTTATTCTCTTGAATGAATCTTCATAATTGGAATTAATGGATTTTTGAGATATGGGTGATCTTTTTTTACGAACGATCCATCTTACCTTGTTTAGTTTTGAATCAGAGTCTTTTGCAAATTTGAAACTTCTAGCAGATCTCCCGAAGTTGGCAAATGGGGCGATAACACCACCTGAAAAGAAAATAAATGTTTAGGTGCTTATATTTGTTAGACAGAAAACAAAAAGTAATAGATAGTTATTCAAAATTTATACATTGCTTTTACACTTTTTATTTTTAAAAAACTGCCTCTGTAATGTTTTAAATACATTTTAATTTTTGATATTTTCATATATGCATCTTTAATATATTTGTCTTTAAATTTAGTTTGCTCATACTACTCTCTTTAATGTTTTTATGAAAATCTGACATATTCTTTTGTACTGTATTTCATATTTCCTACAATACTCCATGAAGTTGTGGAAAAAAATCTAAATTCTATAAGGGGAGCTTAGTTAAGACTAAAAATTATAATTTTATTCATAATAAGTTTTATTTTTTTGCAAATTTAATAATGCTATATTCCTTTGCTAATAATTTCGAATTAATTAAAAGAAATGATTTTAAAATGAATTTTTAACATGATAGTAATTATAATCTGTAGTTGCAGTTGCATCTTGTAGGAAGTTAAATTCATTCAAAACCTTCTACAGCCATCGGACCTAGATCTAAATTAGACATGAAATTACTTTTTATATAATAGGTGTATATCAAGATAGAATTTTAAAATTGGTGTTTAATTAAATAATTAATCGAAATGCTAACTTAATCTTTAATAACATAATACAAAAAATTATTTAAATTGTGAAAAATTAACATTAAAAATGTCTTTAAAATGGTGGAGATTTTTTTCCCATTAATTATTATGGAATGGCTGATGCAGTAGACCTCTTACATGTATTTGCAAATGAAATAAATTATTAAAATTATGTCATTATTCCTTTCAATGTCAATGTCATTTCCTTGTCAATGAGTCCTTGTTATTATACATTGAAAAGCCATTAAATATTTATTTTTCTATGCATTTTATCATTTTGAATAATCTAAAGAAAAAGATGAATCGAGCATTGTCATGCTATAAAGATTCAAAATAGATGTCCGAATCTCCTTAAAATTTTAATTAGATTTCGTTTTTATATTGATTCTGCCCTGTTATTAAGTGTTCTTTAGATGAATATAATTTCAGAAATAATGTACTGTTAACAACCACCTCTAACTGGAGATTACTGTCAGCATTATTCGTTGAATGAAATGAAAATTGTGTAAAGATATGTAGAAAGCCATCGAAATTAGTTTCAATATGTCGTCGTAATAATATAGTTATTTTAAAGAAAGAAAATGTGTTCTGATACCTCTCTTCATTATCATTTATGAATTAAAGCAGTCGGCATTCATTGTGTTTCCATTTAATAAGAATACAATCTGAATTTTTTTTCAGTTTTAGCTTATTTATACATTATCAGTATATAATATGTAATTACACAATTTTGGGTTAGAGAACCGCTTTCTGTTAAGATTCTGCCATAGCGTGTTAAATCGGAGTCGTGTAAGTTGGACATTGGATTCGGTCTCCCATATTATCTCTATTTTCTAAAAATAATTTATCTTAACGATGACCGTTCTTATTAGTTATCCCCTATATAACAGTGTTCATTTAACTAACCAAATAAATTTGCCAGAAACGTAGTATTTCCAGATGACTGACTCGAAAGTAGTTAACTTGATAATTGATGAATTTTAATTGGTTGTTTTTACCCCAATAAGTTGTAGATTTCTATTAAACTTGAGCAAAATCAAAATTATCAGGAAGATTTTTTTTTTCTTTCTTTTTAATGCAAGTGAATATAATAGCTACCAGCCATAAGGCCTTATGGCTGGTAGCTATCGTTAAGACAATTAAATTACACAGTTTAATAATCTTAAGTATTGCTCCATATCAACTTTTGTACCAGATCCTTTGTCGGATTGATCTTTGTACTTTCACATGCATTTAAATGTGATAATCTAAAAAAACAAAACCATTTAGAGATATGAAAATTTAGTATGTGATCCTGTTTCTAAAACTTTTAATCCTATGTCAAAAGTTTAGCTTCAGTTGACTGGGAAGGGGGAAACTACTGAAACGCAGTTAGTAAGTGGGCCAAACTACATGTCAATGTCATTGTTTTTTCAACTCGTGGAATCTTATGCGTTATCGCTGATATTGCCCTTGTAATCTCATTATCTTCAGTTCAATACAACGTATTTCATTCCGAAATATACTTCTAAACAGGACGTAAATGTAATTGGTAAGGTTAGAAACGAATCCACATTACCGCTAATTTTCTTAGCACAAGACAGACAGAATCATTTTATCAGCAGTTCCATTACAAATTAAGACTAAGTAAGAGGGCATGAAAATGTACATTATAATATTCAGATAAGTGAAAAAAATCGCAGAAAGAAAGCAGTTTTGCAATTGAAATTTTACCTTCGTCGAACAAAACTTCTCCGCTATCTCCTTGCCTTTTTCGAAGGTCAGGGCGAAATTTCTGCGTCTCTGGTGGTGCCAAGCGGGCGACCCTTCCATAAGCATCCGACGACTGATTGGTGCTCGGTGTTAGCGGTCCGAATGTGGTGGTGGTTTCGTCCCCTGAGAAGAAATTAGTGATCTTGTGCCACATGGATGACAACATCCCTTCAGGCGTTGATAAGTGCGTTGTTTCATCTGTTGTACCACTACCTTGATTCTGAACTACATTTTCTTCAAAAGGGGTATCTAAGGAAATTATTTCGTAGCTAATTCTAGTAAAACTGAGGTCAGACTGTAAGAAATAATTTTAAAAAATTTGGATTTTTTTTAAGTAATCAAAATATGTGACAAACCATCAAATTGCTGAAGTTAAACTTTCAACTGTTGGAAAATATTGAATCTTTCCAATGTTTATAAAATATTTATACGTTGCAGTTGAAAGAAAATTTGTTCCATTAGAAGATGATGTTCAACTACTTTGAATTTTTTATCAACTCTAAAATTGTTAAATTATGAGATATTAATTCATATAGTTCATCGGGCTCCAAGTTAGACGGTTTTTCAAACCCAGCTTAAAATAAACAGAGTTTTAAAAGTAAATTTGTCACATTTGAAAAGAATTTTTTAAATTAAGAAAATAGGTTAAACGAATTTATATTATGTAAAAATTAATTCTGAACCCATTTGATTTGCTATTAATTCTATGTAACAGACGAATGATATTGGCTCTTTTTACTTAGGGAATGAAGCTGAATATCATAAACTTTTAGAACTTTATAAAGTCGTAGGACCGATTCGTGTAGCAGCTGGAGGCTTAGGACGAAGAGGAGCCAATTTATTAATAAAAGAAGGTATATTTGAATTTCAAAAAAATTTAAACACTGAAATAAGTTTAAAATTATTACATGCTTTAAAAGAGGGAATTCAAGAAAGAAGAAAAGTAGAATTAGAACTCTTTAGCTGTAGTGCAAAATCTCCAAAACATTTCTAGTTCAGCGAAGAAATCTAGCATGCTTTCTTTCTCTTCTATCTATATATATCTTCTGGAAAGATATTGTCCAGAATATTTCAAATTCTTATGTGGAAACCGATTCTTATGAAAAGCAAATAGATGAAACAACTCATCAGGGTGAAAACTTGAGGAAAAGCTTATAAATCCAATGACACTGAAAGATCAATTTTCGTTATTTGAGACAGCGAATTAAAGAATAAAAAAAACTTAGATTTGTTATTTGATGCGGTGATATAAAACCAAACTCAGTAGCTACTAGTGAACCAGTATCTTGAATTTCAGGCAATGTTGTGACTAAAATAAGAACAAAGTTTAGCCACCGTTCAGTGGATAATTTGTTTTTTAAAATCCCATTTTCTTAAAATTAGTGAACATTTGGTCTCGCAAATCTTTTTACACAGACAAATGTTACTGTAAAGCTGCTTCAGGTATATCTACCTTTCACTCAGAGGTACTCCTGGTCATCACTGACAGATAATATTGAATCAGAATTTCATAGTCAAATTTAAATTACAATATGCATTTTACTTACATTTTTCCACCTTTGAACTCCGAAAGTGCCATTGCATTAGATTTAATGTTTTAAAAAATGAAATCAGTTGTAGTGACAAATCGATTGGCAAGAGTCCAATGAGACATAGATAGTTATAGCGTCAAAAAGGCAAAACATTGGAGCATTTGCTTTACTCTTTATTGGGAGTTAAAAATTGCACCGCTCTTGCGTGCCATTTTGCATTGCAAACTGCTGATCAATCTCCACAACAGGTTGTGTTTTTAGCTGGTAATAATTTTTTTAAAGAAATCACGGCGGCCAGTTAGATGGATGTCTTATTTTTGAGTTGAGATCATACAATAAAAACGACACCTGAACCGGCTCCCTTCACTCCAGATTTAATACAAATCGCAACGAAATCTGTAAGACATATGCCTGAGACCGTACGTTTTTGGGCAAACTTGTATATTCTAAAATTATCACAACGTCGATATTTATGAAGCAATAACAGATGGGCCGCAAAGCTCGAGAAAACTCGTAAGCGATCCTTTAAAGTGATAAGTTGGTAGTCTTGTCAGATCTAACAATGGGGATTACATAGTAGAAACACGCTCAAATCAAGTTTAGGTTAGTTATATAAATGTTCTCTTTTAAGCAACACTAAGGTTATTTTCGGAATGACCAAGTAATTTTGAACCGTGGTCGATGACTACATCTGAGTTGGCACCTTTCTCTCCAAATTTCCGCACCACACCAACGGGAGGACGTTTGACCTTAACTGATTTAACGTGCACCAGACCCGCTTACACAACGTTTCTTCGGCGGAACGGGCGTCGAATCAGAAACCCCCCGGTTCCGAAAGCGAGAAATTGCCACCAGGCTGCTCTCCTATCAAAAATAAACAGTGTATGTGAGCCTGGCTTAAATAAAAATAATAATAGAGGTAAATGTACAATTGGAGAACCTGCATTTTTATGACGCCAAGGGGCTTTTCGGTCGGTAATCCAACAATGAAAACAAAACATTACAGAAACAGCACTTCATCGCTGAAAATTGTCGCCAATCGAAGGGGCAGCCAAATCTGAACTAGAATCAATAAATGTTTTTAAATAAAATTCAAGTATTTTGACGCAGATTCCATGCTTTTTTATATTTTTAAGAGCAGCCTGATATACAGTCATTTTCGCCCTATTCTTCCCCAAAAAGTTTATCGCTATATTTTAGTAGCAAATATTTAATACTTTTGGTAGCGAAAGCGCCACCGAAAAATTGCCAACCTCGCAAGGCGCCAAATGGCTGTATATCAAAGCTTAGCTTATTTTTTAAATTTTCTTTTTAGTGATTTAACCGAATATATATAACTAATTTCATGAAGAGTCGTGTTTATTGCGTATATTTATGAGGTATACGTTTATTCCGTTTCGATACATCATATTCTAATCGTATAAGTCTAAAAGAGTAATATCTGCAAAATGTTTATATTAAACACAATATTTTTTTATTGCTTTCAGTTAGGATTTTTCAGTATAAAACCGTATAAAACGAAAATAGTAAACTTTAAAAACTATTAAGAATCCAGAAATAAATTCTAAGGACGCTTTCATACAAGAATGTGACTTGGGTACTTTTTCGTTAGCTGAGCGGCAGCGAAAAATCGCCAAAGAAATTTGGTGGAATTCTACATTATTTGGCGGTTTTTCGCTTTAAAATCATTGTAAGAAATTTACTGGAATTCTACAATATTTTCCGATTTTTTGCTGCCACCCGTCTAACGGAAAAGTACTGTAACTTGTATAAAAGCATGTAAAGAAAACTAAATGCCTCCACAAGTGAGGCACGGTACTTGGAAACCATTTCTGTTAAAAGACACATCACGAAATAAATTATTGGCTTACATAAGAATATGGTACAATGGCTAAGCTGTAATTTGTTAAAAGCGATAAATTATCAAACATGGTAACCTAATTGAATTCTTTATTTGGCGAGTTTTCTTTTGTTTGACACAATTTTGGGGGGAAAAAAATCTGTACCAAATTTTAGGAAAATGATATTTTTTCGTTAGTCGGGTGCAAGCGAATAATCGTCAAAGAAACAAGAACAGAATTCTACATAATTTGGCGATTTTTCGATTCCAAATCGCCGTAAAAAAATTTGGCTGAATTCTACATAACTTGGCAATTTTTCGATTCCAAATCGCCGCAAAAAAAATTGGCTGAATTCTACATTAGTTGGCGATTTTTCTCTTGCCCCTGACTAAAAAAAGTACCGCTTTTTTAATTTTACCGAAATATTTCAATATTTATTTATACGTTTAAAAAAATGCTACATACAATTGTATGTAGCCAAATGCACCAAATTGGCCACATTTTTGCGTCTTTATTTTTTTTTTTAAATCGGTTTAAAAGATTATGTTTGACATTATTAAAAAAAATAGCTATCATATGATTCTTTTTATGTTTAAATAAATGACTACTTTTATGCTAAAGGTTAAGCTTAATACGAAAAAATGTACAATTTAACATCAAACATTAAGAGTGAAATAAATCATATTTAGGAAAATCATTCAGAATAAATTGTATTTACCTTCTGTTGGATGCCCGAATATATTTCCATGCAGACAAATAAGCAAAAGAAAGTATGTGGTAAATTCTCTTGATAAAAACATCTGAAGTATCAATACTCTTTTTTTAAAAAAAAATATTTTGAAATTTATAATTTAAGCTTGCGAATTAGTCTCTGCCACTTTAACATGTTTAATCATACTTCTTTTTCATATAGTGAATATAATTTATTTTAATTCGAGCCTTTTTGCCATTTGCTTTTACCAGTATTACTTCATACAATTTTGGTTGAGTTTCTTTTATAAACGCTCACTATTAGCCATTCTATTTTAGCTGAATTTTGAATATTATACTTGATAATTATAAATTCTCCTATTTTCCGATTTTTTTTCTCTTGTCTGTGCTGCTTTGAAAATCTTTTTAAATGATTAAAAAATGGTATGATAATCATAAAATAAGTTTCATGTTTGGTTTTCATAATTTTTAATATTTATCAAAAATTTAATTAATGCTAAAACTTTGAAGGTGATTTTATAGTACAGTCGCTTGTTCACTTACCCTTGGAGTTGCGATGTGAGAGTGGATTTGAGGCCCAATTTCACGAAAATCCACCTTGCACCTGATTACTTCAAATACAATTATTCTTACGTAGAATGGTGATGAACACGTAGAATAGTTGACGATTTTAAAATTTAATTTTGAATCCTCAAACGGTAGTTTTACATTTATGCTTTGACACTAGAAGCATTTTTTTCTTTATTTTATTAAATACGTACAAAAATATTAAATACGTACGTTTTTTCTTTATTTTATTAAATAGGTACAAAAAGTGCATTAAAAGTGAGGAAAAAATCTTTGGAATTTGATGAAGATTTCTTTCAGACCGTCCTAAATTCTATTGGGGTGGCTATTAAAATTGCAAATTTTAAGTTATAGCTTAAGAACATCTTTTTAAAGTCACGTCGTATCAATCCGAAGAAAGACATCATGTTCACATATGACTCATATTTCACAATTAATAACATTTAGAAAATGGATTGTCTTTCATTATCTCAAAATCAACCGAGTTCTAATTTTTTTTCTGCCTTTGAGCACATATTTTTTTTTTCGCGTGAAAAACCAGTTTAAACTGTTTTAAAACAATCACGTGATTATCAGATTTTTCCTCCCGTGAAAAACCAGTTTAAACGTTTTTAAAACAATCACGTGACTATCAGATTTTTTTTTTCGTGAAAAACCAGTTTAAACGGTTTTTAAATAATCACGTAACTATCAGATTACGCATGAGTCGACATTTTGAAAAATTTATTAGATTTAATTGATATTAGAAAGAAAAGCGATAATTAGATTTTTTTTTTCTTTCTTTTTAACTTCAAGATCGTTTGAGCTTCAAAACTTTTAACTCGAGGCCAAAAATTGTTTGAAATAACGAGACAATATTTCATCTATGATTTATTCTATCTTAAATCGGAAGAGAATTAGGTGGACATTACAAATTCTAGCCACTATTATTTCTTTTAATTTGAAATAATTTTTCTATGAAATGAGGTGCAATTTTCACATTCCTTACCACATACAGACAGTTCAAATAAATTTATTCTAGTTATCATGCTTTCAATAAAGCCTGGATAAGATTTTATATATATATATATATTGTTACGTTTTTAGCGTAGCGGGTTCGGATTGAATGGACTTTATTTGAGGACAGCACAAACAAATTTATTTACAGTTATGTACAGGATAATTGATAGAGTAGCAATTTCAGATAAACACAATTCAGCAATAATCAGTCACTTACAGCGTAAATACAAGTCTTACGCACAATAAACACCGTTTGCAAAACAGCTATAGTATAGCACAGCAACAGTAATTCACAGCGAGCTCAATAACACAGCGTTAACAGCAAACGCAAATACAGCTCACAAATCCATTAGTCCAGCGAGACGCTTTTTATTTCAGAGCAAACTCGCAACTAACTCACACCGGCTACTCGTCCTTATATAGCCGAAAAAGCGCGTGCACTGATCTCGTGAAAATTCTCAAAACAACGCGCACAATCTAGCGGCTACTAGACTATTCGTTTCGCCAAACCAATCAAGCTGGCGCGAGGCCCCTCGCCGAACGTCGCCATCTTTGGCGAGTTTTCGTGCCACTCGCCCGCTTGTAGCAATATTATATTATATATATATATATATATATATATATATATATATATACAAACGCATATGTATTATACATAATTTTTAAATGATTAAAAGAAGTGGCTGTGGATTTCACACACACACACACACACTTGTAATTTGTGTCATGAAGTATGAGAAATTGCAATATTTTTATAAGGACTTAAGTTTGGCAACCATACCACTATAAATAACTAGATTAAGTTTGAAAATGGTAGTGAATCTTTAAAAAGAAAATCGAAAAATAATTACCCTAGGTGAGTATAGAAACAAAGTGGGCACTATCACTGCTATTTCATTTCTGGTATTTCCAAGTTTTATAAGGAAATTCCTTGCCGTTTTCAGATGTATCTAAAATTTTCAGAATGATTACTCATTTGTTTTTATTTTACTCCACAGTGCATGAGAAACAGTTCTATTCTTTCTATCTAAAAATCAAAGTCGAATTAACAGAAGCTCCTTTCACGTATTCATTTCTGTAAATATTACTCTATTTTTTTGCAATATGTAAATCAGTATATACTCGTCTAAACAGACAAGTATAAACGTGTCTAAATAGATGAATATATACGGTAAATAGACAAGTATATATTGTAAACAGGCGAGTATACCTATCTAGGTGGGATTTTAGTCCATAAATTATATTATAGAACTGATGTCAAAGGATTATGTAGTAAATTATCATAAATACATTGGCAGAATTATTAATAATGAAACCAAGTAAAATTCTTGTAAGATGGGGTCCTCACAAATCTGTTTATCAATAACGTTACTGCTTTCCAATACCCAAATCATAGCTTAATAATTCCACTAATTAAAAACATTTATAGATATGAAGTGAAAAACTGCTGAAAGAATGTCTTAGTAATTATAATATACACATTTAACAAAGAAATACTGCATTAAAAAATGAATGAAGCTTTAGCCCCCAAAACTAAGTATAAAAGTACTATATTAAAAAAAAGTGACAGCAAAATTACATGGTACTAAGTATAGCATAAAAGCCACCAACACAATGGTAAAATGATTAAAGATGAAATAATCTATTTCTTTGAATTGGAATCTTTACTATACTGTTTATCATAACCAAACTTTTATACAACACCAAAATTATAATTTTATTTTAATGCAGTGACAATTTTATTTTTAATTAGGAGACTTTAACCAAAATTGCCATTAAAAATCATTCGTAAATGTAAAATATCTGATAAAAAATCTTAGTATAAAAACATTATTTTAACTAAAAGGAGAATCACAGCGACAGAGAATGAAATTTCAGCTTACCAAATACAATATAAAAGTCATCAGTAGATTGCTCAAGAGTGAAACAACCTGTCTTCTTGTAATGCAGTCATTCCCATTCATATTCTGTTTGTCAATAACACCATAGTTACCAATACCCAAATTAATAACTTAAAATTACCACAAAAATCATTTGCAAATAAAAATGAAAAATATTTGTCAGAAAATCTTAGTAATAATATCATGCTAATTTAAACTAATTAGATTATGACATTAAAATAAATTTTTAAAAAATTTAGCGACAGTAAAATTGCATAACATTTTGGTTTACCAACCATAACATAAATTCACCAGTACACTGGCAGAATGCTTAAGAATGTTCACAGGGGGTACCTTATTCTATTTATCAATTATATCACTGTTTGCCAACAACCAAATCATAACTTAACAAAATTTTTACTAAGCAAGAAAAGAAAAATCATCTGCATATTCAAAACTGAAAACAGCTGATAGAAATCTTAGTAATAATATCATGCCCATTTAAACTAAAAGAATCACTATATAAAATAAAATCATTTAATGACAATAAAATTAAATAAAATGTTAGCTCCATCAATAGCATAAAAATTACAGTAGTCAAAGTGGCTGAAAGCTTAACCCACAAGGAAAGAAGTGCATGATATTATTAAGCATTTTTTCATTGCATAAAATGAAAAATGCTGTAGAAGTATAATTTAAAAGAAAAGACTGAATAAATTTTTACGGCAATTGGTTTTATATACATCAAGACATATTATATATATATATCTATATATATATGCAACATTTTTTCTTGTTTGAAAAAATTACCAAAGAAATTTGCATTTAAGAATATTAAGTAAGTAATTGAAA
The DNA here is from genome assembly GCA_026289955.1 of Argiope argentata. Taxonomy (NCBI): domain Eukaryota; kingdom Metazoa; phylum Arthropoda; class Arachnida; order Araneae; family Araneidae; genus Argiope; species Argiope argentata. The sequence continues at coordinate 780,129 of JAOUZG010016999.1, read as the reverse complement.
TGAATAAGAGTCTAATATTATTTTAAAATTCAGAAGATTTTTGTTCAAAATAAGCAAAAAATTAAAGATACATAGAATAATAATAATAAAAGTATTGAAAGAAATACCTGTAATAATGTCCATCTGCTAATCCAATAATTTAGCAAGATATATGTATTTATATTTTCTACTATTCGCAAGAAAAAACATTAAATAATAGAAATGTTTATTTAGATTAATGCCTGCTAAAATAAAATTCAAAAGAGGTTTAATACATAATTTATTGTTCTGGACTAATATTTTATATCTAAAACAAAATAATTTTATACATTAATAACATAAAATTTATACTTTTGTTTTTGTAATGTTATATAATTAACTTGATGTTCAATTGAATAAAAAAATAGAAGAGCCAATATTCTTTTTTCCTTTTGCATAAAAATCAGTACATGAAGCTGAAATTTGTAAGATTAATGATAATTAGATCTAAACTATGCATTTATCAAAGAATGCAAATCTAATTTTGTTAATTATACTAATTAACTTGATACTGCAAAAAAAAAAAAACTTTTCTCTATGAATGCAGTAAATTATATACAGTATTTTTTTTCCTTTCAGTTCCAAACATAACGAAATTGACTGTTCCTAAATTATTTTGACTATACGAACATATGCTAAGTTGACCCTCAACTACAACTTGATCTAAAATAAATGAATTATACAAAAAATCATTGTAAAGAAATATCTTTTTAAAACAATAACTTATAATGCAAAATTAACACAAATAATACAATGAAGTGATGAGTTTTCAAAACAGACAAGAGCAGTTTGATGAAAAATATATTAAAAAAAATAGTTGCATGGCAGTATAATCAAAAGAATTTCTCAAATACAGTCTCGACGATGCTAAGACTGACACTTGTGCAGAAACCCAATGGCCCACATTTCTGACTATTAGCAAGAGACAGATTTTTTTTTTATTGACTACAAACAATTTTTCAATCTAATAATAAAAATATCTGAAAATTGTCACTTCTAATCAAAATTATTAAAATATAAAGATTTCAATTATACATAAATATTTCTGATCTCCTAGAATTTTCTGACCATCCTAAGTCAACTATAAACTCTGAGAAACACATGAATTATCTTGGACTTCTTTCAAATGAAGAAATATTGTGAATGAAAGAAATGTACTTATGAATGCCGAGCTACAGTGAAAAAAAAATATTTGTCATTGCTTATGCAAAAAATAAATTAACTTTATAAGATTCATATACATTATTTTGGAGATTATAGAACTATAGAAGATTAAATTAATTTGTAAAGATGAAATTTCGTAATTGATTCTTTTATCCACTCCCTAATGTGGAAGAGTTTTGAGGTTTCATGTTCTTCATAACTTTTCTTGTTGTTCTTTAAAATTTTCGAAAGTAAATTATCAGATAATCAATGAAATAAATTTTCATCATATAAGAATTGAAAGGGTGGTGGTGGTGGGGGAAACTCAAGATTCTAAAATTTTCATGAATTTTAAATGAAAAAATAAAAAGAGAAAAACAATAAAAATTAAAGCTTTCAACAATTACTACAGTTAAAGCCGTAGTCTTCATAATTTTGTTTCAAGATAAAATGAAATTCCTACTTTTTCTATACTGCACAGAGCTGAACTTTCCCCCTTTTTTTTGCTTAAACTTAATTCTGAAGATTCCTCAAAACACAATCTTGTGTTGAAAAGGTTATAAAGAGCACAGATTAACTCTTTTCTTCAGCTAATTAATGTGAAAGAAAATGAATACACAAAATACAAAGAAATTCCAACATTTTTTTTGTGATGCTTTTTTATGACTAAGTGCAGATTAACTTTTATTGGAGGTTCACTTTTTATACATGACATGGTTGTAACAGTTTTTTAAAAAAATGACTTAACACCATAAAAGGTAAAGAAAAACTCTATTAATGATAATAAATAAAAAATTTCAAAATTATATCATTTTATAAATATGATAAAAATTAATGTCCTTTTTATTGCTAATACAATTTTTTTAAAAATTGATAAATGATATTATCTTATCACATTGAAAATCTTACAATTTCTATTTTCTGCATACAAAAAGTATATGGATGAAACTGTAGATTTTGTCAAAATCACTGCTAATGTAGTTAATCATACCAATAAGATACAAATCAAGAATTCTAGTAATTTTAAAATATCGAAATAAACATAAATTCACGATTTTCATAAATAAGAATGTTATTGAGGAAAATGTATATTTTGCACTGTACTTTTTCTTTTTGCATGTAAATAGTGATAGTTAAATAGCAATAGTGATATAAAATATATAACCATGTTTTCACTATTTTCATACAGTTATAAGAAATTTTAAAAAAGTACATAGCTAGAGAAAGTATGCATTTAATTCCGTTTTGTGAAAGACATTCAATTCATACAAACTTAGAGTAAAATTTTGTATAAAAACATTTAAAAAGCAAATTATTACAAATGATTTTCATACAATACAATTTCCACAGAAAAACAAATACTTGACACTAATTACTACATATAAATTTCAATTTGGATTTAAACATGCAGTGAAACACAAAAACAATGATTTTTTTAGTGGTCCTCTAATCTCCTGGTGACTTCTTGGAAACATTTCTTTGACAATGCAAGCAAAGTTTCTTTTTTAATTTGTCCAATTCTATCATTGGTGAGAAGTTCTTCAGCTATACTTTCTAATACCTCAGAACTTATACTTTCATCCATTTTTTCATCTAGACAGATATGAGAAAAATACATGGAAATTAGGAAAAAGCAATAATCACATTGCATCAACTTAAATAAAAGTAATTAAAATTACTACAGCTAATTTTGGAAACAGAAATTTTCTGGTCGTATCTAAACTTTGTAAATTGCTCCTCTTTTATTATTTATTGTTTTGTACATTCTTAAAGATAGCAGGAAAGTTGTTCTAGACATTCTAACTAAAATTAACATTGCACGAACTAAATATATTGCTCAGAAAACATTTTTACCCCATTAATTAATTTCATGAAAGCTTCAATTTTGTAAACAATATCCATTTTTTGCCATCATACTTTACTTCCACTAAACAATATATAAAACCCTAAAAATGTGTACACTCTAGATCCATATTTATAAAATATTCTTCGCAGCAACCAACACTGGTTTAAGAAATGAAAAATCTGAATATCACTAATTTGTAAAAACGCACAAATTTAGACCATTCCATTAACCGCCAAAAGGGAAATATGCCAATCAGCATGTGAAATTTCTCCAAAGCCTAAAATAATGATGTCGGTCAGATCTCATGAATCTTCAGGAACTTCAAGAAAAAAGAAGAATTTTTTAACAAGTTGAAACTGGCTAGATCAATACTGGGGGGGGGGGAGATAAAGGAGTAAAGTTTCCTCTTTATACAATCTCAAGTGGTACATTTTTTAAAAGAAGCTATGACTGAATTTTTATCCTTGGAATCTTTTGAACATTTTGGGGATGGGGGAAAAAAGTAACATAAAAACTTAAAATTCCATGTTTTTATGAAATTTTTTAAATTTCCCCACATTTTTCTGGTTTTTTTAAAACGAATTTTAAACCCTATATTTTTAAGATGGCATGGTAACCCCATTTAACTAACGTTTTTTGAAAATCTCAAAAATTTATATTTTTACAAGGTAAAAATAGTGTAAATAGGGAGAATTTGATTTCTTTTTATTTAAGGGATTTTGACAAAAGATAAAACTTTTTGTCATAAAGAAAATGCATTAGACTCCTTGAATGCAAAGTAACTTGATTCTAATAATTTGCTTTTTTTCTGTTATCAAATCAATAGTGATTTAATAATTTTTTTATTAACTTTTCTCGATTATATACACAACTAATTTTCCAATTTCAGCACATATCCAGAAAATATATTTTTAGCACTTCAATAATTAAAATAAATTTACTAAGACTGGAGAATTTTTTTTAAATTATGTTTTTCTCCCTAGGTTTTAAATTACATTAATATTATAATAAAAATATGAATACAGGTTTCTCACTCAAAAATTCAAGCACCTTTTCTAATAAAGAAAATTCAAGTACTGCAAAATTATAAACTTTAGATAGATAGATACAAATAATGAGAAAATCAAACATTTTCCTTATTGTTCAAATGCACAATTACTTTTTTGCTTAATACTTCTAAATGCTCAAAAGGAGAGAACAAAGGCACTTTTGCTCATCTTCAGTTGAGCTGAAACTACTGTTTGGTCACAACAAGATCTCTTCCAGACAAATAACTATGTTTACAGCGGACATTATAGAAACAGGTTACCGTAGGAAGAGTCCATTTTGCAGAGACAGAAATTCATTCAAGTTTCTTATGTTGGCCCATTTAGCGAAAAATTGGCGGTATTTGATATACTGAATTTAACTATCGATAACTAATTCAAAAAATAATTCATTGAACTGAAAATAATTTGTGTACTAGCAATTTTGAAAATATCTAATATTACTGTCATATGTATAGAAACAACAATGGAAATAAAAAAAACAAACATCTGAATAAATATTTGTATATCTAACGACTGCACAAGAAGGGAAAAAATTAAGTAGAATCACAAATGACCAAAAATTATTTTTCATTTTATTTGTTATCAATTTATGTAACTAATTAAGATCAAATTCTCTGCAGCAAACACGAAGTAATCTGTCTAATTCAACATAAAAACAATAAAAAAAATCGTAATTATTTCATAATTTTTATAAAAGGTTGCTTTTATTCTGTTATAAAGCAAAACATTCATTGATAAATATGCCTAAAATCTCTCCAAAAAATTTTAAATTTATTTTTTAAATATATATATTATTTTCCGAAACTTAAAATTAACAATTACCATTTTATCAATTTTTAAAAATCAAACTTAATTTGTAAGTTATTTTCAATATGCACAAGCTTTCTACAACACAATTAATTCCACATTTATATGAAAAAGTGTTCGAAATTTGAAAATAATTCAAGTGTTTCTTCAAGCGCCTGTCGGATGTCCCGGAACTGAACTAAAGAAGCAAAACACCACTTTACATTTTTCCACGAAAAGCGTCGTAAAAGTTCGTTTTTGTATTCCAGATGACCTTTTATTCATTTCCCCCGGCTTGAAAAAGAAATTATTTTAAAGAAAACATTTTCTCACGAATTGTCGATTCAAATAATAAAATGGTGAATGAACTTTTCTTTTCAATGATATCGGTAGTCATAAGCTGTGTAGCAATACGGGATTCATAAATTCCTGCATTCATTTTATCTTTTCGAGGTTGAAACTTTTTCACTCCTGATGTCCTACACCTTTTAATTGAAAGCCTATCAATGTCATTTTAAAGTACTTATCTATCACTGTTTTACTATCGCAATCAGTGCACTTGAGTAGAAGAAATCTCGTTAAATCGAATTCTTGAAATGAAAAAAAAGGATCTTAAAAGTTAAGAGACAAAAATTATTAACGAATGAAATGCAGTTAATATTAACTAAAGAAAATATTAATAAAATATAAAAGTAAGCTAAATAAATATAAAGATAAGTGCAACAGCGGCTAAAGCGAGACGACGAATGAGCAAAAGTTTTTTTTTTTATCGCTTTAAAACGCATTGCAAAAAAGATTTCCCTCCGATTTCCCCAATTAAAAATGGATCTTCCCTACTAACACCTGTTTCTATAACGCCCGCCATAAACTTAGACGTTTGTCCGGAAGAGATCTTGTCGAGGCCAAACAGTAATGAACAGGGTTTCAAGCTGATAATAAAAGCACTTTTTACCATATGACAGCAATCAACAACTACTAGTCGCTAATTACAAACAACTACTAAAGGATGCTCACTTTATAAACTCATTATTAATTGAAAACATTCATAAAAAAAATATTAATTCTAAAAGAATTCCTAACCTTATTCTTAACAAGTGCTTGGCATATTGAAGAAGAAAATGCAAGAGACAGATACAATTTAAGATATTTTTATACCCATTTAAATAAAAAATTGGAAACAGTATAATCTGCTCTTCTTGTCAGCAAACCTTTGACTAAATAATATATATTACTTAAAAAAATAAATAAATCAAAAGCAAATTACAACTATCTGCATTAATAAACAAATCTGAAAGTCCTTTATAAACTAAATAAGTTTATATATATATATATA